>PVIA01000926.1:21459-336723 GCA_004024845.1 Tonatia bakeri | reverse complement strand
TTTTTAAATTTTATTTTAATCATTGTTCAAGTACAGTTTTCTCCCCTTTACTCCCAATCCAGCCCACCCACCCCTCCCTCCCAACTTCCCTCCCATTACCACCCTCCCCCTAGTTTTTATCCATGTGTCTTTTAACTTTGTTCCTGTAAACCCTTCCCCTTTTCCCCTGAAATTCCCTCTTCTCTCTCCTCTGGTCACTTTCTGCCTGTCCTCTATTATGGTGTCTTTGATTATATTTTGCTTGTTTCTTTGTTTTGTTGTTTAGGTTCCTGTTAAAGGTGAGATCATATGGTATTTATCTTTCACTGCCTGGCTTATTTCACTTAGCATAATGCTTTCCAGTTGCATCCATGCTGTTGCAAAGGGTAGGAGCTCCTTCTTTCTTTCTGCTGCATAGAATTCCATTGTGTCAATGTACCATAGTTTTTTGATCCACTCACTTACTGATGGGCATCTAGGTTGCTTCCAGCACTTAGCTATTGTAAATTGTGCTGCTGTGAACATTGGGGTGCAAAGATTCTTTTGGATTGGTGTTTTAGGGTTCTTAGGATATAGTCCCAGCAGTGGAATTGCTGGGTCAAAAGACAGATCCATTTTTAGTTTTCTGAGGAAGTTCCATACTGGTTTCCACAGTGGTTGTACCAGTCTGCAGTCCCACCAACAGTGCACTAGGGTCCCTTTTTCTCCACAACCTCTCCAACACTTGTTGTTTGTTGTTTTGCTTATGATGGCCATTCTGACTGGTGTGAAGTGGTACCTCATTGTGGTTTTAATCTGCATCTCTCTGATAGCTAGCGATATTGAACATCATTTCATGTGATTTTGGATCATCTGTATGTCCTCCTTGGAGAAGTGTCTGTTCAAGTCCTCTGCCCATTTTTTAATTGGGTTGCTTGTCTTCTTAGAGTATAATCATGTAAGTTCTTTATATATTTTGGAGATCAAGCCCTTGTCTGAGGTATCTTTGGCAAATATGTTTTCCCATACAGTTGATTCTCTTTTTATTTTGATACTGTTTTCTTTAGCTGTGCAGAAGCTTTTTATTTTGATGAGGTCCCATTTGTTTATTCTTTCCTTTATGTCCCTTGCTCTAGGGGACATGTCAATAAAAAAGTTTTTACGTGATATATCTGAGATTTTCCTACCTATATTCTCCTCTAGTACTTTAATGGTATCACAGTTTATATTTAAGTCTTTTATCCATCTTGAATTTATTTTTGTATAAGGTGTAAGTTAATGTTCTAGTTTCTCATTTTTTTGCATGTAGCTGTCCAGTTCTCCCAGCACCATTTGTTGAAGAGGCTATTTTTACTCCATTTTATGTTGCTGCCTTCTTTGTCAAATATTAATTGACCGTAGAGACTTCGGTTTATTTCTGGGCTCTCTGTTCTGTTCCATTGGTCCATGTGCCTGTTTTTATGCCAGTACCAGGCTGTTTTGATCACAGTGGCCTTGTAGTATAGTTTAGTGTCAGGTATTGTGATCCCTCCTACTTCACTCTTCTTTCTCAAAATTGCAATAGATATTCGGGGTCGTTTATGGTTCCATATAAATTTTTGAAGTGTTTCTTCTATGTCTGTAAAATAAGCCATTGGTACTTGACCAAGCCATGTATTTTTTATTTTACTTTGACTTAAGTCATTATCAAGAACCACACTTTAATAATTCAATACAGGTAGCTGGACCTCCTGTATTTTTAGGAAAGCTTTGAGGTTGAAAGTAACATAACCCAAATATAGTACTTAAACAAATAGGATTTTATTTGTGTCACATAAGGAATATGGCTATATGAATTTGCTTGTATTGGCTTAGTAGCTTGACAATGTCAAGGTTACTTGTGATTCTCAGCTTTAATTATATATGTCTGTCATCTCATGGTGACAACATGGCTGCTGAAATTGTAGACATCATTTTCACATTTTAAGCAGGAAGAAGGGGACAGGGTGGTAGGTGACTATGGAGAAAGGGTCTGAATAAACCAAACCCAATGTTAGTCACACACTGCCAACTGGGTAAAGTACGTAAGTACATGCTGTTCAGTGCAGAGTACTCTACTTTCTTCCAGGAGCTGGAAATGGATGTATAGGTGGTGATAGACACAAGCATCTAGATCTGCCTGGCCCAGCTGCCCCATCCTGTAGGAGTGCCCTGGACGCCTGGTTGTGTCAGCCCTCCGGACATGGGAGACTGGGTGCTATTCTTGGCTCCTCTTACCTTGTGGTTTTCAGCCCACCTTCCTGGGTTCCTGTCCAGAGGCATCCAGTTGGTCTGGAGAACTGAGTTGCAACTGAGGCTGCAGGAAGTTGTGGTTGACCTGGTTTCTTACTACCCCACAAACAGAAGTTGTTCCCTTAACTTCTTACCAGTGTCTATGTGAAGAATGAGAGGTCCTGATTCTCCCTTTCCCTATCTGCCCTCTGCCCTCATTCCTTTAGCACTGTCCAGCTCTGCAGATGGTGCAGATGCCTTGGCTTTCCTGCCTGAGCCCCAACAGTTGCCTCTGACTTTGCTTCAACTCCTGTATCTTCTCTCTGGTCATCTGTACAGCTCGCTGGACAGTGGGTGTGGAGAGACCACAGGAGAAGGAAAAGGGATTATAGCAAGGGGGACTTTACTTTGGCCTTCCTAAGTCCTGCTTTGTTCCCATAGCATCTAGGAGCTGGATGCAGAAGAGGGCAAGATTGGAGGACCTACCCCCATGGTCCTACTCAGCACAGAGAAAAGTTGAAGCCTCCTGGTGACTCAAAGACAGCCGAGCCTCCTGGAATCCCAGAGCTCCATGGAACCAAGCTGCGAGTAGGAGGTAATCATCTTCTGTTGCCTTCCACTCCACTCTGTGCTCTGTCAGAACAGAGCGTCCCTCTTCTCCATACGGCCCCCTCCTGAGCCTGCTTTGAAAATCCTGCCGTGGAGCAGCCCCCTCGACTTAGACACTGGTGGTCCTGTTCTAAGGTTGAGAGAAGTAGAAAATTACTCTAGACTTTTGAGTCTGGGGAACTGGCTAATGTTTTTTCACAATTGGAGTCTGAGGGGAAATGACACATATTTTCATTTTTTGATGGAAACTGGATGCTGAGGCAGAGAAGTGATAGACACATGGAAAGTCCGTACCAGAGACCCACACCTGGGAGAACAGAGGTCGCTGCCAAGGCAGTGAGGGTTCGCTCACAGGAGGTGTCAGATGTGGAGGAGCTAGGTGATGGCAGCCCTTTGTATGGACTCGGGACTCCATGCTCCTCTGCCCCAGACATGCAGGGTTAGCCACGAGGCTGAAGGTAAAACAGGTATGCGTTGTTTGGAGGGACAGAATTCTTCTGACATTTTTTTTCCATCCCCGTTCTGAGCATGTTACTGTTTTTCCTACTCAGAAGCAACCCCGTGTTTTCTAGATCCTCCAGCAGCCGAAGGTATACTAAGAGTCTGTGTTGTTTGTTGTCAGGAGACGGAGAGCATCCTGATTCCCTGAGTAGGTTATGGGCTGCTCAGGGTGAGCCCGAAAGACACACCTGAGGGGAAGGGGAAGAAAGTCCCAGAAGTTGCTCAGCGTGTTGTACAGCCTCCAGAAAGCATCTGGCCTGACCTCTAGACGCCAGGCAGGCTGAGCTCCCTGCTGCTAGTCGGCCCTGTCTGTGCAGGTCTCCCACTGCCGGGTGAGAGCCAGGCCCCCACATACCAGGGAGGACAGAGCGCTTTCCTCAGGATGATGTGCCCCATCCAGAAGCACCCTTGCAGATGCACCAGAGTGTGTGACCAGCTCTCTGGGCACCCAGTGGCTTAGTCAAGCCGACACATTAAATGAAGCATCCAAAGCACTTTTCATGATATATAGTCTTCGTGAGCATAATTTATGTAGCCATTTTGGATTGCTATATTTTTTATAGTCTTCTATTTTTTCCCACTTGTAAATAACACCATGAGGAACATGTTCATGTTACGAATATTTCCATATTTTAAACTATATCTTTGCAATAGCTTCCCAAGATGGGCTTCATTTTGTTTGGGGGTTGGGGTGTATGTTCAGTTTCCTAGGGCGGCTGTAACAAAATTCCACCTATTGGGTGGCTTAAAGCAACACAATTCCTTCTCACAGTTCTGGAGTATAGACATCAAAACCACAGATTCAGCAAGGTTGGGTCTGACGAAGAGTCTTTTCCTCAGTGCTCTCCCAGCTCCTGGCAGTGCTGGCAGTCCTTGGCCTTCCCTGCTTATATATGCACCGCTCCTGCCTCTGTGTCTGTGCAAACATGGTGCATCCTTCTCTGTGTCCTCCTGTGTCCTCTTCACAGGACACCAGCCATCAGATTCAGGACCCGCCCTAACCCAGTGTGACCTTGTCTTAACTGATTACATCTGTAGAGAGCCTATTTCCAAACAAGGTTACGTTCCTATGTTCCAGGGGTTGGGACTTCAACATAACCTTTTTAGGGGACACAGTTCACCACGTAGCAGGGTGTCCAGCTGTTCCTGGTGGATACTGTCAGATTGTACTATAAAAGGCCTGTCTTTGTCAGAAATATGCCTGTAGGATATGAGAGTGGTTTTATTTTACGTATGTTGTAGCTTTATGATAGTTACAGGTGACATTGTGAGTTTAGTTCCAGACTACTGCACCAAAGCAGCAGTTGCAGTGAAGCAAGCATGTGATTTTTTGGTTTCCCATTTCTTATAATGAAAGTAATGTTCACCCTGTACTGTTGTCTATTAACTGCGCTATAGCACTATGTCTAAAAATATACACACACCTTAGTTTAAAAATATTGCTAAAAAATGCTAACTGTCATTTGAGTCTGGAGCTAGTCATAGTGTTTTTGCTGGTGGAAGGCTTTGCCTCGAGGCTGGTGCTGCTGACTGAGCGGGGTGGCGGTTGCTGCAGGCTGGGGTGGCAGCGACCCTTTTAAAAATAAGACCACAGTGAAGTTGACACGTAGATCAACTCTTCCTTCCATAAACAATTTCTCTGTAGTGTGTGATGCACTTTGATAGCATCTTACCCACAATAGAACTCCTCTCAAAATTGGAATCAGTTCTCTCCAACCCTGTCACATTACAAACCCTTTTTTGTGATTTCAGCAGTCTTAATAGCATCTTCAGCAGGAGTGTATTCTATCTCAAGAAACTGCTCTCTTGGCTCATCCAAAAGAAGCACCTCCTCACTCACTGTTCGCGTTCCATCGCGAGGCGGCAGAAGTGCAGTCACATCTTCAGGCCCCAGTTCCAGTTCCAGCTCTCTTAGTGTTTCTACCACACCTGCGGTGACTTCCCCCACTTACGTGTTGGACCCTCAAAGTCAGCCGTGAGGCTCTGAATGGACTTCTTCCAAGGTCCTATTAATGTTAATATTTGGCCTATTCCTGTAAATCATGTATGTTCTTAATGGCATCTGGAATTGATGAATCCTTTACAGAAGGTTTTCAATTTATATACTTTCCCCAAATTCATCAAGGGAATCACCATCTGTGGCATCTGTAGTAAATGCATTTCTTAAATTCTAAAACTTAAAAGTCAGAATCACTCCCTGATCCAGAATGGATGCTGTGTTAACAGGCATGACAACAACATTCATCTCATCGTATGTGCCCCTCAGAGCTCGGGTGACCAGGTGCATTGTCAGTGAGTGGCGACATCTTGAAAGATATCTTTTTTCTGGACAGTAGTTCTCAGCAGTGGACTGAAAATACTTGGTAAACCATGTTGTACACAGATGTGCTATCACCCCTGCTTTGTTTTTTCATTTATAGATGAATAGGCCAAGTAGATTTAGCATAATTCTTAAGGGCCCTAGGGTTTCCAGAATGGTAGATGAGCCCTGGCTTCAAACTGAAGTCACAGCTGCATTTGCCCCTAGTGAGAGAGTCAGCCTATCCTTCGCAGCTTTGAAGCCAGGCAATGCCTTCTCCTCTCTGGCTGTGAAAGTCCAATAAAAAGCATCTTCGTCCACATAGAAAATCTGTTGTTTAGAGTAGCCACACTCATTAATTACTGGAGCTGGACCTTCTGGGGCACTTGCTTCTCCATCAGCACTGGCCGCTTCACTGTGTACTTTGATGCTGGGGAGAGAACTTCCCTCTGTAAACCTTGTGAACCAGCCTCTGCTAGCTCCCAGCCACCCTTCTGCAGCTTCCCTGCCCCACCCCCCCATCAGCCTGCACAGAATTCAAGAGAGGCAGGGCCTCACTCTAGGTTAGGCTTTGGTCTCCGGGAACGTTGGGGCTGGTTGGGTCTTCCATCCAGACCACCAAAACTCTCCATGTCAGCAATGAGGTTGCTGCACTTTATCATCCCTCATGTGCTCGCTGAAGTAGCACTTCTAATTTCCTTCTGGAACTTTCCCTTTGCACTCACAGCTTGGCCGAATGTTTGGCAAAAGAGGCCTAGCTTTCTACCCGTCTCAGCTTTTGACATGCCTTCCTCATTAAGTTTGATCATTTCGAGCTTTTGATTTAAAGTGAGAGTTGTGGGCTCTTTCTTTTGCTGAGAGGCCACTGCTGGGTTATTAACTTCAACCAACATAACAAGTAGTAATGGACACACTTGAAATGTTAGGAGAATTACTAAAATGTGACACAGAGACACAGAGTGAGAAAATGTTGGAAAATGGCGCTAGTAGACTCATTCTGTGCCAGTGGCCACACACCTCCCATCTGTAAAACACGCGGTCCCTGCCAAGTGCAGTCGAGCGAGGTGAAGCAAAGCCAGGCTTGCCTGTGTTGCCCGCTGGTGCAGCGACTCTCCTTATTGTATGATGACCCCTTCTTCACAGGAAAGGCTTTGTGGCTGCTGGGACAGGCCTGCTGGCCAAGTTCTCATAGAGGGGGGATGTGCAGGCTCTCCCAGGTGGGTCAGAGGGCCTGGAGAGCCAGTGGGTGGGTGCTGGCTGACCCCAGCCCCTTCAGTTGTGAGGAGTGCTTCTAGGCAACCTCAGGAAATGCAGAAAATGAGGGATTCTTATAAGGACGTTGGGCAGACCAGGAGTACTTGGGCATAGCCATCTAACGGAGACATGAACATCATTCTGGAAACAGCTGAGATGGCTCAGTCACACCCTGGGACAGGCATGGGAAGCCCACTCAGGTGCACTGCTTACTGCAGTTGCTGGCAATTGTGTCTTTCCCTCCTAAGCAGGTGTCAGCTGCCTGCTGTAGAGTCAGCTCTACCGTGTGGCTGTGGCTCGACTGTACTAACAGTGAACTGACTTTAATGTCCTCCCCACTCATTCACTAGCTGCTTCTACTCTGCTATGGCCTCTGTTTCTTGCTCCCACTCACTGTCTCCTGGCTTCCACCAAAACTGTTGTCTGCTGGTTGTGATGCTGAGTGTTCTGAATTCATGCTCCTCAAGAGTGTGGCTCAGCCCACACTGGCCCATCCTTATGTCAGCTGAGCACAGTGCTAGGCCAGGTAGAGCACATAGCACAGGCCTCCTGGTGAGGGCCGGGGCTTTGATGACGGTCTGTGATTTGCTGGTGCAGTCACCTGTAAACTCACTGGTGCGTCCTGGGCCAACAGTGTGACAACTCAGGCCAGGGGACATGCTCAGAACAAGCATCAGATACTCCGAGGTTCTCCCGTGGGTCAGAGAAGCTGGCCTGGTCTGTCCATTCACAGCACTGCGCTGCCCCCAGGGACGCCTTCCCAGAGAGAGGACTGCAGAGCAGAATCTGGAGAGCAGCAGTGAGAGCTGGATGAGGAGGGAGGAGTGTGCCGGGCAGAGGCCACAGGCTGAGCAGGAACATTGTGCCATGTGCAGGGAACAGCAGGCAGTTCGGTGTGGCCTGAACGTCAGTGTTCAGGCAGGACCATGGGTGAAGACCCTGTTTGCCGGGTTACTGAGCTTGGACTTTCAGTGAGGATGTCACTGAAATGTTTTAAGCAGGGAAATAGAATAACTTCCTAGTCCAAGTATGAAATGTAGGTTTAAAGGGAACAGAATTGCCACCACATCAACTAGTTAGGAAGCTATTAAAGAGGGTGGGGGGTTGGGATACAGATGGAGGAGGTAAAATGGGCAACACTTGATCACTGAACTGAGAGGGGGAGGCCATGTTGGGAGTATGTTCAGCACAACTCCCAGGCTTCCGACATGGGCAGCCCGTGGGAGGCCTCTTCAGCCAACGTTCAAGGACATAACATGAAGGACAGTTCTGGGGGAGAAGACAAAGGGTACCGAGTTCAGTTTTAGACACTCTGAGTTTCATGTACCCGAAACACACACATTTGGATACAAGCCTCCAAGTTCAACCGTCATTTCTGCAAAGAAAGTTTCTCTGCCAGTTGCAAGGTACAGGTAGGCCAGGATCTGCTAACATCCTACCCTGGTGGTGGTGCTAACCACAGTGTCAGGTCAGTAACCAGTTGTGCACTTAACTGTTTCATGGAGTCTTCTGAAGGGTGGGCCATGTTGCCTGGGCCTAGGCCAGAGCCCCCTGCACAGTGGCATCAGGAAACATTCACTGGGCAGACACTAGGTGCTTCTCCGTGACCCACGAGTGACTGACTTCCACTCAGTGCCTCCCATACGCAGAGCCGGTGACTCTGAGAAGCAGAGTGCCTGCGTGGGCCCAAGTTGGGGAGTGCGGGGGTGCCAGATTTGGCAAGTACAGTGAAGGACACCCAGTCTGCCTTGCCTTTCAGTGTGATGGTGTCCCAAATGTTGTATGGAACACACTGGGACACAGCCCAGGTGAGGGACTTTGACTCAGAACTGTCTGACCGCAGAGAGGAAACATGGGGATTGCACCAAACTGCTTCTCCTCCTCACTAGTAGAAGTTTTGTTTCATTCTGTGTTGTTTTTTCTTAAATTCCTGTTTTGATGGAAAGTAAGTTAGTTTATCCTGGATGTAGACCAGCAATTAACCATTTCCAAAAGTTTTGTCAGAGTGTTTCTGGGGCCTTCTCCAAATACAGGGGTAGCCTTGTACGGCATGGGCTTTTCTGCAGCATCACGCGGGGGAGTAAGCTGGAGGACTCTCCTGGGTGGGAGGGCCCCCCACCCACACCTGCGGTATTTTGAGCCACTCAGGAGCTGTGGCCCCTATCAGATGATGTGCGTCAAAGACGATGCTTTCACTGCGTGAGTTTCCTCACTGATGCTGTTCTGAATTGTTCTGGAAACTAGATAACAGTGTGGTTCTAGCAATTTTCCTGAGCAGTCTTTAGGGATGTCCTGTGTGGTTAATTTGATCTGTGGAGCTGCTGCGTGCGTTGTGGGTAATTTTGAAACATGGGGTTTGCTTATCTATCTGTCTTCCCTAAGTGACAACTTTCAGGCGCTGGTTCAAGGGGTAGTACCAGGCTTTTCTTGAAGGACATAGAAAGGCTCTTACATGCTCGGTGTCCTGCCCCTTGTCCGCCTGTCTGTCTTGTATGTGTGTGTGCATAGACAGACACGTGTCAGTTCACTAGAACACTAATAGTGATTATCCTCTGCACAGTGTGAATTGGCAGTCATCGTTACTTTTTCTTTACATCTTTCTATATTTTTTGAACTTTTGACATAAGCAATATTTATTACCTTTATAATAACAGTAACAATGAAGACTGCTCTGAAAAGCAGTTTCAGCCTTCCCTTTATAGATGATACTCTTCTGTTCTTCTTCCTCTTATCCACTTATGATACAAAAATAAAAGAAAAATAAGATAAAGAGGAGAGAATCTTCTAAGAGATTATTTAATAAAAAAGCAAAAAATCAAAGAGCTTTTAAAATGGAAATATAATATTGCTCTAATCTTCAGAAGGAGACAGGTTTAGATCATAAGCAGTAAAAACACAGGCTCAGGATTTGGCGCACAGGTTCTTCAGATGCCAAGACCTGCGGCTGGTGAGGGGCTGCAGGGCAGGTGTGCCCTTCAAGCCTTGCGCTCCGGCCCACATACCCGCACTGCTGCCGAGTCCTTGCGGTGCAGTTCCCAGCTGCTGGTTTTTACCCGACAATCCAGGATCATTGTCCAGAGTAATGTCTCCTCCCTGCAGCCCCTGGCTGCTGCTGCTGTTCACAAGGATTCCTGTCAAACAGCTTTTGAAGCCTTTCAATTTATAGAAAGCTGATGGGATGCAGACGACCTGGCAGTCTTCTAAGGAGCAAGCACTCAAGCCTCAGCAGTATGTTTGTATGTGTGTCCCAGCCTGGACCAGAGGACAGAGAGTCAGGTGACAGCCACAGAATGGTCTTGTGCCTGCCATGTTTCTACCTGCTCTGCAGAAATTCCTCACAGCTAATTCTGAAAGGCCTGGTGGGAGGTCACGGGTCACACTGCTCCCACGTGGCACTTTCCATTCCTGCCCAGCTCCCTGAGGCCACTGCCTGAAGCTGCCTGTACTGCAGGGCCCTGTTGGCTTCTACCAAAACTCTGGAAAAACTCCCCCTCCCGATTTTCCTCTGGAAAGTACTGTCTTGGGTTTCCCAAGGTCTACAAAGTTTAATGAAGCAGCTCTTTGAGGTTTTTTTCCACTTTCTTATAGACCCTTCTCCCTTGGACACAGGAGCTGGGTTCACAGGAGCTGGAGCGAAAGACAACCTGAGCTGTAACGGCCTCAGTCCGCTCCCTCCCTCTGCTCACCTTGGTCCTTGTTCCCAGGCCAGACTGGAGGGGGTGGGCGCCTGCATCTGTCTGCACTAGCTCCTTCTCTCCCAGAAGGCTCGCCAGTCCCTCAGGCCAGGGGCCCGCCATGTGCTGCCCTGCTGCCTCGGCCTGCCCAGATGGACCCGAATGCCAAGGGAGGTGTGACGCAAGGTGGTGAGGGAACTTCCTTCCCTCTGGGGGTCCAGGTGTGAAGTGCCTTGCGGGCTGGCAATGTCAGCACTTCCGCCAGCATGGAAACTGCTCACACTTCCCCGGCACAGGTGGGCACGGCGGATCCTCTTTTTCATGACAGTAGTGTGAGTGATCCCAAATGGTATTCAGACAAGAGGACACAGACGCCCACTGCCCCTGGGGGTTGGTGGGACAGAACTGGGATGTGGTCCAGCAGCTGGAGAAGAGGGAGTTGATGTGCAGCGATTCTGCGCTCTCCTAGGAGCCAAGGGGGCAAGGGCCTCTCCAGGTTTAGTTCACTAGGACCTTTCAGATGGCCTGGAGGGCTCTGCTGAGCCGTTCCTACAGTTTGAAGGATGGGCGCCCTGTCAGGGAGGAGGGGCCTGCTCTGACGGGCCTACCCAGGTGGCTCAGCCTTGGGAACAAACGCTTGAGCCTGTGGTCTGGCTGGCTCGCTCCTTAAAGCCAGTGTTAACAGGACCTCAGCCTGGGCATGGGTCAGGGACAGCAAGGCTGTCAGTTCATGACAAGGAGACAGTGTCCACTGCCCTGTTCGGGACCCACAGCAGCAACCAAAGCAGACATTCTTTCCAAGGTACTTAGATTCGACTGGTCTTGATGAACTGAGTAGGCAACTGGCTGCTATGGGCCGAGGACTGAGGAAGGAGGAGGGGTTCTCCATGGAGGTCCTGAGCTTGCTGAGGCTCACCAGGGGCTGCTACAGCGCCTCCAGGCAAAGGGGCCAGTCCCAGGTCACCAGCACAGAAGGGAAGGGCTCACCATTTGCCTCTTGTTGGTGTGAAGATTATTGTCCACTCTGCCTTAGTGAGGTCTCAGGTTTATATTTCTAACTTTAATTAAGTAATTCTAGGTTTTAAAAGTCGAACTTACTCTAATTGTTTGCCCTTCCCTGGTCTCCCAGTAAGCCAGACATGTTCACACAGGTCTCAGGATTAGTCTGGATCATCCCTCTTTGGCTGGCGCCCCTCAGTGGCTTTCACCAGGGTTTCCTGCTTTCTGGATATGAGACCAGCTCCACACCTCCACTCTCCTAGTCAGCCTGGTCCGTCCTGGGCTAGATTTTCTGGGCTGGCAGACGTACTCTTTCTCCAGCCTGGCCTTCAGCAAACGCCCCCTTTCTTCTGCCCTGTGCTCCCACTCTGAACCACTTCCTTGTTCAGGGAGATGGCAGGTGGGAGCCAGGAAACAGGCTGAAGGCTCTCTTCTGGGCCACAGGCCCCTCCATTCTCTGCTGCTTCACCTGTGTGATGAAGTGTGGGGTTTGAGCCTGGTGGCCCCCTGTGCATTATGAATTAAGGAACAGACATTGTTTTTGTGCTGCTGATATTTTTAGTAACTTTGAGATGCACATACAAAAAACGAACAAACAGAAAAACCATTCCCCTCCAATCAAATGTGAATTTTTGCCCTGGAGTATTCATAGTGCATTCCTAGCTTCTATTTTTTACAGGGTCCTAATGATACGGACTTCTTAAAAAGTTAAACCTTAAAAAAATGGAAAACTTAAATGGGGTACAAGGCACTGTCTCAAACATTGGTATGTATTTCCCCTTCTGAACGGGGAAGATGGAGGTTGATTAGAGAGTTGATATAATGGAAAAAATGCTGAAATCCTGGCATTAATTTTACCTTAAAAATCTGGAGTTTTTATTCACACCAACTTGATAATACAGGCAAAAACGATGGAGACATTTGCCCAAGACTTGGTCTTCCCACCTTTATTCAAATTACTGTCTTCATGACTTTCCACAGCTCACCACAGGGAAGGCTGAAAGTGAGGGAGGCGTATGCCCGTGGCGGCTGCACTCATACCTTCCACCGCTGAGGATGAGAATGAGCAAGCAATTTGTTTTTCCACGTTCAGAGATTACATTGTTTAAAAGGCCCGATTTTTAATGGCATTCGGATTAAAAACAGTCAACAAAGGCAAGGAAATTCGCTGTGGAGGAAATGAAATTCCTTCTTGTCACAAACCCAGAAAAATGCGGTCTAATGGTTTGGTTGCATCAGGAATCTCCTGGCCGTTCTCACAAAGAATCTTCTGTCACAGCTCTTTTTAGTCACACAAGAAGGTGTGTCTCAGGCACACAGTCATGAAGACATTTGTAAAATCAAATTCTTAAGAGGCTTGTTAAGTTAGGATTGCCCGTATCCTTCCTTTGAAGTTCTTTTGACAAGAACTATCAAACTACAAAAACTTTCTAAGATTTCAAACCTGAAAAGATTGTTTAATTTTTTTTTCAGGAGGGTGGGTAGGCAATAGATAGGTCTACTCTTTATCTTCAGTGAGATCTCGATGAGTAAACTGAAAGGAAGATTGGGTTGGGTTTATGCAAACACAATCTCTTCCTCTGTCCCCTTCCTCCCTGCTCTGCCTGCTGAGGTTCACCTTTGCATGTGCGAGTCCACTCTTTCATTCCGGAGCACGGCTGCTCCATCCGGGCATTCTCTCATTCCGTGCATAAATCCCAGCTTGCATGAACAAGGTCAGCGTTTCTTAGGGCCAACCTGTGGAAGCAGCCTCTAAACTGAAACATGTGAAAAGACACGCTCTTCACTCAAACCCACACGAGCAGAAATCATTTGGAGCTATGTGGCCATGCCTGTTGAGAAATATTTATTAGGTGCCCACTTATACATAAAACTGGACTAAGCAAAATGGACAGTGAACGCACCTTAGGCAGAGTCCTGGCCCTCCAGGGCATAGGGGTGACAGTGCAGATAATGACAACCACCATTTAGCAGGCACTCAGTGTTGCTAGGCATTTGTATTCTTGTTTCTTCTCTACAGCCTCTGAATAATAAGATGTCGTCAGGACAGTTTATGGTGAAGGAAGCCAAGGTAAGACACACAAGTGATTTGCCAGAGGCTGCACAATGTACTGTCCTTGTCTCTGAGGCATGCACCCAGGCCTCAGTGCCTAAGTGAAGACGGCACTGGGGGTGGAGGTGGCCTTTTCCCCACCTGTGTGCTTGGGGCTGAGTGCACATACACGCATGGGGCCTGGGCGGAGGGGAAACAGGAGCCAACACAGCCGCTTCTCCAGCGGCCCTCTTGCGAGAGAGGTGTGAGGACGGAGCAGACACTAAAGGAAGCCTGAAATACTACGTAGTTTTTTCTGGAAGCAGGGTGTTTGCGACGGAAGTAACAGCCTAGTTAAAAATTCAAACAATATAGAAGTTTATAAAATAATTCCACCTCAGAAGGTTGCTATAGTTTGTGTATATTGTAGATTTTTCCCCCATCTAAGTAAGTATTTAAAAATAGGACCATAGTATGCACACATACTATTTATCTAATAACAGGCTATATATATATTTTTATATATTTATGTCATTTTTTTCCCCAGGACTTACTAATATCTCATTGTGTGGCTGTACTATAATTTATTTATCTTATATTTCTATTGATTTGGACATTTAAATTTGTTTTTCATTTACAGCATCTTTTTATATATTTATTTGACCACTTGTATTTTTCTTCTGTAAATTCCTAGTTATTTCTTTATTTTTCTGAATTGGGAATGTAATCATTTTCTTATGGATTTTGATGAATTTCTTATATATTAGGGACAGTTTAGCATTTGTCTCCTTACATATGGAAAATATTGTTTCCTGATTTGATTTTTGACTTCTTAATTTTCTTACTTTCTCTCTCTTTCCACTATATAGATATTTTTAATTTTTATGTCAAAAAGTTACGACATTTGGACTTCACGTATCTATTACAAAGGCCTTTCACAATTCCAAGAGAATGCAAGTATCAATTTATGTTTTCTTCTAGTACTACATTTTTTTCTCACTCAAATGTTTGATTTGAAACTGTGAATTCACTCAAATTTAGTGAGGAATCCAACTTTTCATGTAAATCATCTGCTTTAACAGGTCTACTTTTATAAATATACATAATATGTAAACCCAATGAAACAAACTTGGCGGCCATATTCGGCCAAGGAGTGCCAGTTTGTGACTTCTAGCTCCAGAGATTGCAGATAAGAAATTAAACAAGATCAGACTGTCTCTGTTACATTGCTGATGGAATGAATACACTTCATAATCCAATAGGAAAAGCAGATAGTGGCCCTCCAGCTCTGTCCCCTGAGGAAAATTGCTTTACCTTTCTCATTTTCCTGTCTGCAGAGTGAAGATGGGAACAGGCTTCAGGAGCAGGGCTTTGTGTGGTCTTGGATGGGGTCTGGCACACAGGATGGGCTGTCCTGGGTCATTATTCCGAATGTCTTTAGGGACTTGCAAGCATGGCCCCTGCCACTTCCACAGCCAGCTTCGCGGCATGTGCTCGGTCTGCTCCCAGAAGAGCTGGCTCCAGTGGAAAGCCTGTTCCAGCCCAGCAGTGCTGCAGGCCCACGTGCTGTGCGTTAGAGATGGGCTCTGATACTGATGAAATGTATTTTAGCTCAGGAGGATGAAGTTGGAAGGAGTATGGACCTGAAGGCCTTAAAGAGTGAATAGGGTTTGTCTGTGCTGAGAAAAGGATGCTCCAGCCTTGGGAAGCAGACAGACACGGCCCCGAGTGCGTCACTGTGCCTGGTTGTCATGAGAAGGGTGTAAGCGGGTGTGAAGGGGACAGGGGGCAGAGACGTGGCCAAGGCAGGATTGTGGGACATGCTGGGGCTGACACGGTGAACTCAGTGAAGAGAGGGTTACAATCGTGGGCTGAGGATTGTGGAGGAGGGACACAAGACCCTGTGACAAAGGCTAAGTAGTAATTGGGAATTACAAGTATTCACATGGAGGTTGAAGTTGTGACCAGAGGTAAGAATGTAAAGTAAATGCTAGCTATCATTTATCGTCACTAACATTATCAGTATGTCATTAACATAAAACATTTTCAAGAGTTTTTCAGCCTAATTCAAGTTTATCATTTAAACATTACAGCGGGAACAAGTGAGGTGCCATCACTCTCACTGTACAGATGGAACAGGGAGGTCCGGAGGTCCAGAGTTGTGCTCAGGGAGGGAGACCTGTCCTCAACAGCACCAGTGGGTCTGCCCCGTCGGACTCTCTTTTAGGAAAGCTACCTGTGAAAACAATCCAGGGGTCACACTTTAAAGGACACTTGCACCTTAGGATAGAGGCGCCTGGGCAACGAGGATGGGGTCACAGAGCCCTGGTGACACCTGTACCCTCACCGTGTAAGACCCGACAACCTTTCAGGGGACTCAGAATCAGCGAAACAACAAGGCTCATGGAGCAGAGAAAGTCTGTTCAGGTGAAGAAGGTTCATTTTTGACTCACTGATTTTCTCTGCTCATTGAGTCATTGTTGCTTCATACTGCCAAAAGCTTCAATAATTCCCTTTCCTTTTTTGACTGCTAGGTACTTTCTCTCACTTTTTTCAATTTTGGGGATTTTTTAGATTTTAGTTTGCTATCAAGAAAGAGGGGAAGAGAGATCCACTGATCTTTATAACTATTTAATTAATATTTAGGTAAACCAAGTCACAAAATAACCAAGAATCTTGTCCAAGACAACAAAATTGATCTCTGTAACAGTAGGAATGTCTTGACACTCTTCATTGGATCTTTATTATGCAATTATATCTTTTAAGCATTAGTCTCTGGGATATTGTGCTGATTTCCTTCCTGAGAACCAGTAAATGCAGCTTTTATTTCTCAAGTCCCTAAAAGCAAAGTAAGTCATTCTCTTGACACTGTTGGACCAGTTAAAGGGCCACCTGGTGAGAGTGGAGAGGACAGGGAGTCTGACAGATCGTTTGTCCTGAAGTGTACCTCTTCAGAGGCAGTTATGGGACAGTTCTCCTACATAATGAGCGGAGATGTGCTTTTCTGGCATGTCAGCTCACGGATCTAAGGCTGAACCCAATCTAGTGTTTAAACCTTGACCCCAGAATGAGCCCGGAGTCCACTGTTGCCCTCCAAGGGGCATTGCATCTGGGATGTTTGGATTACCCTTTTTTCATTCATGTTTTCAGAACAGATAGAGCCCAAGATTTCAGATCTGGTATATGAACAGCCACTTCCTGCGGATGCCGACAAAAGCTCTGCTGTGTGTTACTTCTTTGTAAGACAACAAAAAGTCCGTTTGCTTATTTGCTGTGCCTGTGGCTTGCATGAAAATCCCTCTTTTCTGATTAGAAAGAATTCACTAACACATGAACATTTTTGACAGGTGACATGGCAGCAAACAGTTGTCAGCACCTCCATGATCTCAAATTCGTATCCCCATTCTCAGCCCTGCCACAGCTACACAGGTCTAAGCCTCTCACTGTCATCTCTGGTCTGGACCACTGCAGTTTGCTTCTAGCAGACAGAATATTTTTAAATCAAAAATCACTTCTCATTCTATCCTGTACAGGATAGAAGTTGCCAGAACCCCCCATGACCAGGCCTTTGCCTGCCTTTCCAGTCTGGACTTGTCTGTGCCCTCTGGTCCCACCCTCTGGCCTCAGTTTGGTTTTAAAGCTGAACCCAGGTCTCCCTCCCACCCTCCCTCCCTGCCTCTGTGGCACAGTGTCCTCATTCTCACGCTTGGCATGGCCACCTCCATCCTCCTAGATCTCAGCCTCTGGTCAGTGCCACAGAGACGCCGCCCCAGAGACGCCGCCCCAGAGACACTGCCCCTCGCTGCCCTGACCACGGGGGTCCCACCATTTTACCCCCTGCTTTGTCCTGTCTATTTCTGTTATAGTGATTATACCAATTAATTGGTTTGTTTCCTATTTCCTCTTTGCTTTTCTTTGTAGAGAAATCTGTTCACAACTGTGTACCTAGCACCCAGGCATGTACCAGGCACACAATGGGCTCTGCACTGCAGTGCGTCTTTGCTGGTCATTTATTGATAACAGATTGTATCACTTAGTACCTGGTGGCGGTCAGCAAGCTTAACTTTGAGACGGCAGTTCAGACTGGGTGGGTGACAATACAGGTAACTAAGACATGCTGTGTGTCACTTGAGACGCTGCTCTCTAGATGGAGACATTGAAGTGCCCTGATTCATCAGCAGACACTTTGGTGATCGCACAGCAGTACTTCACACTGAGTTTCTTTGGGGCGGTGGTAAACCGGGTGTGTTCAGAAGAATACAACCAAGATCCGGAAGAGTCTGGAAACCACGAAGATGTAGAGAAGGGTGCACAGGAGGGGGACAGGGGAGAGAGCTGTGCAAGACAGAATGCCATGGACATCAGGTGCTGTTATAATGAAGAGATGTTAGATGTATTCTCAACCGTTCCAGCAAGAGAGCAAAATCAGAAGAAAAAAAACCACGTATTTCAAATCTTCATAAAGAAAAACTTGGCACAGTTGTCCAAATACAAAGATAAACCTCCTTGTAAAGAATTAAGCTTTTAATCACAACAAATGTTCAGACAAGACCAGTATCTTTTGATCTGTTTGTGTGCAGATTCTTACACGTAGTGACTTGTACAGAATAAACACTCAACTCATGTTGGCAAATAATTGTAACTGTGAAGTGAGGGATGTGTTAATTAGCTTGCTGTGGGAGTCATTTCACAATGTATGCAGATGTCAGAAAATCATGCTTTGCTCCTTAAGTATACATGGTTTTTCTTTGTAATCATAACTTTAGTGAAGCCAGAGAAAATGCATGTTTGGTATGTAAGAGAGTATATTTATGGTGCAAGGTCAGACCTAGCGGCTACAGAGTGGGGAAGAGTGGTGGCTCTCTGATCTGTCAGTGTCCACTGTGCAGCAGGTGGGAGCTGCAGGGGAGAGCCTTGCTTAAAAGTAGCGGAAAAGATCTAAGATGTGCTTGGCACAGTGAGAAATTATAACAGATTGTTGTAACAGAGAAGGTAAACACTCCTGAGCTGGGTAGAAGTGTTCTCAGAGGAGGTGGATGAGTTCTTCCTGGAAGGATTAAGAAAAACAGAGTAAAGAAAAGGTGGCAGTTTAGAGAATTAGCACAAGGCCCAGAGATAAAATGGAGCACAACACAAGGGACTGTGAGCAGACAAGCTGGTCAGGTGGCTGTGTCCCCTGGGGCAGGAGGACACGAGGCGGCCGGCCTGTGGGAGCCCAATGGGCAGCTAGGAAGTTCTGTAAGTTATTAAGTAGGGGGCTGTGATTAGATTGTAGCTGAGAAACACCCACCAGCTGTGTTTTCCAGACTGGGGAGTCCCACCCTCACGTTCACACCAGAATGTTCGATGAGCACTCCTTTGACTTGAAGCTCTGGGGGTCGGGGAGATAGTCTAGCCTGTAAGTAATTGAAGACATTATTTTACATCAAACACATATGATCAAACATGAGACATTCTTATTGCAGAGTGGCCTGAGGTTCTGCTCTGGGGCTGTTAGGTCTCTGGGGTTCTTGGTGGTCGATGGTCCGTGGATGGGGAGGTGTGAGCAGCCTGCCAGAGAGGCCAAAGGGCAGGGATGGTAGGCAAGGACCAACAAGAGAAGGTGCCATGCTGAGAGCCAGGCTGGAAAGGCGAGCACAGTGCAGCCGGCAGTAGTTGCTCATCTGCTGGGGACACAGGCAGGTAGACAGGTAACTTTAACATACTGAATGCAGAGGCTAAGGGGGATGCAGCAAGGACCAGACCAAGAGTTCTGTGAGGTGGCAGCAAACAGGAAAGGTGAATATGAGATCAGGTGCCCATAGTGTGGCTGTTACAGAGCACCTATGTGCAGCAGAACTGAGCGCTCAGGCCTGGGAAGAAAACAGCACATGAAAAAGACACCCACTTGGAGAGGCTGCTGTCTGTGCCCACAGCGTCTGACCTCGCCCTATGACTCGCCCACCTGCCTGTGCACACGAGCTCCTTTCCGTCGGTGGTTCTGAAACCCAAGTCCTGATAGTTTCCAATTTTTAACCTGCCCTGTCTATTGAGAATAAAGCCAGTGACAGTCTCCAGAATTCCCTTTTCAGGACAGAACCCAGAGTCCTGCAGCTCTTAGTAAGAATTAAAATAAAGATCTTATAGAAATAGAATATACCTTGCTGAGGTTGGTATGTGAAGTTGGCCCACAAAACATAAACAAGGGACATTTCTAGAGCACCCAGCTCAGGAGGTCGAGGAAACCCACAGGACACCTACTACATAAAGCTACCCCATGAAGACCAGGATTCATGGCAGATCTCCCTAATACATAGAAACAAGCACAAGGAGACAGCCAAAATGGTCAGACAAAGAAACAGGCCCCAGATGAAAGAACAGGAGGAATCTCCAGAAAAAGAGCTAAATGAAGTGGAGACAAGTAATTTATCAGATATAGAATTCCAACTTATGGTTATAAGGATACCCAAGGAACTTAGAACTACAACACCATGAAAAAGATATAGAAACCATGAAATAGGACCAGTTGAAAATGAACAATAGCACATATGACATCAAGAATGCACTGGAAGGAATGAAAAGTAGGCTGGATGAAGTAGAGGATCATATCAGTGATTTGGAATATAATGTAGAAAAAACATCCAATCAGAGCACACAAAAAAGAAAAAAGACTTACGAACAAGACTATTTTAAAGGAGCTTTGAGACAACATGAAGTGTAACTACATCCCCATCAGAGGGGTACCAGAAGGAAAAGAAAGTGAGCAAGGGATAGAGAACGTCTTTGAAGAAATAGTGGCAGAAAACGTTCCTAACCTAGTGAAGGAAAAAGTCACAGATATTCAGGAAGCACAGAGTCCCAATCAAGATGAACCCAAAGAGACCCACACCAAGACACATCATAACTAAAATGTCAAAATTTAAAGACAAGGAGAGAATCTTAAAGGCAGCAAGAGAGTTATTTACCTTCAAGGGGGCTCCCATAAGACTGTTACCTGATTTCTCAACAAAAACCCTTCAGGCCAGAAGGGATTGGCATGATGTATTCAAAGTAATGAAAAGCAACCTGCAACCAAGACTACTCTATTCAGCAAGGCTGTCATTTAAAACTAAAGGCAAAATAAAGAGCTTTCCAGACAAAATATACACATACACACATACAAGCTAAAGGAGTTCATTAACACCAAAGCAGTATTGCAAGAAATGTTAAAGGGTCTGTTTTAAGAAGAAGAAGAAAAAAAACAGAGAGGAACACCGACATAAAGAGAAAATGGCAATAAATAAGTATCTATCAATGATTATCTTACATATAAATGTATTACATACTGTAATCAAGACACATAGGGTAGCTGAATGGATAAGAACACATGACCCATATATATGCTGTCTACAAGGGACCCACCTCAGAACAAAAGATTCACACAGGCTGAAAGTGGTGGGATGGGAAAATATATTACATGCAAATGGAAACAAAAAAAGACCTGGGATAGCAATACTTACATCTGACAAAACAGACTTCAAAACAAAGGTCATAATAAGAGACAAAGGTCACTACATAATACAGAAGGAAATGATCCAAAAGAGAATATAACCCTTGTAAACATATATGCACCCAAAATAGGAGCACCTAAATATATAAAGAAACTCTTGCTGGGCATTGAGGGAGAGATTGGGAGCAATACAGTCATAGGAGATTTCACCACCCCACTGTCATCAATGGACAGATCATCCAGACAAAAAATCGACAAGGAAACAGAGATCTTAAATGACACACTAGATTGGATAGATTTAATTGATATCTATAGAGCATTTCATCCCAAATCAGCAGAATATACATTCTTCTCAAGGGAGCATGGAACTTCTCAAAGATAGGCCACATGTTAGGACACAAAATAAGTCTTAACAAATTCAAGAAGATTAAAATCATATCAAGAGTCTTTTTGGGTCACAATGACATGAAACAAAATCAACTATAGTAATAAAACTAAAAACATTCAAACATGTGGAGGTTAAATAGCATGTTATTAAATAACAGGTTATCAGTGAGGCCAAGGAAGAAATCAAAAATTACCCAGAAACAAATGAAAACACATGACAAGCCAAAATCTATAGGACACAGCAAAAGCAGTCCTGAGATAGAAGTCATAACATTACAGGTACCTCAAGAAGCAAGAAAAATCTTAATCTAACCCTACACCTAAAAGAACTAGAAAAACAACAGCAAACAAAAGCCCAGAGTAAGTAGAAGGAAGGAAATAATAAATATTAGAGCAGAAATAAATGACACAGAATCTAAAAAATATATAAAAGATCAATGAAACCAAGAGCTGGTTCTTTGAAAAGATAAACAATATTATTGAACTTTTCACCAGACTCATCAAGAAAAAAAGAGGACCCAAATACATAAAATCAGAAATGAAAGAGGAAAAGTAACAACTGACATCACAGAAATACTAAGGATTGGAAGAAAATATAATGAACAATTATATGTCAAAAGATCAGGCAATCTGGGTGAAATGGACAAATTCCTAGAAATTCAATCTACTAAAACTCAAACAGGACGATCAGAAAACTTGAATAGACCAATAATAACTAATGAAATTGAAGCAATAATAAAAAAAAACCTCCCAGCAAACAACAGTCCTGGGCTGGATGGCTTCACAGGTGAGTTTTACCAAACATTTAAAGAAGAGCTGACACCTGTCCTCCTCAAAAATTTGAAAAGGAGGGAAGACTTCTAAGCTCTTTTTAAGAGTCCAGCATTATCCTGATTCCAAAATCAGATATACTACAAAAAAAAAGAAAATTATAGGCCAATGTCTCTGATGCACATAGATGCTAAAATCCTCAACAAGATATTAGCAATCAATTCCAGGAATACAGTAAAAGAAAATACACCATGATCAAGTGGGATTTATTCTGGAGATGCAAGTTGGTGCAGTATTTATTTGCAAATCGATAAATGTTATACATCACATAAATGAAATGAAAGATTAAAATCATATATCAATAGATACAGAAAAAGTATTTAATAAAATCCAGTACCCATTTATGATAAAAACTCTCAGCAAAGTGTGACTAGAGGGATCATAACATAATAAAGGCCATATATGAAGAACCTACAGCCAACTTATTGGGTAAAAACTGAAAGTGTTTCCCTTAAGATCAGGAACAAGACAATGTGTCCACTTTCACCACTCTTACTAGAGGTACCAGGCACAGCAATCAGACAATTAGAAAAAATAAGAGGCATCCAATTTGGAAAGGAGGAAGTAAAATTGTCATTACTGACTGATAATATGATAGTGTACATAGAAAACCCTAAAGACTCCATCAAAAAAAACTACTAGATCTAATAAATCAATTTGACAAAGTAGTAGGATCCAAAATTGATATTCAGAAATTAGTGGCATTTTTACCTACCAGTAGTGAATAATCAGAAAGAGAAACTAAGAAAACAGTCTCATTTGCTATTGTAACAGCAACAAAAAAATAAGGTACTTATGAATAAATTTAACCAAGACCTGTACTCAGAAAACTATAGAACATTGTAGAAAGAAATTTAGTAAGGTAAAAATAAGTGGAGGCATATATTGTGTTCATGGATTGGAAGAATTAACATAATTAAAATGACCATACTTCCCAAAGCAATCTCTAGATTCAACACAAATCCTGTTAAAACACCAGTGACATATTTCATAGATCTAGAACAAATATTCCAAAGGTTTATATGGAACCAAAAAAGACCCCAAATAGCCTCAGCAATCTTGAGAAAGAAGATCAAAGTTGGAGGGATCACAATACTCGATATCAAACTATACTACTACAAGACCATTGTAATCAAAACTGTCTAGTACTGGCATAAGAACAGACACATAAATCAATGAAATAGAATAGAGAGCCTGGAAATCAACTCATACCTTTATGTTCAATTAATATTAGATAAGGGAGGCAAGAGCATATAATGGAATAAATATAGTCTCTTCAATAAATGATGTTGAGGATACTGGACAGGTACATACAAGAAAATGAAACTAGACCACCAACTTATACCATATCCCAAAATAAAATGGATAAAAGACTTAGATGTAAGTCGTGAAACCATACATATCCTAGAAGAAAACATACGTGGTAAAACCTGAGACATATTTCATAGTAATTTCTTTGCCAATAAATTTCCTAGGGCAAGGAAAATAAATGAAAAAAATTAAAAGATGGGACTGCATCAAGATAGGATATTTCTGCATAGCAAAAGAAACTATCAACAAAATGAAAAGGGAACCCACTGTATGGGAGAAAATGTTTGCTAATGATACATCCAATAAGGGGTTAATTTCCAAAATATATAAAGAACTTAACACAACACCAGGAAGCCAAACAATGCAATTAAAAAATGGGCAAAGGACCTGAATAGACACTTCTCCAAAGAGAACATACAATGACTAATAGACATATGAAAAAATGTTCAACATTACTAATAATCAGAGAGATGCAAATTAAAACCACAGCAAGATACCACCTTACACCTGTCAGAATGGCTGTCATCAATAAGTTAACAAGTGCTGGCAAGCATGTGGAGAAAAGAGAACCCTTTTGCACTGTTGGTGGGAATGCAGATTGGTGCAGACACTGTGGAAAACAATATGGAGTTTCCTCAAAAATTTAAAAATGGAACTGCTTTTTGACCCAGCAGTCCCACTTCTGGGATTACATCCTAAGAATCCCGAAACACTAATCGGAAAGAATGTATGCACCTCTACATTCATTGCAGCATTATTTACAATAGCCCAAGTGCCCATCAGTAGATGAAGGGATAAAAAAAGCTTGGTACACTTGCACTGTGGAATTCTACAGGGCTGTAGAAAAGAAGGAACTCTTACTCTTTTGTGACAGCATGGCTGGGCCTGGAGAATATTATGCTAAATGAAATAAGCCACTCAGAATGACAAATACCACATGATCTCACTCATATGTGGAATCTAATGAATAAAATAAACTGACAAAACCTTGGGCATGGATTCATGGAACAGACTGATAGATCTCAGAGGGGAGGGGATTGGGGGGGGACTGGAACAGATTAACCAAGAAACATATATGCATATATGCAAAGTTCATGGACACAAACAACAATGTGGTAAAGACCAGGGTGGGTTGGTGGAGGCTTGGTGGAGGGGAGATTGGAGGGAAATGGGAGACATCTGTAACAGTCAGCAATAAAATTAAAATTAAGTAAAATAGCCTAGAAAATGGTTAATTTCATAAATATTGTCTATAATACTTGAAGAGTAGACTTACTCCAGGTCCTCATAATATCTCACCGTAACTAATGGCACAGCCTTAAAACTAATCTCATGATACCCAGCCTCTCCTAGCTTACACTTATCCCCTAAACTGTCGCCCAAATTATAATACTTTTTAGTAGCACAGATCAGCGACGCTCTCCACCCCGTCCCTGTGCCAGAGTGTGTGGCTCCCTGAAGCGGGGGGGGGGGGGGGGGGGGGGGGGGGGGGGGGGGGGGGGGGGGGGGGGGGGGGGGGGGCGGTGCTCTATCCTAGGCTGCAGGGCTCAGCACCATCCCAGCCATCAGCAGTGTGGGCTCCTCATCTTTGCAGCACTCCCCCACTTGGCAGCACCTCCTAGTGTAACCAGCCAAAGTGGTCCCTTCACTGGTGCTCACCAAAGCTCAGCCAAATGCAAACAGGATAAAGTGAGGGTTTACTAGTGGAGGGAATGGCACCATGCCCAGAGTCACAGGTGAGCGAATGCTCTGGAAGACCTGGCTCCCCATGGCTCCCAGGGGGTGGGTTGCCTAGGGGAGCAATCACTGACCCTGGTGGCAAAGGAGTGGGGGTCATGGGCTCTCCTGATTGGTTGGGGCCAGGGGAGGGGTGGATGACTGTTGTGTCAGGTCCTGATGGCAGCCTGTGCCGGTGCTCTGCCTGAGGGTGTGGTCCCCAGGGTCGGCTGCTTTCCTGGGCTTGGGGCCAAAGCACCGCCCAGGTCCCATGTCATCTCTAGTTTGACAGGAAACTGTTTCTGTGGTCAGCAGATCCGAGGCTTTGTTCTTACTACAGTTTGGTGCTGACCAGAGTCCGATGTCCTGAGGACTTCATGATGGAGGAAGGGAGTGGAGGGACGGAGAGGAGACGGGGTCGCCATCCAGAAGTGGGGTTTCTGCACAGTTACATTCATACTCACAATAAGTCAGTACAATATATCATAGTAACTGTAGGCTGAACCACACAAAATTGCCATTTTCATAGGCTGAAAAGTGGTAAATTGGCATAATATGACACAGTTTGATCTCATAATATGAGTATGTTGAAACTTCTCAACAGCAGAGCCCTGGTCTCATTCATCTCAGTGTACCAGGTGGCAAGCATGGTTGTTGATATGTCACAGGCCCTAAAAAAGTTTACTGAATTAATTAATCATTTTATACTCAAGATGTAAAAAAATATGGACTATATAGGGAAGTTTCATTATCTTAGATGTTACTCTGACTTTATACATATGACTACCTTTATAAAAAGGAATTGTGTTTAAAGATTCAAATTAGAAAAGCAGTTATTCTCAGAGTTAAGTATTTCTAGTTTATTTACACATTTAAAAATGTCCTTAGTCTGAATGGAAGAAAAAAATAGAGAATATCTTAAATTTAACTTGAGCTAAATTTTAATACTCAAAAACTAATCCACTGCTGTGGCCAAAAAAAACTCTCTTCTGAAAGTAACACTTTGGGGTTCGTTGGGCTTTTTGGGTGAATTTTTTTCTGGCTTTAGAAATATGCTAAAAATATACCTTACTGAACTCATGGGAAAAGTGAACCATTGTGATCACACAGGGCCTGTCCAATCCATGAACACGCTGGAGACATTTTTTAACTTGACAGGAAATAGAAAGCTGCTCACCAAGGATCTCTCTGGGTTGCGTGTAGTCTCCCTGTGGAACGGAAGAGCAAGCAGGGGCTTTCGGAGACCAAGCTGTCTTCCGTCTGCCTGCCACTCGCACAGTCTTTTAACCATTCCCATTGGGTGAGAATCTATCGTGTTTTTAAAAGGCCTATAAAGAAGTAGACATTTTAAATCATAAAGTCTCTTATGACCTAAATAAGTAGTGTATTTCCCACAGGGTTTGCCAGTAGTATAATCAATCTCACATGTGAAGTGCCTGGGACATAATAAGTGGTCAGTAATTATTGGCTATAACTAATTTTGCATAATTAAGATGGTCATAAGAAAAGTAGGTTCTCTCAATTACAAAAAGCAAAGCGTGTCTACTTATCCATGTAATTATTTTGGAACTGGGTGGTACACATGATACACGAGAAAACATATGAGCTGTAGACCCTCACAGATGTGGGTTTAAATTCTAGCTCCCCTGAATTTCTTCTTCTTAAAATGGGGGCAGTTGCACACACCTGCCTCTCAGGACTGCCTGTAAAAAGTCATGGGCAGTGCTTGCCCACTGGAGGCCCTTCTTGGACAGTCCTTACGGCTGGCACTAGACCACAGCCTCGGCATCAATGCGTCCCAGTGGAAGGAGGGAGCGATGACTGTCCTGCCTGGTCAGTCTGTGACAAGGTGACAAGCGTGACTCCAGGAAAGGCCTCATTTCTTACCCTGTGCTTGCAAAAGCTGGATGTTCACAGATCAAGAATGTTGGAAGGACTAATCCATGGACCACTGACTGCTAACTCTCTAACTCACCTAGGGACCTTCTGGAAATACAGAGTTTGGACCTCTAAGTTAGACCCAGAGAATCAGCAACTCTGTGTGTGTGGAAGAGGCAGGAATCTTGCATTTAAAACAAACAAAAGAAAAACGTTGGCGATTCCCAAGATAAAGTCAGTAAGATGACCTCTGTATTCCCTCCCAAGTTTAGATTGTGTGATTCTAATCAGAACTTCTGAGTCAGAGTTTATAATTACTATGCAAAATGAGGTAATTTGTGGTTTCCTGTCTTTAGATTATGGTACAGGGAAGGATCACATAATGGGTATTATGTGATAAGTTAAGGGAGATTCACTCTAACACAGAAAAATGAAAAATTGCTTGATTACACACTCAAGCTTTAACCCTAATATTAGATCCCTGATATTCTGAGGAAAAAGTGAACATAGCAGACTAGATTTTAATATAATGGATATATTCTGTGCCAGAAAAAAACCTGTCACAAAAATGGAAGAATAACCAGGGAATACTTTAGCAAGTCACAGTCGAGGGAGCAGTGGAGAACCCAGGTCAAGGTAGTGTAACAGGGTGCTGAGCTACAGGCTCCCTCATCCCCACTGACACAGCTGGGGGAAGGAAAAGGGAGCAGGGCCAGGGAGAGTCACTCTGCATGTTTAAAGAACTTAGCAAGGGTTTTAGTAATGCTGATGGCTGTGCCTGTGCACTAGAGGGCTGACTCGAACCTGGGAGGCAGTCCCCTGGTTGGGTTGCTGCAACTGAGTGAGAGCAGGAAGATGGTTCCCACATCATGGGACCTAGACTGCCCGGACCAACAATGGCAGCCAGAAAGGCAGAAGAGACCAGAGTACTGGCAGGTGTAACCCTTTGTGGGAGGAGTTGGAAATGGGGTTACAAAGGAAGATCCACACTGGGATTTAAACCCAAGCATGGGGCAGTCAGGCTCTCTCAGCTGTGTGAGGCTCTGCGACCGTGCGGCTTGGAAGTGGAGAAGGCAGTCTTGGTCATTCGATTTGAAGGGATGCAGAAGGACCCTCATGGGCCCACCATGAGGAGGGCCGTGTGGTGTTTTGGGTTAAGGGCAGGAGCCTAGCCAAGCACAGATTACTGGGAAAAGCCAGGAACACTGAACTGGGATGGGTGGATGCTGAGCTGCAGACTCTTTCTTTTCCCGAGAGATGGTCCTCCTCACTGGCTGGTTTGACAAGGGGAGGCAGGGCTGTGTAGGTGTGGGTGTTTTTTGTTTCTAAAGGGAGTGGGACTTGATGGCAAAATTCTGCCATTGTTCTGAACCTGTGTACCATTAATCCATGGACCACTGTCGGCCCTCAGAACCCTGTCTCCAAGGCGGCGTCCAGCGTGCGGGTCAGCTCCTTTGGGCCTGAGTGGTCCTGGTCACACCACGCACTCCCCTTGGGAGTGACCAGGTGCCCTGAAGACCTCAAGTCTTGGCAGAACCATGGAGCTATCCAAACTTTCAACCAGGTGGGCAATTTATTAAAGTCTCATTAATTTACATAACCCAAAATTTCCCAGCTACAGTGTTGTTCACACTGTTTGGAAAGGCAAGTTCCCATGGAGGGCTGTGTCCAGAACCTTTGCCAGAGAAGGCCACTGGGACCAAGGTGGAGAGGACTCTGACTGTGGCCGCACCACTGTGCCCCGACTTGCTCGGAGCTAGAACACACATCTGCAGCACAACGACCTGTCTCAGTGGAGAAGGTCGAGGTCCGCAGGCTAGCACTGACGTTGCTACGGGAAGTGCTTCTGAAGAGCTCCATATCCTGTCCTGTTTTTCACTCTCCAAAAGGTGTTGACCTATTCACCCCTTGTGTGGCTGACACAGACAAGGAAACGATCAGGTTTGGTAACTATTTATAGCTTTCTGATTCACTCTCCCTCCGAGGTCTGTGGGTGTTGACAACAGCTTAGCAACTTTCTTTCATGAAAGAATGCCCAGCAAACCTCTCCTTGGACCACAGCCAGGTCCAGACAGGCTCGGAGCCCCACTCTGCCTCAGTGCACCCGATGGCCTTCAAAGAGGGTGGGGGCCGTGGGAAGAGAAACTTCTCCCCAGCACCTAACCACTAACTGAAAAGGATTCTCAATGGCAAGTGAATAGTGTTTTCAGTTTCAGCTCCTAGACTTGGGGCTGGGTTTAAAGAGGCCCACTGAATGGAAGAATTGAAGTCTAGTTGTGGGATGATTTGGGGGAAAACAGAGGTGTTTGCTGTGGCGGCGAAGGGAAGGGGCAGCCAGCTTCCTGGGAGCCCTGTCTTTGGGGCAGGTGCTGGGTTTTGAAGTAACCCCGGACGGAGCTCTTGAATCAGCACCTCTGGCTGTTTCTTCTCAGAGGAAGTTAAGAGTTTGTCTGGCAGGCTGGCCCCACTTTCTCTTTCTTTTTCACACGTATGCTGCACCCCCTTGTCCCACTGTGTTTCCCTTACCTGCTCCCGTACCCCAGTCCCCTTTTCTCCACTCCCCCGTCCTATAAAAACTTTTCACGTGGCGTGCCCATGGGGTGGTCAAAAAAACATGCTCCTCTCATTTAAAGTCAGATGGGAAACAGAGGCCAGATCTGTTTGCTGGTTTTGTGAATTCAAATTCTCTGACACAGGAAGGGATCCTGGCTGTGGAGACCAGGCAGGTGAGCCGTGGGACCCGGGATTGTCCCAACGCTGTCTGCGGAAAGTGGGGTGGCGAGGCGCCGAGCAGGCAGAAGCTCCTGCACAGATTGCGGACACCATGAGTGTCCCACCAGTGGAGGAGGACTCTGCTGGAAACAGAGGGTCAGATTCCCCAGGACACGGGAGGAGCTCCTGCAGACTGAGTCTCGACTGTCGGCACCTGGGTTTAGCACTGGGTTCTGAGATGGCCCGTTGCCTGTCCTGAAGGACAGGTCAGTGTCCTGATCTCTGAGCTACAGCAGCGTATCTGACTGACTGGCCTAGAGCTTGCATGTGGCCAGCCCAGAGAACGTCCTCAACTTTGACCCCTTCCACCCCAGCAGCAGTGCCCATGTCCACAGAAACGTGGGAGAGTCGGGCAGAGGGGTGGTGGAGCAGTGCTCTGGGGCCTGAGCCATGGCAGGAGGAAGGCCTTGAGGAAAATGGAGTGATGGGTAATGCCTGTCCCCTGTCTGTTGTCTGGCTGCTAGAACTGGTTTTGAGCCTCGGCAACCCAGTGGGTGTGGTGCTTGTCCTGTGCCCCTCCTTGGGACTGAGGAGGACAAGACCGCCAGGGGGCCCAGGGCTGAGGTTTGCATAGGCCGAGGGATGGAGTGTGCCAGGTTGCAGAGAAGCCTGCCTCCTTGGCAGGCACAGGGCCTCGGGGCTGGAGGGTGTCAGCCCCGGGGGGTCCAGGAAAGCAGCCCAGCAAGGGCCTCCGTGAGTAGGTGGGTCTGCAGTGGTGCTCCCTGCAAGGCTGCAGCCCAACTGCAGAGCCTGGGAAGAGTATCGGCGCAGGGCAGACGGTGTGAAGGACACCTTTACTGTTGCTCACAGAACTCGGGGAGATGCTGGGGGTTTGAGTACTGCAGTGGAGCTCCAGGGCATCGTAATCTGGGAGCTCCTGATGAAGTCGTACATTTTTCCTGCTGGGAGAATCAGAAATGCCCACCACGTGATGTGTGTGTGAGTGCGTATGTGTGGAAGGTTGTAGAATTTCTTATCAATTATAATTACATACAGTGGGGGGCATGTTTGCTTTATATCAGTAGATCTTCTTTGCCTTACTTTTCCTATATGATCTTTTTAACTGTCCTTAAATTGGATGATTAAGATTGGTGGAAGCTAGACCTAATTTTAATATTATATACTGTAGAAAATATTTTCTATCACAATTCATCTTTAGGAAAAACATAGCCTCAGAGATACTACCATCTTTTTTTCCTTTGAAGCTTATAATTAATGTACTTTTTAGAGACTTTCCTCTTTTTTCTTGTAAAATAAAAACACGCAGACCTGACCAGTGTGACGCAGGGGGTTGGGTGCTGCCCTGGAAGGTGAGAGGTTGCAGATTTGATCCCTGGTTGGGACACGTGCCTGGGGTGCAGGTTTGGTCCCTAGTCAGGGTGTGCATGGAAGGTGGCCAGTCGGTGTTTCTCTCTCACATCAATGATTCCCCCCCTTTTTCCGTCCCTTCCCCTCATGTAGAATTATAGGATATTTGGAGTTATGGAAATTTAGAAAGAAGGAAAAATATCACAACTCATATACTGAACAGGTGTTTTAGAAAGTACAAGCAGCTCGTGTGGGCTTAGAGGAGTGGTGTCCATCCAGCCCCCTCTGGGATGAGCCGCAGAGCTGCCCTCCGCTTGTGAATGGCAGAGACAGGGCTGAAGCAGGGCTCCAGCCTGCATCTGGCTGCACCGTCTTGTCAGCTCCAGGTGCAAAGTGTAGGGGTCAGACACTGACATAGTTTGCAGCATGGTCCCCGGTAGTCCAGCACCCACCTGGCCCCGTCTGTAGTGATCACAGTATCACTGACTCGGCTCCCTGGGCTGGCCTGGACATCTCCACAGCCATTGTGTAGCTACAGATTCGTATTTCCTAACCCGATTGCCTCTCACCCAGTCCCCCCACCTGGCACCCATCATCTGTTCTCTGTACCCACAAGTCTGTTCATGCTTTGTCTGTTTGGTCATGTTGCTCATGAGCGTCTGCGTGTGACTGAGATCAGGTGGTGTCTGCCTTCCTCTGTCTGACATGGACCACATTTCAGCTGTGGCCTTCCAGGAACAGTGTCTGTGCTCCATCATGGAGGCTGTGCAGAGCTCCCGCCCTGGGGACAAGAGCCCTCCTGACAGAGCAACAGCACAAGAGGCTGGGGAACACCTGTGGGCGCACCGGGCTGGCGGGGCTCTGGGCCTGCAGGCCAGGCTGCCTGTTCCGGAAGCTTCCAGAACCTCAGACCATCTGTCTGTGCCCCTGTTTGTATGGACAAAAGGTGGTATTTCCATTCTCCCACCTATATCATTTAGTCCAAAGAAAAAAAATAGAAAAATTAACTTACTCCAATTTAAATGTAACCCCTCTCCCAAAGACTGTTGCTAATTTAGAAGAACTGAAGACCTAAGTTAATGGAATTAATTCCTCATTGTGAAGTTCACATCACTAATGAGAATGGAAAAGAGGCTATGACAGTGGCAGCTCTCAGGAGGAAGGTGGTACACATGGGCGCCCAAGGCGGCCAGCTGGCATTCTCAGCCCCAAGGAGTCTGGCTACGGCCACACCCCATGACAAGTCTTACACACCCATGACCACATTTCAGAGACCAGGAAGAGCCCAAAAATGACTTAACTAGATGGAAAACCCTCATTCAGAGTACATGCATTATGCACATACTGCATGCAAGGCTCAGTGGTAGACTTGGAGGGACATAACAGGTTCACGTTTGACTTCCTGGTCTTCAGGAGTCTCCATTGGAGTAAAGGACACAAGACATGTGCACAAGTAGCATTAGCACAGTTAACACATGAGAACACTTCTCTTAAAACAGAGACTGGCCCTGGCTGGTGTGGCTCAGTGGATTAAGCACCGGACTGTGAAGCAAAGGGTCGCTGGATCCATTCCCAGTCAGGGCACATCCTTGGGTTGCCGGCCAGAGCCCCAGTAGGGGACACGTGAAAGGCAACCACACATTGATGTTTCTCTCTCTCTCTTTCTCCCTCCCTTCCTCTCTCTAAAAATAAATAAATAAAATCTTAAAAAAAACCACAGAAATTGGAGGGTGCTAGAGCACATTATTAATAAAAGAAAAACCGTCAGCAAAGAGGGATGATCTAGAATCCAAACGAATCCAAACGAAGAGATCCTTTGAGAGAATGCTGCTCCCGGGACCAACTTGGTGGAGGGCTGGGGATGAGACAGGAGGGACAGTCTGGTGCATCTGAGACACGCTGAAGAGACGGAAGTCGGAACAGAGAGTTGGTTTGTGTCGCGTGGCCGCAGTCCACCTTCGGAGGGCAGGAAGCTGTTTTCTGAGAGTGGCTCTGGCAGCACATGTAGGGGCATGGTGGGGAAAGAGAAAGCACCCGGCTCTGCCAGGGAGCAATGAGGGCCCAGGCAGGTCACCTGCATGCTTCTATTGTGACCGCGTGCTAAGGTTGAAAGCAAGCGCAGAAAGAGTGGGTGGGGCTTCGAACTAATGGGGTTTGACAAAGGGAGACAGGTGGAGAGAGGCAGAAAAGGAGCAAGAATGCCATTGGTAGCAGCTCAAAGAGGGTGAGCTGTGGGGCTTGGGTGAATGGGGAGAAGGCACGTGGAGCTAGCAGGGCCAGAGGCCTGAGGAGCCCCGTGCAGATCCCTCTCCCTGGCACCTCAGTCCGCTCCCAACTTCACGGGCTCCCTGATGCTGCCCTGCAGGGGCATCTCCTTGCCCCTGCACTGTTTCCGTAGGAGAGGAGGTGCTGAGTGTGGTGGCAGGGCTCACGGGCAGAGTATCATTAAGGAAGTGGCTGAATTTTTATAGATAGAAGTCATGGAAATAAAACAACATGTAGTCTTTTCCACTGAAGTTTTTAAAACGTGAACAAACACTGCAAAGCAAAATTAAACATCTACATAAGTCATTTGTTAAAAAAACAGAAAAGATGAACAAATAAATAAGAATACTTAGGAACAGTTAGACACTTTACAAATTCTTAACTGTCATCAGGCATTGTTTAATCTTGTCCTGTTTTCCTTAGGCTTATGTCGATTTTTTTTCTCTTTTTTTTGAGTCTTTATACTCTGAGTTGAAAACCATTCCAGAATTGAGAACCCTGTACCAGGAATCACTGTGTCTGCGGGTTGTTTCTGCTGTAGGAGTTGATATCCCTGAAATGGAGAACCTTCTTTTTCCCCTGGGTCCATCTTGCTCTCTCTCCTCCTCCACAGTGAGGAAGACACTGTGTTTCTGTGCTGCCACCGCCAAGATGAGGGCTGAAGGCCCTAAGCAGAGCCTCGTCCTCTCCCCATCTGAGATGTCCCAGTTCCCATCTCGCTGCAGAAAGGACGCTCTTCGGCCCCAGACCCCAGGCACACCCTCCCATGTCATCCCCGTGGGACAGGGCAGCACTCCTCACGGACAGACAATCCCAGCATGGCCTCTGGCTGTGAAGACTGCCTAGCACAGGACGTGTGAGGAGAGAACTCCTCAAGCTCTTCAGGCAGACCTGCAGGCCTAGGAAGGCCTGTCCTGGTGGATGAAGGACTCCCTTAGCCGGGGCCACTCAGGAAGCAGAGCCTCTGAGGACATCTGGGACAGACCGTCTTCGGGGTGGCCTGCATTCCTCTGGCTGACTGCACAATGGCATCTGCTCTGCCTCCCCAGGGATCGGCACAGCTCTTCTGTTAACCAACCCCCGCGCCCTGTGCTCAGACTGACTGTGTGGGTGACGTCAAAGGGGCAAGCTTCTTAAAAATGTTTGTTGATTGTAGAGAGAGGGGGAGGGGGGAGAGAGAGAGACGCTGGTGTGGGAGAGAAAAATCAACTGGCGGCCTCCTGTACACACCCCAACTGGGGATCAAACCTGCAGCTTTTTGGTATACAGACCTTTGACCATCTGAGCCACAGCAGCCAGGGATAAAGGAGAAGACTTTAAAAATGTATTTAAAACAGTCAGTACAGAGGATCAAGACCACGGCCGAAACAGCGGCTTTTTCCTGAGGAATGGCGTGGGCCCGTGCCGCACTTGCTCCGCAAGCCCGGCCCCGCGCCAGGCTCAGAGGGGCGCCTCGCTGGCAGCTGGGGCCCTCTACCTCCCTCCCCACTGGGGGGGCCTTCCTAGCTCTGCAGGAAGAGCTGCATGTAGAGCTAGAGGCCCCTCGATTGTGCAGAGTGAACAGTGGCCCCTAAGGTGTATTCGTTCGTGCCACCTAAATCCAAATGCATTCAATGTTATGATTTCCTGGGAAGGTTTTCCAGACATTAGAATGGGGCGAGACTACTGGGCACAGGATGTAGCCTGGCTAGAGCGACCCTACGTAGGTCAGCCTGGGATACGGAAGGCCAGGTGTCAGGGTGTGTGTTGCACCCTGTCCCCACAGAGGATGTGTTGGCGTCCAAACCGCCAGCACCACAGACTACGTGCGATCTTGTTTAGAAAGAGGGTCATTGTGGAGGTTGTTAGTGAGGACTAGGTTATGCTGAAGAGGGGGAGCCCTCACCCGATCTGACTCGTGTCCTAATAAGAAGATGGCCTTGCGTGAAGTCACAGACATACAGGGAGGACACCCAGTGACGACAAAGACAGGGACTGAGGCGGTGCAGATGCAAGCCAGGGAACACCAGAGAGTGCCAGTAACCCCCAGATCTAAGAGGGGGCAAGGGGAGTCTTGAAGGGGAAAATGCCCGCTGACACAGTAAATGTGAGACGAGTTTCTGCTGCTTTGAGCCTGCCATGGCATGGTGTTTCGTCATGGCAGCCCAGAGAAATGAACCACCCAGGAGGTAGAAAGGGGTTGGGGCTGAGGCAAACCTGGCACTAAACAGGAAGAGGGTCTGGACAGCAGCAGTCACTTGTGACAAGCATCTTAGCTGGTGAGGAGCTGACCCCAGAGCCACACTGTGGCAGGGCCACATGTGGTCTGTGCCCTGGGCGCACGGGCGCCGACGTGCATCCTGAAAGCTCTGGGCACCCCCAGGCCTGACGTCAGTGTGTGGGCTCTCAGTGGGGACTTCGGTGTGGGAACCCTTGCGATCGCCACTTCCCAGGTGAGAAAAGGGAAGCGCCGAGCAGTGAGGTCAGGGTGCTCAGCTGCTGTGGGCAGAGCCAGGAATCAGTTCGAGGGTTCCTACCCCGCACACAGTGCCCAGCTCAGCAGAGAGTGGTTTCGGAGGGAGACGCCATGTGTCTGTGGAGTGGGGCGGCAGCAGTGGGAGGCACAGGCTCCAGGCTCAGGGCAGACAGTGCCCGTCTGTGTTCTAGTGACGTGGATCCACTCCATCGGTTCTCCAGCCATGGGACACATTCCCACAAGACAGGAAAGGAAGTCAGTCAAAGCCGTTCCCATGACGACTGATTTGGGCCATTAAGAGTTTTATTCTTTCGGGACAATAAGAAAATAATGCAGACTTTCTGCAGCATAGTTGATTGTACCTTATTTTTTGTGAGTGATTGTCAGTGTGTAGAACATGGAAGTCCCTGGGCTCACACAGCCACTCAGTACCTACAGCCCCACTGTAGGTGGACTTCACAAGGATTTGTGGCGAAGGTGTGTGGTCCCCTTAGAAATGTGGGGTGTATTTACATTGCCTTATCATGGCGAGGAAACCTCCCAGTTTTTACTCAATGCCTGTGCGAACTAAGTCCTTCATTTGTACATGCATGCGTCTGGTGATGACAAGAATTTGTCACAGAGCAGCTTCTCACTTTGTACATTCAAACCTGTTTTCTGCTTTCTGCGCTGGGGCCCAGCAGGGTAGCCCGCTCCCACATGGCGGGGCTGCCGCCAGCCCTGTCCTCCCTGCCACACACAGGGAAGTCGGCGTGGGGTGGTGGCGCGTTCCTGGGGCCGCTCCCAGCCTCGCTCACCTGTAAACAAAGGGACTGCCAACCATATAAGAACACAGCATGGAGCTAGACTAAACACATCCCCTTAGCCTGGTGTTTCTGCACCTTTTATCCATTCATCACCCTTTTCCTGGTCCCCCCATGAGATTGTAATACCAAAGACACATTGCACATACGTTTCGACAGTGTCTACACCTGTACTTCATATGCACACAGAGCAAGATGCTTCCCCACGGAGAAGACGTGACTTAGGCAAATCCCCCAAAAGTTCATGGCATTTTGATGCCACTCAGCCCAAGAGGAGAATGTGACAGGGGTAGTTTGGGAAGGACAGAAACATGGCCATGCTGGACACACTTGTGGTAAAGTTTTCGTGTAAAATGTTCATTGGTTTTGCAGTGGGGACTGAAAACATTTAAAGTAATTAAAATGTTTATAGTCATCAATATGGTACTCAAATTATTGGTTTTGAAAAACAACTTCAAATTCATTTTTTCAATATTCTGAGTGTTGACAAATAATAAGAGAGCGTTCAGCCTGCAGCCAGCAGGTGTTACTCTGGGACCTTTGGTAGCACAACAGAATCTGTCAGCTCGCATGGTTCTTCGTTCTTCGTCCTTCGCAGGGGCACGTGTCTGAAGGAGGGCTCTCTTGCTGTCACTGCAGTCATGAAGCCTCATGCTCTGAAACTCCACAGTGCCGTCTCGGGGGCTGTGAGGTGCTGCTGGATGCAGTGGTGTGATCTGGGGGCCCGAGAACACTGACTGAGAAGGGCTGGTCAACATGTTTTTACAGACTTAAAATAGAAAGACAGGTTTTACTTTTTTCCATGTAGGAGAGAGCGGAACATTTTAAATTGAGAAAGTTAAAAAGAATTCCAAGATAAAAGAAAGTGAGACTTGAAATTTCTAAGTAGTTTTGGGTCTTTTAGTCACAGTCTCCAAGTCATTTCTCATAAGGCACTTTTATCTCGGGTACGTTGTGCACCTGTTTGTATAGGAAGAAATCCTATTGACGAGGGCTTCACTCAGCAAGTGGATGGCAGTGAGCAAACCACCGTGAGGACTGAGCACACGTATCACACACGGAGCCACATGTCTTTCACGAACTGTGCAAGTCATCCTTCAGACTCAGCCCACTTCCCTGGGCCCCAGTTTCCTCTCCTGTGAAGGGTTAGAATAAAACAGTGTTCAGAAAGGTGGTTACATGGATCCAATGAGATAACACCCTACGGCAGTGTGCAACTTGTCCGGTGAGAAGTGCTGCCATTGTGGTTGCTGAGAGTTGAATCCTCAGGAGAAACAGAGCCTCTTCCCCAGGCTCCTCTGGTCCCTGGGCGGCGGTCTCCTTGGCTGTCTCCATCCTCAGCTCTCGGGTACAGGGCTGTCAGCATCTGCCTCACCTGTGCTGTGCACAGTTGTCTGTTAATTGCCTTGTGAGTGTTCTCTATTGAAATCCCCTCTTTACTTGCCAGTATCCACAACTAGAGTAGAAGCTAGAAAGGCAGCTTGTCTATCTCACTCATCACTCTATCCAGGGTCTAGCGTATGTGACTTAGCACCCAGTAGGTGCTCACCTACGTACTGAATGAGCACAAGAATAGAAGGTGATGATTCATGATTAGAGAGCTATACACTTAGATTTCTTTAGGTAAAATGTTTTTCCCATGTGGTTTTAAGACCCGCCTCAATTGTAGCCTGAGGCCCCCGTGACTCATTCTGCCTCCCAACCAAAAACACCAGGAGTGCTATTACTGGAAAAGGCGATGTCTTCACAAAGACAGGCATCTACTGACAGTGATAAACAGAAACCACCTACCATCCACTTTCACGTCGGCCCATCAACCACCAGAGAGCAGGAGTTTTCCATTCCCACCTAAGGGGATGACTTACGGCCTCCGGACTCACTCTGGGAGGAGTTGGGTTTGGAGCAAAGTCTCGATCTGCCACACCCTCCCCCTGGCTGTCAGAGTCCCCAGTGCCGACTGTGCACTAGATTCATGGGGGTGACAAGGGGTGCGGAAGTTCTGCCCCTGCCCCAGAGGACTTGCCACCATGTCAGGGAGCCAAGTCCATGCTAGAGAAGGAGAGGCTGATGGTTGTGGCTCTTGGCTGGTGGTGTCTGGGGCTCCCCCTGGAGGAAAAAGCAGTAACTCCGAGATGCTGATTTTCAAAAATTATAGTCTTAGAATTAAGAATTACTTAATTCTTCATTTTATTTGTGTGGATGTCTTGTTGGGACATTTTCAGAAGAAAGAGCCCCGTCAGTGTCTGGTACTAGGCCTTGTGCAGATTTTGCCTCCAATACACAGCCCTGTTACTGAGGAGAACGCTGGGCCTCGACCCTTCCTTCCTCTCAGAGGATGCCACAGTTCCTAGGTGTGCTGCCAGTTTCAGGAAGCCAGTGAAAGACTCCACTGTGGTCAGAACTTGTGTGTGTGTTGGGGGGGGGGTGCGGTAGGGCTGGGTCCAGTCACGCTTTGCAGACCTTTCTTCCCATGGTGTTGTCTCTGCCCTGTCTGAGCAGGGTGGGGTGAGGCAGGTGGGAGCAGAGAACAGCAAGGCTGGGCAGGAACAGGGTGATGCAGTAAGGGGCTCCAGGACTGGGGGGTGCGCCAGCAGAGGTGAAAGGCCCAAAACAAGGTAGACTCAGGGAGCAGCGAGACCAGGGCGGGGAGAGCATGCTGAGTGGGTCGAACACAGTGCTTGGCCCTGAGCAGGCGCTGCCTGGACTGTCTTGGTGCTGCAGTCGGGCAGGAGATGGGCTTGGGCCAGCCGCCACCTCAGAAGAGGAAGGTGTGGGCCTAGGGTGGCTGTGAGTGCACCCCAGCACAAAACCATAAATTTACTTAAAACCGTTTTTATTGCTCATCAGTTTTCATTAGTGTTTGTGTATCTAATGTGTGGCCTGAGACAACTCTCTTCTTCCAGCATGGCCCAGAGACGCCAGAAGGTTGAACACCCTGGTGGGGGAAGCAGTGGCCGGGCCTCCCACCTGGCCTGTCCCTGGGGGGATTAGCGTCGTCTCTACATCTGTTAGACCCGCCTTCTTCCTCGCTTGTTGTGTTGTGGCTATGGGGCAGACATTGCCACTGTGGACGTCACACCAGCCCATCCAAGACCGGAGGAGAGGGGCAGAGAGGAAGGGTGAGTGACTGTCCACAGGCTTCCCCTGATGTCTTGTTGCCAGGGTTGTGTCCAGGGGCCTGGGCTCCTGCAGGGAGGACTGGGGAAGAAAAGCTTGGGCTCCTGCATCCTGTCCGACAGACAGTCGGTGGAGGCCTGTGCATGGGTGTGTGTGAGCCAGTGTGCGATGTCTGTCCCCAGCTTGGAAATGCTCCTTACGTCTTGCTCCCCACCCCACAGTGTCATCTTCTTTATGAAGGACAGAGTGCACAAGGGTGCCTCCAGTGGCAGTGGTCATCAGACTCGTCCATGTCCTTGTCACGGACCCCCAACCTACTTAGGCGCCAGGAAACCTATTCCTCTTGTTTTGCTACTGTCCCCATCTTGTAGCAGAAACGAACCCCTCAAGGCCCACCTCTGAGTTCAATGGCAGCCCTGGGGATGATCATGCACGTCACCACTCTTCCCCATCAGACACCCACCCTCCCCTTCTCCACCCCCAGGGTTTTGGCACACCCAGTGGAACTCACTGTCCAGTACAGGCGGGCAGCTCACCAGTGCAGGAGGGTTTGTTTTCCCAGTGGTGACCCTCCTCTGGGGAGTGGCGGTCAGCAGACAGACACCCAGTCTTCTGCACGGGGACAGCGATCCGAAGGGGACCTCTTGACAGGGTCCCAGCTCATCACCCACAGTGGACACCAGCCCAGTAAATCACTCTTTCCTGGTTTTTCTTCCTCTGCCTACCTGTCCCCCTCCCTTATTCCTGTGGAGTCGCCCATCTCCCTGGTCTCAGGTGTTGCTGGGGAGATCCCCAACTAAGGCCGTCTCCCCACAGAACTACCTGACCATTCTTACCTTTGTCACCCTCGAGGGACCCTTCTCTTCACACCCTCCCCTTTAAGGAGATGGTGAGCTTGAGTTCTCTCCAGAAACAGAAATTCTGGGTGTGTGGACTGGAATCTGTCGCACAGATGGAAGCCTGTCTCTGCTGGTCGAAACAGGGATGCCAGGGAGTGTCCTCCTCTCGGTGTCCCTGCCTGGACTGAGGTGTTGAGTGATCACTGTAGTGTGCGCATTCTGGATAATCAGCAATAATGTAGAAGCATTTACAAAGCAGTCAATGAGCCCAGTACCTGGCCCTTCATCTAAGGCTCCACAACCGAGCAGGTGATCTCCAGCATGATTTCCAGCCTCGAGTCTCTCACGGAGCACAGGTGTCCTGTGGGGAGCATTTACCTGTGTGGTGTGTGCCATTTGAGCCCACAGACCTGGGTCACTGATGAGATGGGGTGGCAGCAGAAAAGACACAGGGATCGTGGGTGACTCCCGGCTTCTTGACCTGGGCACCATGGCGGCTGGGACATCGTTGACCGAGACAGAGAATGTGAAGGCAATAGCAGAGTCAAAGAGAAAGACGATGTGGTGTGTTTTAAATATCGGTAAGTCACACAGGTGAAGATATCCAGTAGGCAGAAGTATGGGTCTAGAGCTGCAATTTTCAACCAGTGTGCCACAAGAATTTTTAAAACATGCAATACCTGGCTATTTGGCCAGGGGCACTGACCTCTTTTCCCTTAGACTGTCAAATAAAAAATGACAACAGCCAATACAACAATAGCCATCTGGGGTGAATGCCCTGTTTTGAACCATAAATATAGGTCATGTAGTAGAGTTGCTTCTTTTTGGTCACTTCAAATAGTAAGGTTGCATCTGATTGGTTAATTCTTATACCAGAAATCCTTATGGACTAGTACAGGCTCCTGAGTTTTTTGAAAGTCACTTTGGAGGAAAAGAATAGGTAATTACTATTATTAATATTTTTTTAAATCAGTGAAACTTATACATATTTTTTGTCAGATTGGCAAAAATATGTTTGGTGGCATGCCACAGAATTTTAGTGATTATGTATGCCATGAGCTGAAAAAGGATGAAAGTCGCTGGTCTGGAGATTGGAAAAGAAATCAGGGCCAACATGTAGATGTGGAAGTCACAGGTGCATCAAGTTAACACTGGGAGTAGGTTACATTAGCGGGAAATGCAGAGGGGGAAACGGAGGAATCAGAAAGGGTTAGGAAGCAGGAGCCAGTGATGAGGCAGATGCAGAGACAGTGGAGGTCTGACTGTGGAAGTGGCAGAAGACTTGGTGGCTTGCGCCCACACTCCCAGAAGCCAGGGAGTGTGCTCCCGGGGAAGGAGTGATCGCAGCCTGGTGCGGAGCTGTGGAGTGGCCAGGTGGGCCAGGTAAGGACGAGGGCCCTCAGCATTCGCAACCTCGGAGATGGCAGTGACAATGAGGTGTGCTCGGAGGATGTCTGGTCACCTCGACCTTGGCAGCCACGGAGGTGGGGCATCGACGCTGCCTTCTACAGCCTCTGTTTATAGTAACAGCGTCTTCTGACAACCAGAGACAGATCCCTTGACCCTCCCCTCTCTGCCCCAAACTTGTTTCGATTTCTCTTTCCCTCATGGGCTATTAGTCTGTCCTCCCCCACATTTCTGTTTGCCGTAGAGAAGTTGCTGCTGTTCCTTGGCTTCTTTGCACAGCAAGTTGTGGGAAGAATCTGCTCTGACCTGAACAGAAGCTCTCTGAGTTTGGTAGGCATTCCAGTTTGTGTGAGTGACCTTCACCATCGGACCCTCAGTCCCCTAGCAAGGCCACGTGGCATGTGCCCAGAGGCCTGGTTAAGAACAATTTGGTGAAGGGTCAATGGGTAGAAACCAGAACCGGTTGCAGAACCATGTTGCCGGTCACTTGCTCTGCTCCCTTTCAGGTGGTGACACCTGCTGCACTTGATAATGACGAGCCATAAGGAGAGGCTAGTCCCACATCTTGAGGCTTTGCTGCATGCAGGTGTTACCAAAGATAAACTGAAAGTTTTTTTACAAAACAGTAATGGACATGACATAAAATGAAAATCATTTGTGATGTAGAGTGCAGTGCAGGCCAGAGCACTCAGCGGTCAAAGCAGTAGCTCCAAGAGGGACTGGGGGACTGTCCTGTGGGGTGCAAGCAGGTGCTGTGGGTGCCGGCCTTCAGTCACAGAGAGCTGTGTGGGAGCTGGCTTGGGGGTTAGTGGGATGATCGTAAGTTTAGTTCTAGACCAAATTTGAGATTTGGAACTTGAGATTGGATTTTGAACTTGAGACTGAAATCTGGAGAGAGGTCTGGTTGGAAAAGTCAACCAGCTGTGTCAAGGGGGAAGGGAAGGCCGGAGAGGGACAGGCTGCCGGAGGCTTGTGCGGCCCCCTGGACTGTGGGCAGACTGGGGTCACCACCATAGATGGGGGAGGGCGATGGAAGGTTTGAAGGGAGCCTGAACTGCCTGCCCACCCTGGGCCGGCCCGTCCTCCTTGGCATCAGGGCACAGACTTCCAGCCCTACGCGTCCCCTCCTCAGATGAAAGGCCATGCTGCTCCACTCACCACAGGTCTGTGGGCCCCGAGATGAGTTCTGGCCCATTATTTGTTGTCCCCAGTGTGGTGGGACTTCCAGACAGAGCAAGCACTCCGTCTCCATCTCTCCTTGCTGCTGTGGGGGCTGCAGAGGGGACAGGCAGTCACATTGGCCAGGAGGTGGCCTTGAGGGAGCCACACAGAGTGGACCAAACAGTAAAAGAACCCGAGTTTTTGTTGACTTCCTGAAGCTCTCGTACACCAGCGCCAGGCACTCTGCACCTACGTTTTCTCTTGCTGTGTGTGTGAGCCACCGTGCTTGGGTCTCTGTCACTTTCAACTGAAGGGAGTCTGCTGCAAACTCAGGGTGAGAAAGGGAGGAGTGGGGAGGTGGGGAGGGGGCAGGGAAGGTAAAACCGGAGCACTGAGAGGAGGGCTAGGACAGGGTGTGTCAGGGAATGGGGGGCAGGCAGATGGGATCAGCTGGGTCACATGTGGAGACAGCACAGCAGCATTTCTTTCTAAGCGCACTGGCTTGTGGGGAGGAAAGCGAGTGTATTTGCTGATCGTACTGCACTGTGCATTGTTATTTGGTGCTGCAGAACAACACCTGAAGTGTACTTTTCTGCTCTGAAAGATGTTATAGCTCTTATGTCTCTTTCAGCTGACACTAATCTGAGTCACAGGACTGTAAATCATATTTCACATTTAAGTTTGACAATAAAGACTATATTATGAACGTATGGTAGCAAAGAGGCTGCAAGAAAACCTCTCTGTGTGCAAAATAGAATTCGTAAATTTCTACAGAAGTTAACAGTAGCAGTCTATAGATTCTGAGTGATACAGTAATATTGGATTTTGGTTCATTTGTTTAGCTTTCAGAGTGTTTGTTCTAAGGCAGGAAATCTGTGTCCATCTTATTGACAGTGTTCATGTGTTCAGATGAGATGACCCATTAGCACAGAACTTATTAAGGGAGAGTTTACAACTACTTGAAATCCAAAACTGGATAAGAATCTCATACAGACAAAGAAATGAAGGTTAAAAGATTTCCAAACTCAGCAAGAATGTTTCACAAAAGCATAACTTCATGTTATTACTTCCTTTATTGTTTACATTAATATGGAGTTGCCATATTATAAATCCATTATGGCAGTAGTGACCTACTTCTAAAAGTATATTAAACTTACAGTATTCAAAGATTAGAATATTTTAGTTTACTGACTTCTCTGGACAACCCAGGATTACATAAAAAGCTTTTGGTTCTAGGTATTACCTTTGAGAGGCTTTGTAAAATTTTTGTACTCAGAGTAAAATGTACCTCAGTTGTAGTTGCATGTTTTGAGGCTTAATTTTCAGTGTCTTGAGAGCAGCTTGTTCGGAACTTTAGCCACCGCAGCACCCTCTCTCGCGGGTGGGGACCTGAGCCCCGAAAGGCAAAGGCGTGTGCTTACGCTCACAACCAGCCCACATGCACGACGGGACACAGGTGTGTTCACGCACCGAACTAGACCGAGTTCTCTTCTACCAGAGCTCAAGGAGGGGACTTTACAGTAAACTACCGAAACACGAGGGTTTCGATGTGCGACAAACGTAATAATCGTGAGTTTTTACCTTCTCACACAGATGAAATTCACGTTCATTCTTTTTCACATAATGTAGTCAGAATCACCCATAGGTTTTTAACTGTAGACTTGGATGTTACAGCTGATAGTATTTCAGTCTCCAAGGAATCTTCTTCTAGGTGAAGAGAAAGGGGAGGTGCCTGAATGAGCCAAAATTAGAATTTTTACGGGCAGAGACAGAGAGGCCCTTCCAGGACACCAGGGTGGGGGCCTCCAGTGTGAATGTCACCTCTGCAAGCGGCAGGGGCTCTGGACCAGGGGCCTGACTGGCCTCCATGGTGTTTCTGGACCAGCTCCATATCTTTAAAAGCACCAGCAGGAGGTGGCACTGTTTCACTAAGACGATCCACTAGAAGAACGTGAGGCCTGCAGCTTGAATTTGTTGAGTTGCTATGATTTCTGTTTCAAAAATCTAGCCATTGTCTCTGCTGGTTTATATTTACGAATCCACCATTACCCACTCACGTAGCAGGTGAGATAGTGTTATTCTCCCCTCGCTTCCCCGATCACGGACCGACTCTCCATTCCCAACATCTGGAGAACATGTGAGGCAGCTTCCGATCTTAATCCCAGTCATTGTAAGAAATTGGAAAAATTTTCAGCTTTTAAGAAGGACAGCTCAATATAGTATCAATTTTTAAATCTTCTGTCCATTAAACCTTCCCCTTCCTCCATAGCCAGGCCAGCAGCGATGGCTTTCAACCAGCCCTGGGCAGAGGGGTGGAACCCTCTGCTTTTCTGGTGTCTCCTCCCGCCCAAGGTTGGGGGCCAGGCGGAGGGGAGGCGGAGAGGGAGGGTGGTCCTGGCCACTGCCTTGCACAGGGCCCACTCTGGAACTGAGTGTTTAAGGCCAGTGCTACCCAACGTGTTTGGTTAGAAATTTGAGGAGCTGCTAGGAAGGAGGAAGCAAAGAGTGGGTGCTGGGAAGCAGCTTGGGAGGAAACACCGAGTTTATCATCAGAACACGGAGATGTCTGGCAGCAGCTAAGGCGAGGAAGGCCTGGGCCACAGGCAGGAGTGGGGTTGGAATGAGAAGCTCAGCGGAGTCCCTGGCGTGCTTTTCACTGCCTCTCGTTTCTCCCCGCTAAGCATCCATGTGATGAGCAGCTTAGAAGATACCTTCTCATAGCTCCCAAGTTCCAGTACGATGGTTACAGACACAGAGAACTTGCCGCCAGCTCTGGCTCCAGTTTCTGCTTGCCTGGGAAGGACCACTGAATAGCCTAATCAATGCACACACGCGCGCATGCACAGGGACACGATACACAAACACGACCTCTGGGAGCCTGCCTGTGTCTCAGGGATGAATCAAGGGGCCTCAGGGAGCGAGGCAGCCTTCTTGCAGAGTGTCCGCCATGGGCCACCTTGTCGTGTTGCAGCCTGTGGACAAGAGAAAGAAGGGGAATTTATGAATAAGACACAGATTTAAGGGTAAGGCAGAGCGTCAGGACAGACCATTCCGTGAGCCCCACTGGCCCGTATCCATGACAGTGGTTTGGGATCATTTAATGTTAACACACGGTTCACACTGCTCCAGGTAAATTCAAGCTGTGCTTCTAGGGGATAATGTGCATCCATTACTATGCTGGTTGGTATAACCTGCAGTTCCCCTACTCTGTTGTAGTTCCCTTAACCTCCACATATTGTCAAGGTTAATTGTTAAGATTCCCTGCATTGTGTATCTGCAGTTATTTCTGATACCAGTTGAGGTGCTGTGTTTGTCTCTTTCAGCAAATGCTTCCCTCTCACTAAATAGTGTGCTTGCCTCCCCCCAGAATGTATGCGGTGTGGTTTACATAATTTTGACTGGACTGATGAACAGGGCTGTTCACCTTAGCTTCCAGAGGTGAACTTGCCATGCAACTTTATAGATTTCCTCATTCCCAAGTTTGGGTGGCAAAACTCAGTGTATCTTCTGAATGGTTTCTCTGTGCTGATGTCTGATGCACTTGAGAAGTAAGGACCCTTGGGCACATAGTACTGCAATAAAGAAACAGATTTATTACCAGGGGACTGAAAACAAATTCTGCTCATCCATCGGTGTGGCAGGGATGCTGGGATGCTGAGAAGCTGGGCGGGGACGATTCCCTTGCGCCTCTGCGCTGCCCTCCCAGGCCCAGCGTTCTGGGTGCAAGGTGGGGGGGGCTTCTGCAGAGGCTGTTGGGAAAGCAGACTCCTGGGTCAGGATTCCCTCAGCAATGAATGAGGGCTGGGTGGCAATCCTGCCTCCTTCCCTGGGAGACTGCGAGATCTCCACCCCTCACAAAGACTCTTCCTTCGTGGGAGAGGAATAGCGACCATCAGAACTATGATGAAACCCTGCCTCAGCGGACTGTTCTCAAGCCACATTTGGAGCCTCTATTTGGCTCTCCCCTGTAAAATTCCCTGTTTTCCCCATTCTTTCCTAGGCTGTCTTCTTTGCTTTCTTCTAGAAAAAGCAGGCATTTCTATTGTTGGCTAAGTGTCAGAGCCAACTGTGATACACAGCCCGGCACTCTCCTGAGAGACCACAGGGGCAGCCCAAAACCCCTCCCACAGCCCACTGACACAGCTGGTCGGTCGCTGTGCATTTGTAGGACAGACAACAGCCAGTCCTGCAGGGCAATAGTGTGATGGTGTACTTGAGCTTGGTATGCTTGGTACGTTTGGCGTAACCTCCAGCCACCCAGAGTCTGTCCTCACGGCCGCTAGGCAGGGTGACTGTCCATGTTAGCCAACTGACTCTCTGCGAGGGACAGAAAGCACTTCTCGTGTCTGGGGCGGAGGTCATTTTGTCTCTGGAACACAGAGACCCACCTGAGCTCCCAGCCTTCCGCCAACCCTGGGAGGGGGGCAGGCTCCCTTCACCTGGCTCTGCCTGCCTAGCCATTTGTTCCTTCCTTTTCATTTTAGCTTTACACAGTTTGCCCTTTTAAAGTTGAGGTGTAGTTGGCATAGAACACCCTAGTAGTTTCAGGTGCACAACACAGTGACTCGCACTTGTACATCCTGACAACGGTCACCACACCAGGCCTGATCCTCTTCCACCTCAGCGAGTCCTTGTCCCCTGTGGAAGATACCTGGGGAAACCCCACCATCCCTGAATGTCCTCACATCATCCTCGTTGTTTCCTCTCTCAAAGGGTTCCCAGCACTTCTCTGGGAACTGCTCCCTCCCTCAGTGCAATCCCATCTCATGTCAGGCTTCTCTCTAAGGAGCAAAGGCCACTCTCTGACCGGGGACTGGCCCCTGCTTCTGCTCTGAGCCCCGTGGGGCCCCCATACATTGAATCGTGGATGGCGTGGACTGACAGCCAAGCAGTGGCCATGTGTGCCGTGGTGTTCACCCTTCTTGGCTAGCACCTTAATTTGTAGGCACAAGCTCTTACGAGCAAAGCAAATGGCATGTGTGCACAGTGAAGGCAAACACCTAGGGACCATGACAGAGCAGCTGCCGGAGGCGGGGCTGTGAGTCCTGCTCCACGCAGTGCTGGGCCTGGCTTAGTGGGCTCAGCAGGCAGACTCACACTGACCCGACCCCCGTACGCAGGCCTGAGCCCCAAGGGCCCCTGTTGTGATGAAGAGACGGGTTTGCAGGGGAGTCATTCAGACACCTGCTCTCTGCAGGAGTCTCAGTGCTGTCTGAAGGGCTCAGAGAGATGCCATCTTCATCACTTTGTGGTTTGGACCGGAGGGAGGCTTAGTCAAGTGCAATGGCCTTTTTGTCTCTATTTTGGTAGTAATTTTATCTATTTTAAGCATTTAAAAATTATTGATTGATTTTAGAGAGAGATGAAGGGAGAGGGAGGGAAGGGAGGAAGGAGATCGATCTGTCATTCCACTTCTTAAATTTTAAGTACTCATTGGTGGATTCTTGTGTGTGCTCTGACCAGCATCAAACCTGCAGCCCTGGCGTGCCAGGACAGTGCTCTGCCTGGCTGGCCACCCCGCCGGGCTGGGTCTCTGTCTCGGTTTTTTGTGTCATAGCACCATGTATGTGTTCAGTGACACCTTATTGTGAAGAGGACTTTGACAGAACCCAGGACAACCTATGTATAAAATTATTAATGCAAATACACTCTTACTAGTGTGCATCTCACCAGAGTGTGAGTTTAGACATGGAGAGGAAAAAATAATGCTGGAAAAAGGCACAATGTATGGATTGATTTTACTGCTAAAACTTTCCAACCTGGCACTGCAGCCACGTGGCTCTTGGTTCTTTCAGCAGCACTGCCCCCCAGTGGCCAGAGGGCTTCATCAGCAGGCAGAAAGACAGATGTGGAGAGGCAGGACGGAGGCAGTGGCCACAGGTCAGACAGGATATGGAGCAGAGAAGAAGTGTCCTGACAGAGTGGCGGGGGGAGGCTGGCAGAGAGGATGTTGGGGAGAGTCCCGATGGGCACCAGGGGGGTTGCTTTTGCTGCTCGTCTCTGTCGGTCATCTCTCTTGGGCTTCTTGGGACAGAGGAGGTATTGTTGTGTGTTCTGTTTTGTCCTGAAGCCCCGTGGAGGGTAGGTGGTATTGTCCTGAGTGCCCTGCTCAGCCACCATGTGCCCAGCACTCCCTTCATCTTGGAGAACTGGAATGAAGATTGAATGAGCACTCTGCACAAGCAGGCTCTTGGCAGGGAAGGTGGCAGGGCAGCTGGGGTCACTGAGGAAGCCCCCACACAGGACATTTGCCCTTTGTAACCACCTCAGAGGCTCGTGGCCAAAGAGGGGCCTTGTGCTTGTTCATAATTCATGCCCACCCAATGCCAGTGAAGGAGGGTGCCTCTGTGACAGGCATGCCCAGGGAGACGTGCAAGAGCAAAGGAGGAAGGTGGAAACTGTGCCGAGGAAGGAGCAGGCAGGGAAGGGGCTGTGGCCTGCGGTGATCCCACAGGCAGGCATTCCATTTCATTTGTGAGCTTCCTGGGAGCCAGCAAAAACCAGGCAGAGGGGCATTCTCTAGTCTGCGTTGCCTGGAAGGAGAAAATATAACTGTCCTTCAGAGATTCCCAGTTCCCGTGATGGGATGGAGGTGCTGGCTCATGCTATGGTGGTATCATTTGACAGTACATAAAGGTATAAAACCTTAAACTTACACAGCATTATATGCCAATTATTTCTCAACAAAGCTGGGAAAATTTTAAACAATTTCAAAGACAGACAATGAGTGTTTTACATAGTTCCTGGCATTGCATTCCAAGAGGAATGTATTCTAGTATTTCTAGACCAATAAATAAACACTGACTTGAAAGTCATCCAAATGTGTAGTTGACTCTCTTCCCTGGGAGTTTGCAGATCTGAGACTATACCTGTCAGGTACCCGGTGTAATGAGTATCTCGGTGGAATTGACCAGTGGGACCCCTAGTGGGCCGTGGAGTTATTGCACAGTGTCTCTGAGTTGGGATTCTAGTTGCATCATTTTTGAAGTGAAAAGATTGTTTTGTACAAACGTACCAAAATTTTTTAAAATGTGAGGGTGGGCATAAGTATGTACCATAACTACTGACTTTACACTGCCTTTGGTTATTATAAATTTTACTTAGTTAGATTCTACTAACAATACACTTACTAAAATTTTGATATTACAAGTAGGTCCTTGTGCTTGAGAAGGTGCAGACCATGGAGCTGGTGTGTGTGATTCAAACAGAGAAGATGATCCCCACCCCGCCCACCCCACTCATAATGGCTGTTTTCCACGTGGTGAGATCAGCTCCCAAGCCCCGCCGGGGCTCAGGTGCTCTGCTTTGTTCAGTGACCAGCCCTGTGGTCTGAGGAGGCCCAACAGAACCTTGGGGCTTTCCCTGCTGAGCGCTGGGTTCAGGGGCCTTCAGCAACTTGCTGTGCTTTCAGAAGTGAAGGTCAGGAGCGGCCCCAGTGGCTGGCCGCTCCTGCTCAGACAGGTGATAGGAGGAGGGGCCACCATGGGCTGGGCCAACACCATGCTGTGGTAGGCTCCACAGATGACCACTCTGGAGCAGCTTGCCACAGGCCCCCAGCCCTTTCATATGGGGAAGAAAGAACTTGATCAGACACGGAGTCTCTCTGTTCTTGAAATGTCTGGGAGAGGAGAAAAAATTGGGTAGTAAATTGGGACAGAATTTGCAGCCATGAAAATCACGTTTTGTGGAGTGCTGCCTCTTCCCAAGGGTGACCACATGGCTCCAGAGGCCACACCTGGGCCGTGTGCCAGCTGACATCAGATGGCCCGCTGGCCCCCAGAGCAGGGGGATGCCCTGGGCCACATGGGTCTGCTCTGCTGGCAGAGAGCAGGATGACAGCCGCAGAGTCCAAAGCCCAAGCAGGCATGGCCAAGCTTCTGGAGAGAGCCCAGCTCATGAGTCACATTTCTGCCTCAGCTGCTGCAGTGGGGCCACTACACAGGCCCCACACATTTGCTGAGGAGACTGCCAGGGCCCCGCCTGGTTCCCAGTTGTGACCCTCAGGGCACATGAAGACGCACACACATGTTTGAGTGTCCAGCAGAAGATATTTCCCCCTCCATCTGTCATGGCTCCATGGCTGGGCCATTGGAACTTTGTATCTTTGAGTGACAGCTCTTCAACCTTGCTGAGAATGGAGGCCTGCTGGTGGGTGCACTTGGCAGACCAAAAAGAGGAAGGTTTGCTGACAGGCCAGCCACGTGGTACCTCTCAGTGACACCAAGTGGGTGGCCCTGCTCTCCTTCCTGGTCCATTACATTTTCATATGGGAGCTATTCTGTCTTGAGTTTCGGGCTGGGGGATACATGGGGTCAGGCCATGGGGGGTCTGACTGTGGCCAGCATTTTCAAATTCCAGTTTTGTTTTTTTTTTCTCAGAGTTAGACAGTAGATTCTTGGCAGATTCAGGATCATGGTAGAACCCCTGGCCCAGGGTCCTGCGCAGACAGACATAACTTTGCAGCCAGTGAGCAGGGGGTTCAACAGGTGTTTATTAATGATTGTTATGTGCTAGGTCTTTTCTGTCTTTCCAAATTCCTCACCTGAATATATGCTCATTAATTTTAGACAGAGAGGAAGGGGGAGAGAGAGAGAAATGTTTATTGGTTGCCTCCCATGTGCACCCAGACCAGGGATCAAACCCGGAACCTTTTGGCTCTAACCAACTGACACTCCGACCAGTGGAGCCACCCAGCCAGGACTTGTGGCTGGTTCTGCACTGGGCTTCTGCAAGACAAATACATGCTTTTACAGCAGACGGCACATGTGGTCACGACACGAAGTAGAATTTCACAAAAGAAAATTTGAAAGTGGCAAAAAACATCTAAATATGTGTGATTTCCTAGCAATCAGGGAAATATAAGTTAAAATAAGAAATCATTTCCATTTGTGTGTGTTTGACAAGGTTAGAAACAATGGCTACACCCAGTGCTAGTGAGGAAGTAGGCAGCTTCCCTGCACTATTGCTGGGATACCTCTTTTCTGGAAAAGTGCAGCAATGCCTATCAAAATAAAAATACCTGCCTTTAACCCGCCAATTCCCATTTTGGGAATTTTTTACAAGTAAATGATAGGAAAGGGACTTGAAGGTGTGTAGACAAAGATTTTCACTGAAACATTGTTTATAGAAATGTCATTGTAGTGCTACTAAGAATCTGTGATGCGTCCATGTGGCAGGCAACTGTGCGGTTGGCGTGTGCCTGTGTGAGGACGGCAATGTGTGGAAGTAACAGCGCGCGGCGCACTGTCCTGTTCTGTTTGTGTTTCTGAAAAGGGTACGTGTTGTGCTTACGTACATAGAAAGAAGTCAGGAAAGATCCCCAGACACTGTAAACACAGACTGATCTCTCAGTTTTTATACTTGTCTGTGTTTCTTGAATTTTTTTTTTTTTTGCAGTGAGTTATAACTGCTTTTGTTACCTGAGAAGTGTGTTAAAACATACATATCAAACACTCTGACCTCAGGGATGTCACATGTGTATGATAAGCATGTGTTTTCAAGCTGGTGTGTGAGCTGCCCACCAGTTCTAAGATCTACAGAATTGGCATAGCTCAGGAAGCTGGGGGTCCACCTTTCTTTTCAAAGTCCAAAGCCTGGTCCCAGGAAGGGACAGGGGAGCCAGACAAATCCTCCCTCCCTGTCCTCCAGCCACTGTGGCCCTTTTCTCTGCACTTCCTGCTTGTGGTAAATTAGATCCAGGGTCTGAAGTCCAGGCACCCAGTGGACACTCACATCTCCTCCACTGACCCCCAATTGGCAGGACTGTGATTCCAGTCTAGTCCTCTCATTCTGAAACCATGCTGTTCCCGTGGGTTCCTTAGTGTCTGTTTTTGTGCATTTGCGTGTCCCAAGATATAGATTCCTGCTTTAGCATGAAATAGTTTATGCCTCAAAATTTGCACTTGAAAGAAGAGGCCTGTAGTGGGCACATTTTTCTGATGCCTTAACCTTATTTAATAGGCTACAGACCTGTATACTTATCCATCCATCCATCCATCCATCCATGCATCCATGCATTCATCCATCTACCATCCATCCACCATCCATCCATCACCCATCGATCCACCATCCATCTACCATCCATTCACCATCCACCATCCACAATCCATCCATCCACCATTCACAATCCATCCATCCATCCACCATCCACAATCTATCCATCATCCATCCATCCATCCATGCACTCATTCATCTCTGCATTCATCCATTTATTTCCCGGTTTTCTTGTCTGACCTTCTCAGAAATAATTTTGTTCCACGGACATGACTGGAGCACCACAGCTCATCCTACCCAGGAGTCCACGGCAGTCTTGGCTGTCCTCCAGGGCTGCTCGCGCTCTCTCTGTTTCTCTGTCTGTAAAGGGGCAAGGGCTACAGTGCTTTCTGATCATTTGGCTTTAGCTACCACCCACTCAGAACAAAACCTGGGTGTTCTTCACTTCTGTCTTCATTCAGTGGGCCCCTTAGGTTTTCTCTGTGGTACTCGTGTCCCCCGTGCTGGTCCGAGACTCTCTGTGAAAGGGAAGTGAGGCTGCTCGCTGAGCTGGCGGCTGTTCTCCAGGTCAGCCCTGCCTCTCTGCAGAAGGGCTTTCATGGGTCGTCCGAGCAGCATGCTCTTTCTCTCTGGGCTTCTGCTTGCTCTTTGTTCTTTGGTGGAGCCTCCTCCTTGGGGTATTTTTGGCAACAGAGCTCATCTGATGCAGTCTCCTTTCATTTCTGAGGCCAGCCCGTGACTCACCCAGCATGGGAGGACTTTCACAAACATGCTGCTCTGTGTTGTGTCACTGAGGTTTGGGGAGGGAGGCAGATCTGTTCCCCGTCGCTTCTGTCATCAGCCCTGGGGAGGAGGGCAGGGGCGAGTCCCCTGGGCCCCGCCCTGCTGGGAGGGGCAGGCTGGGCAGAGGAGTTGAAGCCGCTGCAGGAACACTACGTCCTGTGTCCCTGCTGTGCAACACGAGAAGGGCTCTCTTGCCCCAAACCTGGAGCCTGAACCAAGGCTGGGGAAATAGTGAGGTACATCCACTCTGTGAGGCGCTTGCAGGGCAGCTGGCTTGGGCTCTGCAGAAATGCCAGTGTCATGGAGGGGGTCTTAGATTCATCCTCAAAATGTGGCCCGGGGCCAGAAGTATCAGCCTCACCTGCAGCCGTGGTGTTGGAAGTGCTGAACTCATGGCTTGCCCCAGACTCAGAGCTGGACTCTGCGCTTCACAGGGCCCTGGTGGTCCCTGCATGTGTTCCGTTCCGAGAGGCTCTGATTGAAGGACACTTCAAATCTCCTCAGTTGTCCCAGTGGCATCCCTTTTGGCTGTTCCCTGAGCCATCCCACCCAAAATTTGAATCTAATCAATCATCCCACATTGCACGTGTTTGTCAAAAATCTTGGGTCTCTTTTTTTCCTGGAACGGTGGCTCTCAAATGTTAGCACGTGTCAGAGCACTTGAGGGTTTGTTAAAGCACAGGTTGCCCCCCAGCCCCTGCACACACTCTCCGAGAGTCCCTAGAGCTGAGCTCAGTCACTGCCGGCCCTGTGCCCTGCACTAAGTACCAGCAGGCATCAAGTGCTAGTGCTCGTTCACTGTTAGACAGCCAAGTGTGATAGTCGTGTTTCCACAGGGAAATTGCCTTTTCGAGGACTCCTGCAGATGTATTTACAGATGAAGCGTCATACGCACAGGTAGGTCTGAGAGGACTCAGTAAAATAAATAGCTGGATGGATTGTAGGTACACGGATGGATGGACGGATGGACGGATGGATGGATGGAGCAAACGTGGCAGAATGTTCATCTGTGAGCACAGGTCAATGTTGGTGAACATGATGGAGAGAAGAAGGAGCGGATGTAACACGTAAATGAACACACTGTGAGGAGGTGGATTTCCTCCGCCCTCTCAGGTTCTCTGCCCGCAGCTTGCAAGTCAGACTGACGAAGACAGACCAGCCGAAGAAAAGACATGCAGATTTTTTTGGTGTTAGTTTTTATGGGATGTGGGAGACTTCTAGGGAAGAAGTGAGGACTAAACAAGTAAATAGCTCTGAGAGATCGTACCATTTTTAACAGAGAACAGTCGGTTGTGGAGAAGTTTGGGGTTTCCAGGGGCGGCAGACCGTGTGGAGTACATCAGCGGGGGAACCCCGAGCAGAGAAGCGCACCCTCGGCTGCATCTGTTTGTGTGGGTCCCGCTCAGTGCCGGCGTTCTGTCTCCTTCATGGCCCGGAAACTTCTCTGGGGCCGGAGACTTGTAGCCCTGATTTCTCAGGAGTTTCTGCATTTGGTCAGACCAGGGATGCTCTGTGAGGCTTCTCTCTGCATCTTCTGACTCTCAAATGTCTTCGGCTCAAAATAATCCTTATTCCAAAGTGGTAGCAGGGTTTGGGATACACGCTCCCTAAATACCGCCCCTTGGCACATTTAGTGTTTCAAGCCAAAGGAGTCCAGAACTGGCAGGTGCAGGAAGGACTCTGACTCCCCCCTCTCCCCTGGGGCAGGTGTTAAGACTCTCATGTGAGAGGCACTTCCTCTACCTTTAGGAAAGGAGTGTTCTTGTCTCTGATGACAGGGGTGCCAAGATGAAGTCCAGCCCACAGGCCTAGCTGAGTGTCCCCCGGTTCACTACCCTTAGCTCGGGTGCTTCATCCTGTCACGTTTCCCGTGACTCTCAGCATCATCCAGCCAGTGCAGAAACACCCAGGATGCCCACCTGTCTGCAGGTCTTCGCTTCCTGCTGAAAGCGAGTGTCCCCTGAAACTCTGTCACAGAGCTGCGTGTGCCTGCAGATCCCCGTCTTCCAGCCCACCCTCAGGCCCTTTCCTCCACGTGCACCTCTATCTCCCCTGCTGAGCAGGACACTGGTGCAGTGGAGTAGGGCCTGCCGTAACCTTTAACCTCACCACCTCTTCAAAGGCCTCATCTCCAGACATGGTCACATCCTGAGTCCTAGGGGCCGGGTCTCCACATGGGTGTTGGGGGACTCTATTCAGCCTGTCACGGGTGTATTTCCAAGTCTCTACCATTCAGAGACTCAGCCCTACGGGAAAGGGTTTCAGTGGAGGAAGGACGGTTGTCCTGGTTTCCTCCCTGTCTGGCTTCTCTGCCACCATCGTCCTGCCCTCTGCCTCCCAGTCCCTGAGGGCTGTGAGGTCAGACAGGACAGTGACTTTGGAGCTAAGAACCCTGCACAGGTGACCAAAGGCAGATACCTCTAAGTGGCACGGGCGATCTCTGTCCTTGCTGTGAAAACAGGACAGTGACTCCATGGGCCTCAGAGGCCTAGCACCTGCGCCCGTGGAGTAGACGCGCAGCCTGTGCCGCACAGAGTGCTCGAGCAGCACCAGCATTCAGTGACTGGTAGGTTTCTGTTACCAGTGTTTTTCCTGGTAGATTAGACATTTTTCATATCACCACAAAGTTTTTCCTTCACCTCAGTAAAAACGTTCATCTTTGTGAAACAAAACATAATTTGCTGTCTTCCTTAGTCGACATCACAGACATCTTGAGAAACCCTGTAGGAGTTTTTACTTACAACTCCTACCCTGATACCCACCCCATGTGCCACCAACTGTCACAAGCTAATGACAGGCTGACAGGGAGATGGGAGTCCCCTGGGACCCAGGGCCCCTCTGTTGCCGGCCACCTCCCTCTTTCCAGCACACATCCACTCCTGCATTATGCTCGTGGGTTCGGCTTCCTCGCTGTCCCTCAATGTCTCCTTCCATGCGGACCTCTCTCCGCGGAGGCTGGGGCCTTCCCCACTCTTGAGCCTGACTCCCGGACTCTGGGCCGTGTCCCTTCACCCCCACCCTGCTCCACTCCCAGTTTGGTCAACATGAAATGCTCTGGTTGTTCCCTCCAGCTTTCAGGGTGAACCTCAGGCCTCTCCATCCTTGAGGCCCTTGCCACACTGGCCTCTACTGCCTTCTCAGGCTTCTCTCTCCTGCAGCCCCTCCTCCCGGAGGCCCCATGCTGCTTCTCCACCTGCCTCACTGTCCACTTCAGGTCCCTCCCTTGTCCTCCATGGAGCCAGCTCCGGCTGGATCTGCAAATGCCCGCCTCCTCCAAGCAGCCCTGTTCACTCCTTAGGTTCCAATCATAGCTTTTTAAAAGAAATTAGTTTTAGAGAGAGAGAGACATCAATTTGTTGTTCCACTTATTAATGCATTCCTTGGTTGTTTCTTGTGAGTGCTCTGCCCAGGGATGGAACCCGCAGCCTTGACGTGCTGGGATGACGCAAGCTGTCCGGCCAGAGTTCCAACTGTAACTTTACTGACTCAGAAAAATCTGCATGCCATGAACACTCAGATCTCAAATGTATACTTCAAGGGTTTAAAGAAAATTTTATACCCATTCGTGTAACCTCTTCCCTAAATGAGATATAGAAATTCCCCGCCCCACCACCCTGTGCTCCTTCCCAAGCACCCACCCTTCAAATCTGCATCACCACAGATTAGCACTACCTGCTCTTGAACTTCTCATGGATGGGGCCATGTGGTGGGCACTCTTCAGTCTGCATTGTCTGTGTCTGTTTTGGGTTCTCTGGGCTGTTTCTATGGTCTCACTGCCTGTCTTTATAACTGTCTCAATTACCGCAGCTTCATGTCAGGCTTGGGTTCTGATTAGATGAGACTATCTGCTGTGTTCTTCAAGGTATTTCAGCTCATCCAGGTATTTCACATTCCCATATATGTTAGGGTCAACCTGCCAACTTCTGCCCCCTGAAAATCTGTTTGGATTGTGAATTTGATTAGATTGTGTTGAATTTATAGATTGATTTTTGGGAAAATTGACTCTTGGCAACATTCAGTCTTCCCACCCATGAACATAAATATACTTCTCCATTTGTTGAGATCTAAAATTTGTCTCAGCAATGTTTGATAGAGGTTTTGCGTGTCTTTTATTAAATTGTTCCTAAACATTTTATAACTTTGATACCATTATGAATCAGATTTTAAACTTTCTCATTTCCTAGTTTTTGCTGCTGGTCTATGTAGAATTGATATTATGAATTGAGACCTTAATAAATTTACTTATTAGCCCTAGTAGAGCTTTTAAATTTCCAAGGGGTTTTCTACATAATGAATCATGTCATCTGTAAACAAAAAATTTTGCCTCCACTTCTCGAAAATTTATGCTTTCTTTGTCCTTCGTTGCCTCATTGTCCTTGGTTGGACTTCAAAGCCATTTTGAATAAAACTGAGAATAGCTATCCTTGCCTCACTCTGGATCTTAGATGAAAAGACCGTTAAGTTCAAAGTTAGAAGTAGGTTTTTTAAAACTATCAGGATAAGGAAGTTTTCCTCTGTGTTAGTTTGCAGAGTTTTTTGGGGGTTTTTTTGACATTGTTATCAAATCATGATGAGGTGTTAAATTTTATCGAATGCTTACTCTACATCAATTGAAAAATTTGGTGTTTTCTCCTTGGCTCTGTTAATACATTGTATTACATGGGTTGATTTTTTAATGTTAAACAATCTTTGCATTCTTTGCATGAATGATAATTTGTTACAATGTAATAAACTTGCATATATTGCTGGATAAAATTGGTCAATTTAAAAGTGCCTTTTATATTCATATTTAGGAAGGATATCAGCCTATAATTTTCTTTCCTGGGAAGATATCTCAGGGGTTCTGGTGGCAGGATCACTCTGGCCTCACACAGTGAGTTTGGGAGGATCCTCCCTCCATCTGTTTCCTGAAACTCTCAGGAAGCTCGGTAGGGTTTCCTCATCAGTGACGGCTGGGCAGAGCTGGGTTATGCAGACACTAGTGGTCAGCTCTGGGAAGGAGGGGCCGGGGCCAGAGGCAGCCACGAAAGCTGACTTCATTGACGTGTTTCAATCTGTCCTCTGTGGCAGCCACCAGGAATATGTTTTATTTGTTAGGGAGCTGCACATTAAAGAACAGTCCACTGAGGCCACAGTTGTGGACAAACAGTGCCCACAAGCAAGTCCCCAGGCAGACAAAGAGCGTGGAACCACCCCCAGCTCTGTCCCCAGCAGCAATGCCTGGAGTGAGCCCTATTCCCAGCCCGGGTGGACACCATGAGCCCCCTTGGGCCGGAGTCCACGTGTTCCCCGTGAATGTCCTGGGGCTGTCTCCCCAGTGAGGAAGCGGGCACAGCTCTGGCTTCATCAGTGTCCTTGGGTAGGGCCTCCATCTGACAAGGGCCTGGCTAGATGGGGGGCATGGCCACTCAGCCTGGGCAGGCACTCTGCCTGCTGAAGGCCTGCAGGCCGGCGGGCGGCCATAGCGGGTGTCGGACCCCCATCAGTGCCACCTGGGGCGCCGTGGGCAAAGGTGAAATGGTTTTCCTGGTCCGGAACCTCTGGTTAGAAATGACCTCAGTAGTGATGTGCGGGACCGAAAGAGCAGAGACAGCCTTTTAGGCTGGTCCCATCTGCTCTTCGCCAGGCGTGGGCGATGAGGTGCTGCGGGTCGGATCAGGTGTCTGTGTGAGCATACGTTGTTTCAGTAGGTGGCAGCATGTCCTCTCCTTTCAGAGCTGTCTTCTGAAATGGAATCTGCAGTGGAGAGCTGCTGCGGGGAAACCACTAATTAAGGCTCTGGTCCACCAGGACTGCTGGTCCGACCTGCAGGGGTCTGGGTGCACCAGCAGCGACAGCTTCAGCGCAGGCGTGGGGTCATGGCCCTTCCCTTTGCATTCTACTGGGAAAGCTTGACCAGGTATAGCAGCTTACCTGTTCTCCCTCTTGCTCTCTCTCCCTCTCGCTCTCATTTTTTCTCTGTGATTTTGTAAATTAGATTGGGGAAATTACTTAAATTAAGATTATAGGGGAAAACACACAGCAGCACAAACTTTTCTTCTTCAAATTGACCATCTCTCGGCCCAATAGAAAGATGGTAACATGGTCAGAGCCAGTTTAAGAGGATCATTGTAAAGCTGTGAGTTTTAACTAAGGCCCCACAATCTAGAAATCTAGAATCTTCCTTTACACACTTGGTGGGTTTCCCTTGGTCTCCTTCCACTCCCCCACCCCGTCCCCACCCGGCAGCTGTTTTCCCTCTGCACCTTCACCTTCGCGTCCCAGGAGTGCCCTGCGTCATCCATCTGGCACAGAGGACTCCTTTGAAGCACGTTGTCTCTCGTTTATTCCCAACTTCTTATTCAGGTATACCCTACATAGAGAAGATGGTATAAATCGTAAATTCGATAAATACCTCATTCTGGGTCCAAAAAGAGAGCATTCCTTCATTTCTCTCTCAACCTCTGTCCTTGTCTCCCCGAGGACGACCACCCTGCACCCTCTGCCGCGGCCAGTCCCGAGCGGCGTGGGTGGGGTGGTGGGAGCCCGTTCCCACGCGGCTCTGCCCGATGAGTGTGTGCGGTGCTGCAAATGTTCCCGTCCTGCCTTGTGCGTTTCTGAATAACATTTTCTTTCCCTTAGTTTACTTCATTGTAAGAAGACAGCATATAATATATATACATATAACATACAAAAATGCGTTAATCGACTTTATGTGATCAGTATGGCTTCTGGTAAACAGTAGGGCATTAATAGTTACATTTTAGGGGAGTCACAGCTCTATGTGGATTTTGGGCTGTGCGGGGGCCAGTGCTCCCAACCCCCGTGCAGTTCAGGGGTCCCCATCCATTAGCTTTACCTGTTTGGGAACTTTATATGAATGGGATCATAAAATGTGTATTCTTTTGTATCTCACATCTTTTTTCAACATAGCTAGTGTTCATTTGTTTATTGCTGTATTGAATTCTATTATATGTTTGTTCCATAATCAATTTTTCTTTTTTAAGCAAATAATTAATTGTACTTGAAACACCTCCCAGATCATCTCCTTGTCGTACAGCATAAGCACATCTTTTGGGTTCTCTCTTTGTTGTCGGGGCTTTGGAGAGAATTTGTTGCAGAAAGGAAATGACTTAGAAAGAGTTCATGCATGCTCTTACAGCTGAGAGCTGCCCGTCACCTCCCGCTCCTGCTCACAGGTGTCAGCACAGCCTTGGTCCCCTCGGTGCTTCCCAGCCCTGACTGCATGCTAGGTCACCTATAGCGTTTCAGAAAGCACCATTGTCCTGGCACTCAGACATCCTGACTGGATTGGAATTCAGTACCCAGGAACATTGTCACGTGCTCCCCAGGGGACATGATGCCTGCCAGGGCTGGGACCACTGGCCGGTCTGCAGACCCTCGTCCGATGATGCGTGTGACTGACGCACATCTGCACAGTATGTCTCAGAGAGTTTCCTCTTCACTTGTTTTGGTGACCATGGGACGCCATGGGCCTTCCATGGCAGTCCTCTACAGTCAGAGGGTGAGACTGGAACAGTCAAGGGCAGCGAGGGCCATGGCCAGGTCAGCTGACATGTGGACTTAGACACTCTGGGGAGCTGGGGCGCATCTGAGAAAGGGCCATTGTGATGCTGCAGTAGCAGGATGAGGGACAGCAGAAAGCAGATGGTGGTGGTTTGGTGAGTGGACAGGAGGTGAGGGAATGCAGACAGGTGTCGATGACTCTTTCAACACCCAACTCTCTCTCCCATGGGAGGCGAGGTCCTGGCCGACTCCCCTGGGGCCTGGAGTTGAGGGAACAGGTATTGGAAGCAGGTGAGTGTTTACGGCAGAGAATGAAGTGGGAAAGTGACCCCAGAGAGCCAGAAGGGTAGATGGAAAGGGTCCCCAAAGGGGAGCGGCCAGAGCCAGTGTCTGAAACTGGATTAGAGAACCGAGACAGAACAGCCCGGTTGGCAGGTTCTCGAGAAGAACGTGACTGTGTGTGCCATTGCATCTGCGTTTAAGGGGTGGCAGGGGCCCAGGCTCCGTGAGGGACAAAGGGCAACTAATAGACGAAGGGAGTGGGGACTGGCTGTTTGAGGGGGTCTCAGGGCCAGTGGCACAGAAGCAGGCAGTGTGAGGACGAAGAGACTAGCAGGCGACGGTTTTATCTGTGGAGCGACTTCAGACAGAGAGTGACTCCAGGCGGTGAAGTCTGGTGCACAGCCATGGCTGTGGGCCAAAGGTGGAGAGAAGGGCAGGGTGTGTGGGACTGAGGCGAGTAAGGCCCTGGGAAGCCACAGTGCGGGCGGGATCCTCGCTGTGGGTACTGAGGTCACCAGTTGGCGGCAAAAGCTGCATTCAAGGAACAGGTTGTGCCTGAGTCCTCAGAGGTCCTAGAGGAGTGTTCACGAGATGACAGTTGTCCATGAGAAGTCAGGGGACAGACAAGCTAGGAGAAAGGTTTGCTCAAAAGCAGTGGACATAGGGAAGGCTCCCTTCCTTCCCTCCTGGACCACACATTCGGGAGGGCCCCAAGGTCGTGGCATCCCAGGGGCAGGGCAGGAAGTGGAAAGTTCCATTTTGGTGACGTAAGGCGAGCAGATCGTCTTTAGCATATACATGCAAAAAAGTAAGTTTCCAGGAGCTAAGGATCATCTTTTATTTTCTGCTGAGATAGTGAACGAAGGGTTTCCAGGGAATGACAGAAGACAGTGGTTCTGACTGGGTAGCATTTAATACGATCAGGTCTTAAATAAGAAGCCATGAACATAGACATTTAAACCCAAATATATAATAAATAATCATTAAGTTATAAAATACAGAGTTCATATTGAAACTAAATTCTCAGATGCAAATGTCAATACAACAGAGCAATAACACAGATAATAATGCTACAGTTCTATGCAATTGAAGACCAAAGAAGACACCTTCAGCTAAAATGGTAGAAATCTTGACTCATTTCCCTGAACTCCCATGACCTACAGCAGTCTCTTCCTTCTCCTTCCTTCCTTCCTTCCTTCCTTCCTTCCTTCCTTCCTTCCTTCCTTCCTTCCTTCCTCTCTTCCTTCCTTTGGAACATTTTCCTTGTACCCACATTGAGTATTGCTACAAATTCTATTGAAATAATGTTGATTGATTGAACCTCAGATTTTAGTAGAAACTGTTGCTCAGAAGTGTGGTCAGATGCTCCTATAGGAACATCCAGAATTTTAGCAACTCAGAAACACATAAAGCTCTTTTTTAAAAAAAGGTAGACTAGCCCTTAGATATTAAGTCCAACAGCCTCATTCTACAGGGGGAAAGTAGAAACCCCTCAAATGTAAGCAAGAGCTATGACCAGCAAGACTGCAAGTATCCTGCATGACCGTCTGCAGGCAACCAGTAATGCTATGGGTTAGCCTCCCGGGGCTTTTGAGGGCTGGCCTAGTCTTGCACACAGAGCAGGGGAAGCTGTTCCGGTCTCGCTGCTCATCTTGTGTATGCTGATGCATTGCTCTTTCTCAGGGTGCTGCGAGCCCCTTTGCCCAAAGCTTTGAACTTAGGTTAGTGAAGGCTCTTAATGAGCACACCACTGAATTACTTTTACTTTGAAGGTAAAATCTCTGGTCAAACAGATTACAACAGAGATTTATTAACAGTAAACACACCAAAATAAATATATTATTTTAAATATAAAATCACAGTGTCAAAGAAGTCAACAGCTAGAAAGCCAGAAACAAGAAATGAAGACTCCCTCATGCCACATCAGCTCCATGCCTGCTCTGCAGCTTCCCCCGCAGCCTGGCCAGCAGCCCGCACACAAGGCAGCTGTCCGTGTGCGGTGTCACTGTTGCGCACCTGCCTGCCTGATTCCTTTGCAAGAGCATCTTTAGTTCTAAAATAGAGTGCCTTGTTGCTGCTGATAGAACATCTCATGGAGATTTAATGACACAGTTGATTCCTGGCATATCTTTTAGAACTATAAAAATACTTGTTTCTAAAATGCTTCTAAGTAGATCATTTTTCTTCTCAAAGCATAAAGCATGTCCCATACATCTTGTGCACTCAACCTTTTGGATGAGTGACTTCAGTCTTTCTAGGAATTCTTTGGGTGTTTATTCTCATAAGAATCACATATTCTCAATGTTCTAGCAAAGATTTTCTCTTTCTAGAGTATCTGCCCACTGGAGCAAGCTGTGGGATTGATATGAAATGACAGTTAAGAGCTGTTGCCTGCCTGTACCGCTGAGGCTGGGTGACAGGCACGCTGGCGCCCAAGTCTGTGCTCCATGTGGGCGGGAGCCCGGGCCTCTCTGTTTGTGTCCGGACTTCAATTGTCTGCAGGTGACTGAATCTGCCTTAAGTAAAGGCAGATTGGGCAGGATTGGGCGTTCGTAGCCATTCGCTCTGACCCATGCAGCCATCATGGCCGTCTCAGAGGAGAGCTGCCGTGAGCCCTCCGGTGGGCTCTGCCATCCACAAGCACAGTGGTAGCTTATCAGGGGCTTGGGCTGGAGCTGTGCTGCTAAGCCCGCTGACAGAGAACAGACAAAAAGAGTCTATTTCATAAATACATTCATATCTATGATACTTAAATATTTGATATATCCTAATAAGGAAGTAAGACGTTTTGCGTAGCCATCTGGTAAAGAGACCCCCTGACACATAAATAAATTATACATTTATATGTTAGACATTCTGTGATAACAAGTGAACTCTTCAGGTGCACGTTTTTAAACACTCGGTTTTCATTTCATTAGACAACTAAGGACTTCAACTGTCCATTCTGACTCCATGCTTCTATTTCAGCTTGAAGGAAGGTGTATGACTTTCAGGTTATGGTTATAAGAGGCCTCATTCTTGTGGTAAACAAGATCAAAGTTAATAGAAGATCAATAAATTCCCAAACTGTATTTTTGGTTAAAAATTTTAAGCCTCTGCCCAACCAAGAAATGTGATAGTCGGGCCAGTAAGCACAAATGTTAGAAGTCATAGAAATCCATAACATAAGGAACCAGATTCTAACGAGTAGACAGTTTTTCAAGTTGGACAAACACAGACCACGTGGATTGAACTGAAGTATGACACAGTGACGAGGGAGAAACAATCCCAACTTTGAACCTGGTCTGAGTTTCCCTCAGCTCACTGATGTGTCGTGTCCCTGCGTGTGGAGTGCCAGAAGTGCGTCTCACTGCCGTGGTAGAGCATGTCCCATAGTGTCCAGCTGCCGGCGGGTCCTCGGGAACTTCCCCTCCCGGGCTCTAGGAGAGGTGCTGGTGGATCATCTGTGGAAACAGAAGACTGTGAGCAGGCAGCCTGACACGGGGCACAGCTAGACAGGGGCAAGGGCGGGGGGCCAGTGGAACTTAAGCGGTACCTTTTGGATGAGTGACTTCAGTCTTTCTAGGAATTCTTTGGGCAGTTTTTTCTCATAGGAATCACATGAAGGGCACATCTAGAAATCAATGAAAAAGCAACATTCTTCTTTAAAACTTGTTTCCTGTTGAATAAAGCACTCATCGAGAATGTGTTTTTTCAGAGCAGAGACATGAATCACGCTCACAGAGAAGACCGAGAAGTGCATAGAATTGTTCAGAGGAGACCGCAGCGGTGTCTGGAGATACGTCCTCCCAGGGGTTTCCTTCTTTGCATTTGTGTTATTTACACTGACTGGTAATTTGCTTTTGTTTTATACTTAATATATCACAGACATTTCCTGTGTGTTAAATATTCTTCAAAAATATGATACACAGTGGTAGCTTCATATTTCAACACAGGATTGAACTCTTACTATTTTTGGACACATACTGCTTCTAATATTTCATTATTTTAGCCAGTGCTTCAGAGAACATCTCTGAATAATCAATTTTTCATATACATCCTTGTTTATTTTATTGGTTAAATTTCTAGAAGTAGAATTACTAAATTAGAGGGATGAAAATTTTTAAGGTTTTTGATGTACACTGTAAAAAGTTACTTGTATTCACACAGAGCATTCTTACCATTATTGGGCCTTAAAATTTGTTATTGGAAAAAATAGAATTTCCTTGTTTTAATTTCCATGTATTTGACTACAGGAAAAGTGAACAGTTTTCCATATATGAATTGTTTGTTTATATTTCTTTTGTTGAGAAAATTTCTTGGTTGTATACTCTACCCCTACTCCTGCGCATCCGAAAGGCCAGTCTGATGTGGCGGGGTGGGCGTGTGAGGCGCTGTGCACGTGTGACTGAGAGTTAGGAGCTGAAAGTTCTGGCTCTTACTGTTTGCAGGGTCCACATCACTTAGCTTCTTCAGGGTCGCTTTCCCAGCTGGCAGTGGACGGTGCCTAACTGGATACTTTTCGGCTCAGTGCCAGCACCACCGTTCCATGTGTCTTTGATGCTGGATTGAGGACATGCTCAGCTCCTTTCCTTCTGAGGAGTGTGTGTGTGTGAGTGTGTGTGTGTGTGAGAGAGAGAGAGAGAGAGAGAGAGAGAGAGAGAGAGATACACTTAACCAGTGCAGATAAAGGAGGCCTCCAAGGCCAGTCTTACTTGTCTCTGTTTCTGCCTTCTCCCCGCGCTGGTGGGGGGCAGTGACCGAGTCAGCTGTTTCGTTAACAGGCCGATTATCTGCTCATTGTCTCCTGTGTTTGCCGACTTCAGCTGGACCTTCTGAAAACAGGAAAACGCCGATCGCTCACAGTGCCTCTGAAAGAGAAATAATGTGTAGGTGGGTGAATGGAAGTTATTTGGAAAGGAAAAGTGTCCTTCCCAACTCTCTTTTCCACTTGCTGACAGTGTCTTGAGTCGCACTCGTTTCAGCAGACGCATGAGGAATGTCAGCTTCCCTTCCCGCTGAACCTCTGGGCTGCAGAGAAGGAAGGAGCTTGCCCTGCGTTGGTCCTCCTCCTCCCCAAGGCCTCTGAGGGTGGGCGGTGGGTGGGGGTTTGTGCTTCTCGGGGAGACTGAGTTGGGTTGTAGAACGAACACATTCCCTAGATTGTGAGGCTCTAGAAGTTGCACTGGTGGTGGCAGCTTGGTGCGAGTTATGCTGTCGCACCATGACGTGCACAGAAGTACCTGAGAGCGGCATCCTGCGCGGTCCAAGCCCTGGCTTGTTGCTCGTGCGCGCTCAGTGAACATGTAAACGTAGCAGTGGAGTTAAGGCTCCTGCTCTGGGAAGGGAGCCAGGCCCCTCCCTCTGGAGGCCGTGGTCTCACCTAGGATTCAGCACCTGGCCATAGACCACAGTTGGCTTTTCTAAAATGCTATTCACTCTCCCAGGTCAGGGAGGGTTCATTAGGGTTCTGCCTGAGTCAAGCAGCCCAGGAACAGACTGGACACTTGCCTGGCCAGTGGGAGGGAGGAGGGTTCCTCAGGCGGTAAGGGAATGAGTAAGTTGTAGTCTCAGAGAATGGAGAAGGGGACAGACGGACAATCACAATGGGCCTCTCAGTTTAGTGAAATAACTGGCAACTAGGGAATAAGTCGAGACCTTAGAAATTGCACTGCAGAGGAAATGAAACCTGTTGGAAGAACAAAGTTTGTACTGACCTGTCGAAAACATTTTAATGCTGACCTAAGACCTTGTATCCACATTTCTTTTTCCCTTTGGCGAGCATGCACCTGTGACACTATTGCACCCCCAAAGCTGCACAGCTCCATTTCATTCCTGTGTGTGTGGGAGCCGCTGCCACACACCCAGAAACCTCAGCCTGTCGGTTGCTGCCCGGCCAGTCCCGTTTGCAGCAGCACTCCCTGCGTCTCTCCTGGACAATCAGCAGAAAATCGCATCTGGCCTGCTTTGCATTTTCCAGCCCATACGCTCAGCCAGTATGGATGTTGATTAATAACATACATCTTAAAACACAGCCCCGCCGGGCTTGCTTTGCATACAGGGCCCCAGCCGAGAGGCGCCTTATCTGGTTTCCTCGTGTCAGAGCCGCCTGCCCCTCAGGAGGCAAGGTGGGGTCCTGTCCATGTTTGCCAAAATGCTTATTTAATAGAAACTATTTATAATTGTTAATTATAGCACTTTTTTTCCTTGAAAACCACATGTTCTTATTTGTTGAAGTTTTTTCTTTTCTCTTCTTTTTGACCACAACCTGCTTAACTTACTGGAAAAAATAATATTCATATTTAAAGAGGTAAATTTTCCAGCTGAAACTGAAAACGCTAACTGCTTCATCTGTGCTGATCTGAGAAACCAGCATTTCTCACAGAGACCCATTTTGCTGAGTTAACATTTACATGGGTGCTGAAAGAGAATCAGGTTCCAAAGAAGGAGAGGGGCCTTGCCAAATGAGCCCCCTGGGCCATTGCCAGGAGTGGTCAAGGCCAGTGATGACACCTTCCAGCCTGGACACCACAGCTGACGCTGATGGGGCTGGGCCCTTGCTCCTGCCTTCCTGTGTCCAGAGGCCGCGGGGTCTGGCTCTGTGCTCTCTGCAAGCAGCAGAGCAGTCCCTGGCGGTGTGTGGCCTGGACCCAGAACTGCTGGACTTGACTCCAGATGTGCATCGAAGGCAGCCCCGGAGGAAAAGGGGTGGAGGGGTGGCCCGCTGGCTGCAGTGAGAGAGTGCCGGCTGCAGTGGGGGTGTGCTCGCTGCAGTGAATGTGGCTGTGAGGGGCAGTGGAGAGAAGAACCTATCCAGGTGGCCCTGCCGCTCGTGGGGTTTCCCACATGACCCCAAATTCTTGTGTGGCTTTGCCACCTGGGAACAGAAGCATGGCTTTCCTGGGCTGTGCCTGGGTGTAGCAAGGCTCAGTTCCCTCCTCCTTTAAGACAGGGACTCAGCTGCCCTTTGCTAGTTCTGCTATACAGAGGGAGCAACGTGGGTCAAAAGCCAGAGTAGCCAGCACCCTGCCCCCAGCCCAAAAGTGGTCAGGCAAGGGGGTGCACAAGGCTTTGTCATTTTACTGTCGACTAGTTGAAAATATTTGCCTTCTTACAGCCTATTTTTAACTTACTTACTTTTTTCCTAAAGAAAGCCCTGCCCATTCACCCTGGGAAGTCTTGCTAATTGAACAAAATAACCTTTGTCCCAAAAAAAAACCTGGGTTTAAATCAAGGCGTCTCCACCGTGGCACTGCTGACACTTGGGGCTGGGTCTCTCTTTGCTGCTGGGACCGTGCCTTCTAGAATGTTTAGTAGCATCCCTGGCCCCTGCCTATGAGATACCAATAGAACCCCTCCCCACCCACAACCCCCCCCACACAGCTGTGAAAGCCAAATATCTCTCCAGACACTGACAGATGTTTGGGGAGGGGTAGGGGGGCAAAATTACCACCAGTTCAGGACCCCTGGTTATGATTAGAAAGAGAAAGACACCTCTGAGACCAATTAGAGATCTTAGATAATGACTACATATCAATATTTGCCTGCAAAATTTACATGAATTTATTTTCATTAAACTTTTTACTTTTTTTAAGTCTCTTATAAACCCTGCTTCAATGCTAGTCTTGCAAAACTTAATATAACACTACAGTGGCCTTGAACTATTTTCTTCCTTCCTGACTTGCCTGCCAGCGTAGCTTAACGATCTTAGTTGGACCATCATTCACCGGCGTCATAGCCAAACTGCTCGGTCAGATCACCTCACGGATACAGTGTCACAGAAACAAAGTCCTCACGTTGTGATGCGAGATAAGAAACAGCTCTCTTTAACAAAGCATACAGAGAAAGTACCCACTAGGCCAACTCAAGCTAGAAAGTAGCATGTCTTTCTTATTTCTCACTTTGCTAGTTACAGACTGCTGCTCAAAACTCCAGAAAGAACTCTAACCACAAAGGGCAGGAGATGCTGAAAAATGTTCTGTTTTGATAATTAGGACATGGATTAAGACATATTCTTACTTATTAGAAAAGCCTTTCCAATAAACTGAATGTGCTACTTTCATTTTAGACACTGCTTGTTAGAAAAGGCTCCAGTAAACGAGAGTGGTTAGGTTCAGAGCCAGAGAGCGAATTTTGCAGGAAAGCAATCGTTGTGAGTCACTCACTTTCTACACTTTTACACATAGTCATTTACGGTAATTGTTTTCTTTGCGATGCATCCTCATAAATCTCCCTTCTGTAATCTCCTAATTACTGGTAGCACTTGTGGAGTTACTCTAATTTCTGCAGTTGAAAGTCTGTGACAATGAAAAATTTCCCCAAGTGCTTTTATATCCTCAGGGTAACATGCCTGAAGACTAAGTAAGGACACGCAGGGCTCGAATGCTAGGCCTCTTCTCCCCCGGACAGCGTGGATTGAGATGGCTGACAAGGATGGGGTGAGTTGCTGAAAGTGGTCCTTTCAAAGAGCTCACCAAAGGCCCCAGGACTGCCTCGTCCAGGCCAGTACATGGGGCCCTAGGCCCCAGAACAGCCTTCCCGTGCACACCCCATGCCTCTCCTGTGCTCCAGTCTTCCTTTTTCTCCTCCCTTCCTTTCTCCATCCCTCCCTCCCTCCCTTCCTTTCCCTTTCTCTCTTTCTGGTCCAGTCTTCCTTTTTCTTCTCTCTTCCTTCCTCCCTTTCTTCCATCCTTTCTCTCTTCCTTCCTTTCTAGTTATTAAAAGGTGAGTTCTACTTCTTACGGTGCAGGTTGGGATTTCTTAGCAGGGCTACCAGAGGGCTCTAGAACTCTCATGCATAAGGGCTCTTAAAATCTCATTAGTGGGTCATTGTTCAGAAACTGCCCACAGTCCAGGCTAGTCTTCTAGTTCTGTTATCTGTCTCACCAGTACTACATGGGTGTACTCTTAGACACATTTGGGGTTAAAAATATATCTTATAAGGTACATAGCATTTTATTGATTGGCTTGATTGGTAAATTAATGAATAATTGACCAAAATAGAAAGAACTATTTTCTCAATTATTAAACCTCCAAATTCATTGAAAGTAAGTATATTCCTAAACAATTATCTTAATGCCTTTCTTAATGGGATTTTAAAACTTGTATCAAATATATCTTCACAAATAAATTCAACTGGTCTTACCTTCACATCTTCTGGAGCTGGCAGAAATTCAGGGTCCTAGAGCAAAAGAAAATTAATTCTGAGTTATTTTAAGTCAAAAAGCTTCTTTCACATTAATGGAAGCATATCTTCTAGACTGTGTTTTGACAAGGATGGCCTTACCAAGTCATTCACATAATTTTTCAGCTGATCAACAACATCAATAAGTTGGCGCAGTCTGACCAAGAGGCGATCCTGCCCCTGCAGGCCAGGCTTGCGGGCCACTGTCCCTGAGAAGAGGACCATCAGGCAGATGACTATGCCGTGCATGGTGCCGGGACGGGGTCTCGCAGGCGCTGGGAGAGCCAGACCTCAGGCTGCCTTTCCACCTCGACCTGACTGTGAGCAGGCTGCCAGCAGGGCTGCGTATTTATTCATCCTTCAGGGAGAGCTAAAGCCCTCCCATCGCCGCCTGGAAATCTTTGTCGAGTGGATGAAGGTGAGTAACCCTTTTTCTTTTCCACTGGCTAGGTGTGCGTGCGCCGGCGCGTGGGGGCAGGGATGCACCGGCTCCACGGATGCGCTCCCTCTGCAGCTCAGACAGGAAAAGGGAGGCTCGAGGTGGATTCCAGCCTTCAGTGTGACTCGAGAGGGGTGCCTGGTAAACAGTAGGTGCTGCAAGATTTCAAAGGAGTAAACAAAAACACTTTACGCGCTCGCTCTTACCGCCTCCCCTAGCCTCTCACCTGCTCCCTCTGACAGTCATAAGAACACTTCAATAATGACTAAGGTGGCCACATGTGCTTTCTCACAGGACTTTTTCTTATGGTAATAATGATGCCATTTGACTGATATCACCCAGTATTCCATCCAAAAGGTAGGAGGAGAGCTACCTTTTAGGAAATTTTAAATATCAGGGGTATTTTCCAAGTTAGCAAGAATATCTTAAGTTCTTAATCAGGTTAAAGGATTTAGAGCAGAATTTGCTCCCAGCTGTTCCCCAAAGCATCTTCAAATAGCATTCACCTTGGCTCCTAGCACGTTATGTGACAATGTGACTCGTACTCGGAATCAGTGATTCTCAGGGGCTGCACGGGAATGCAGTCGAGGGGTCCCACTGCCTTCCTCTGAAAAGTGCCCCCAATGTCCGTCTCTTTGGTGCATGCTTCTGCCCAAAGAGCAGGAAGGGCCGGCACTCCCGGCCGGACCAGAATTTGTTTTCTCAGCGAGCGAAATTAAAAACACCCATATGTAATTCTTTTTTTCTCTTTGCGTAGTGTTACTTCTTTCTGTCAGATACCATTTCCTCTGGGTATGACAACACATTTCTAACTGTGACCAAGTGGCGGTTAACGAGAGCCCCCAAGTCCAGGAGTGTTTCTCTCACGCTCCTCTCGCTGTGGCTCCTGTCCCCGCCACTCGTGACATTTGAGGAAGCTGCACAGGCTGCTGTAGCCGCAGCCAGTTGGGTCTTACAAACTGAGCTCCTGACTCTAGCCTTTCCTCACTCCTCTGTCTCGTGACATGTGTGCTGCTGTCCTTTATTCTAGAACGTTATGTAGCCAACACAACTTGGAGTGTGGACTTGAGTTGCTTTAAGTGTTGACTATAATCTTTTGATTGGAGAACATCTATTCAGGAAGTTTGGGCTGGTCCTAGAGAGTAGATAAGACACCTTACTGCACGAGGGAGAAGTCCTCCCTGTAACCTGAGGTCCTGTAGGGAGGACCTGTGTAAAGCTCTAAAATGCGCAGGTCCTCGGGTTCCCTGGCACCGGCCACCCACCCCCACCCGCATCTTCCTCGCACAGCTCCCCTCGGCTGCCTAAAGAGTGCGAATCTCCTTGAAGACACTAACCACAGCAGTTACGAGCTCAATTTCTAAAGCAAAGTGCTAGAGTTCCAGCCCTGGCCCCAACGATCCAGAGCACATATGACCCTGGGCATGGTCTTGCAAAAGGAAGCAAAGTCTAGAATCTAATCACAGGGTTGTGGTGAGGCTTAAATCTTAACTAGGCATTCCCAGCAAAAGGCCTCAAGGACAGCTCGGGATGGAGTCCCAGGAGATCAGCGTGCTAACTGAGGCTGAGGGTGCAGGAGGCTTTCTAGAAGCAGACGCTGAAGTGACGGGCAGGAAGAGCACAGGCGGGCAGGGCTTCGAGCGGACCACACGGTGCAGTGTGGCCATACTGCCTGTCTTTCAGTCTGCAGGGCGGTGGGGTGGGGGGTGGAGAAGGGAAGGGCCGAGATTAGTATGGCTGCTGCGTGGTGGGGGGTGTGAGGGATAGACTGTGGGATGAAGTCTTTCCAGAAGGACTTCCCAGTGTAACAGCTTCTTCCTGGGGCTCAGAAGCTTTGCTTGGGACTGACAGAGTGTTTTGAACTCATGACCCAGTTTGCATTTCACTTGAACTTGTCACTACGTTGAGAGGTTACTGAGAGTGGGAATAAGGAGGCCCCAATTTACCTGAGCTGTGTACTTTCTGCTCAGTAATATTAACCTTATCGCTACCTTCACAGCATCATTTAACTGGCATCTAACTCTCTAGATTCAGTCAGTTCTGCCATATGCTTGTATTGAAGACGAGATTTATTTCAACGTGATTCATATACCAGGGAAGAGTTTGGGCACAACGAGAGTGCCCCGTTTGCTTCTGCACAGTTTTGCTGCAGGAAACCCTGGGGGAAGGCAGATCCTGCCTCCAGCCAATCCGGCCATGCAGGGGCACTGAGCACCCACAGGCCTCAGACTCTTGCCAGCCACCCTGCCACCACATGTGTGATGAGCCACAGCTGTCCACATGTGGTGGCACACTCTTCCCCCCCAGGGGACCCTCACATGCCACCTCTCAGCAGCTGGTAAGCTGCAGCCTTCCTGAGCCAACCTCAGGCCTCGTTCTGGATGAAGTGCCTTACTGTGGTCTTTATATGCTTCTTAACCATGTAGCATGTGAAGCGGCTGTCTTTTTATCAGGTGCCTGTCCTCTTTTGTGTGTGTTTTGGAGTGAAGGGCCCCTATCCCATTTCCCCTATCCCATTTCCCCCATAAGCTCTGTGGTCATCACGGTGCAGATTTGTGCAGTAGCGTGGTGATGGTTAGAAAGTGTGTCGCATTGGAGCGGAGTGCTCTAAATTTTGCCTGGACATGGTCACATTCAGGCCTGAATAGCAACTCGCTATATCCTGGTAAAGAGTGGGACCAGGATAAAGGGTTTATTCTCAAGGATGGAGAGAGGAGAGGGCAGTGGAAGAAGGGGGAGTGAAGGAAAAACAAAGGACTGCTTTCCTACTTTCATACACGGGCCATATGAGCTCCAATGTTTAAAAGCCCTGTGCTCAGTGGCTTCAGCACACGCACATGAGTGGCAGCCCCAGGCCCTGTGCACTGGGGACACTGAGGGGCTGCTGTCTGGCCAAAGACACAGGGGTGCAGCGAGCACCCTGCTCGCACTGGGCTTCTGTGTCACCTGGGTACCATGAAGTGATGCGGTGGGTCTGCCAAGTGCGTTCTCTCCTGTGTAAGAACCCAGGTGGTCACATGACAGCAGGAAACTGTAGGCAGCTCCTCACTGCGATCCATGGACATATTTCAAGAATTTTCTCTAATGGCCTGTGCTCATGGACCAGCTGCTCTGGCAGGAAAGGGCCAGGGTGAAGTGCAGGGACAGGGAGGGGGAGCTGATGTCCACATACAAGCACTGCTACTTCACGGTTTTGTGTGCAGGAAGCTGGGCCAGGTCTGAAACTGCTGGATGCTGCCTGTGCCCGACAGCCTTGCCCTGTCCTCACAGCTCTTCCTTGAGACCACTGCGTGTCATACACTGCAGACTCCAGGGAGAGAGACCTCTGGTGTTGAGGGCAATATGAAATTGTTGTAACATGCACCACTCCTGTGTACCAAAGGCATTCCAAGAGGTGGCTTGTCTCCAAGCAACTGTGACACTCATCAGTGAGGCTAGAGGTTAGATGTACTCTATTCCTTGACTGGCAGGCACAGAGGATGGAGGGAAAGGATGGGAAGAGCCATAGTGTTCAACCAGGTTCCAGCTGAGCCCATGGCACAAACTGGAATAAGTCCCCCAACCGCCTACCATCAGAGAAACCCCCCTCCCTGGACTCACGGCCGCCTTTGGGTGACAGGTGGCTGTCAGCATCACCAGTCTCAGCCCTGTAGCCCCCCACTCACAGCCATGAAAATCAGCCAGCACTGGCCTTTGCCGAGTCCTCTTCCTGTGGAGTCTGCCGAGCTCCTCGCTCATGGGAACCCTCCCGGCATCCTTCCAGGGGGGCAGCGTGGGCAATCCCAGAGAGGCTCGGCTGGGGGGTTGTGCTCCTTGCCCTGGACATTTGCTTCTGTTTCGGGAATGAGAGTCATCTTTGGAAAACCACTGCTTTTCATTGTTATGTTTATCCAAGTTATCCACATGTGTCATAAACAAAGAATTCAAAGAACTTACCATTGTATAAAGTAAAAATAAAAATGGCTCCCTTGTCTTCCATAATTTTTACTCCCTGGGGACACTTTTGAGAGTTTACTGTGTATCATTCTATACTCTTCTGCTGTGTACATAGAACAGTACAGAGGAATATAAGTACATATGGAGATTGAAGGAAATAGGCTTATGTATAGAGAAAAAGATGTATAGAAAAAGACATCAGAGATAACAGAAAAACGTTTTTTCACATAAAAAAATAATCTCACCATGCGGGTGCTGCAGCTTCCCTCTGTCACTTGACAGCACGTCAGGGACGCAGCACATGTGGGACAGCCACGCGAGCCGCCGTGCCCGGACGGCAAGTGGGTCGGCGTGCTCTGCGCGGCTGCCCTGCCGGCAGACACAGGGACGCTGTCCACGGTTCTCTGCCACAGGACCTGCTGTAGGGAGCACCCTTAAACATCGCTGTCTTTAAACGTGTGGAACATATTCCTCCTAGGTACGCAGCCCACCCTTCACCCCCTGAGTGGGAAGAGTGCTTCCTGTTAAAGTGTTGCTGGAAGCAGCCAAGTCACCCCTCAGTGTCCCAGGCTGGTGTGCGCTCCTGCCAGCGGAGTTCTCCTTCCTCCTCTGTCCTCAATGGATTAGAAACATGTTAAATATTTGCCAGAATGCTAAGGCAAAAAAGTCTTTCTCCTTCAGTCTGTGTCTCTCTGATGGATAGGTCCAGCACAGTTTGCTCTCTGTAGTATCGGCAAACTCCTGTTTCTGCGGACAGCGTCCTTCCTGTTCTTCCCCCCTCTGCTGGGTTGTGTCTCACTCCTGTTAACGATAGATTAGACATATTGAGATGATTCTCTTGATGGCGTCTTTTGTCGTACAGAGATTTTACGTTTCTGTGCTATTGTGTCTGAGACTCTTCTGCTCTATGGCATGGACCCCTGCTTAACATCAGAAACGCCTCACCTCCCATGACGGCAAGTGGCAGAAACTGGCGTGGCATGTGCCCTCTTACCCTCGGAACGCCGAGGGAGCTGGTATGTGGATTGGCGTGTCGCTCATCAGAAGACTAGCTGCGTACTTTCTGAAACATTGTAATTCGTGTGCGGAGGAACAGGATTGAGCCTGTTGACAGACAGTGGCCCTTGCCTTGGGGTTCTTGGGCCCCCTGAACACCACTGTTTTAGAATGGAGTCAGCTGTGACATAGGGTTGTTATGCACATGTAACAGTCTCATACTGCACTCAGGGACAGGGCACCGCGGGATCCTGACGCGGCATCTGAGCCCTCCACCATCCGCTGTGTTCGCTGCACTTTCAGTGCTGTCTTACTGGACTTGAACTCTTACAGAGCACGGCAGGTCTGTGAGGGAGAGGGACCATTAACTGTGCGGAGACAGGAAGCGCAGATCGAGAGGTCTGTTCAGTGAGCTCAGAGGCTGCCCTGAAACCAGCCTTTAAGCCAAACCTGTTACACCTGAGGTTCACCTCTGCCGCTAACAAAGGCATAGCGATCTCTCCTTGTGGGAGAACACCTGGGACCCATCAAAAGGCCAATAATAATAACTACTAGAGCAAACCCTTCCAGAGCTAAGTGCTCTGTTGACCTTATTTAAAGCAACAACATGAAAAGTAGAACCATGATTCTCTTTTCTTACACATGAGGAAACAAAGGCACAAAGAAGTTAAGTGACACAGCAAAGTGACGGGGGGACAGGGTCGTTCCTGCAGAGTTAGGCCACTTTGTCCAGAGCCAGTGCCACCAGGCATGATGGCCTGGCCTGTGCGGTTCGTGAGACCCCGGGAGGGCTTAGATCACAATGTCTGTGTATGTGCACAAGGATTGGGGGTAGGGTGGAGAGTCCTTCTACAGTCCTTATTCCTGGTGGTGTTCAGGGTGCAAACGTGTACCTCGTCTGGGTTAATTGAGTAATCTACTCCCAACCTTCATCAGAACGTCCAATTCCCTTTTCTTTACTCTAGCCAGTGACAACCTGGTCCCAGGTAAGAACTGATGGCATTTTCTGGCATTTTATATCCATGAAAGGAGAGAAAGAAGCGAGTAGACTCTGGCATTTGGGTCTTGAATGTGAGTTGTGTGGTGATGAGTCAGCTCCAACTCCTGGTGACCCCAAGGACTCATGATGTCCACCGTGTCCTGTCCTCACGGCCCTGTTTTGCTCCCGGAGACTCAGCCTGTGGCTTCTTTTATGGAGTCAGTCTGTCTCATCTTTGGTCTCCTCTTATCCCGCTGCCTTGTCTTTGCCCGGCATCATTCTCTTCCCCAAAGATTCTGCCTTCTCATGATGTGCCTGAGGCTTTTCATTCTGGCTTTTTGGCCTCCAGGGTTGTTTCAGGCTTCACGTGCTCTGGGACCCACTTGTTTGTCTTTCTGGTGGTCCAGGGTCTCTGTTGAGAAAACACCACATTTCTTGAATAGCACAGACAAAAACAGTCAGGAAATCAGCTGTCTTGACAACTTATTGGCCAGCGTATAATTAAGTTACTTGCATTTGCTTAATCAGTTAATATTGGTTTGCTGTGTTTTTCAAGCCTTCTCGCGGTGGTGAGAACATCAGAACATTCACCTTCTGCTCCTGTTAGCTCCCAGACTCTAAAACAGACCCTGGGAGGAGTCAGGGAGACTAAAGGAACGTGCTTATAGAGAGAGCCAACTAAATGGAGAGCTTCCTGAAATTAAGAGATGGGTGGCTCATGGTTTGGGGATACCTGCAGCTATGTCATCACAGGTCTGATACTTCTGCCACCTGCCATGTGTAGCAGCTGGGAGCTCCAATGTCCTCACATGGATGGGAGGCTGTGGCCTTGGCCTTGACCCAGCTGTCACAGCTGCCACCCTGATGATTGCTGCTGTATTCAGAGAGTCATTTTTAAAGGGGGCTGCTGATCAGATCAACATTGCCAATGGGGACCTTAGAAGTGGAAGTGGCCAGGCAGCTGCAGGTCAGCAGTGGTCCCAGAGAACCATGACCCCACAGAGGGCACAGCCCGGACGCACCATAGACCCAGGACAGCTTCCTGCACCCCTTGCTCTCGCTGGGCCACTCTAGCCTCCCTTCTCGTCTGCTGTACGTTGACTGCTGGCTCTGCTCTCTCTAGTGCTCTTTTCTTCCACTCTACTTGTTTCTTGTTCACACATCTATTCTATTGTAGTTGTTTTATTAGAGAAGGCTTCCCGGTCTCTCCTTCAAATACTGAAACAGAAGAACTAAGCCGTCTGTTCTCTCTCAGGGGTGCAGAGCACCTCTGGTAAAGGACCTTGTGGTGGTTGAACTTAGGGGATATTTAACCCCTCTCGTGAGTAAACATTTGCCCCCTTTTACTGAAAGGCAAACTATTCCTTCTGCCCTTTCCTAATTTACAGAACTACCTGTTTCCGAGAAGCACTGCAATAAAGGCAGTATCTGCTCTGAGTCTGGGATGACGGTCTGGGAGTATCCCACGTTTACTGCCCACACCTCTAAAGAGGAGCTATTCTGCCTGAGAAAGAGCTCTCCTGCCTGTGCGGTGGCTCTCAGGTCAAGGTTCTCTGAGCGCCCAGTCCCCCACCCCCATGGAAGCCCCCACACAGTGGGTACCACATGACACACCCACACCCAGATCCTTCCACGCATCCAACAGGCCCCCCAGGAGGAAACAAGCTGATGATTTCCTGTGGGATTGCTTTCACTCCTTGCCCTCACCTGCTCAGCTTCCTCAGGATGACCCAGGAAGAGGAGGCTGCTGGGAAAGTGTTGATTCCCATCAGCTTGAAACTGACATGCAGTAGGAGTTCATTAAATTGAACTTGTTCTCTGGAGGCGTCTGAGAGAGATGTTGGGTTGTCCAAAAAGTCCATTACTTTTTTTTCCATAAACTAGAAGACACATTTTTCATTTTCACCAATAACCTTATTGATCTGGATATTTTGAGTGTGCCAGCTATCTCCCACCATTGGCTTCTTAGTAGGTAGAGGCTGGGGTGCTGCTAAACATCCTCCAACACATGAGACAGCCCCACAGTAAAGGATTATTTGGCGACAATGTCAGTAGTACCAAGAAACTCTGCAAACCACTCTTTACAAACTTGATCAGTCACAGCACCTTCTCCAGACATGGCACAAATTTTTTTTTTACATTTTAGTCGCATTTTTACCTTTCTTGAAATAATAAAGCATGATGTGCCGAAAACGTCTATTTTCTCCCATCTTCAATATTAAAATGGCTGCACAAAAATTCACTGATTTTGATAAGTATTTTTAATACACGCTGATATGACAGCTGTCACAATGCAATCTAACAAAACTTTTTTGAATGAAGGTAAAGATACCTAGGTGCTACTAGAGCCATCATACAGGAAAAACATAGCCGACCTCTTGGCCACCCCCATGCCAGAGTGAGAAGTATTTGGTAGCAGAAAACTCAGTGTGGGACAGACATTGGACAGTCTTCATGTTTTGTCCCCTGCAAGCATCTGGGAGGGTCCGGACTTGGCCTGGCTGAGGGGAAAGGGTGGCCTCAGTCACCTGTGACAGAATGGACGGAGTTTAGAGTCCAGAATGGAGGAAGGGGAGACAAGGACATTGGAAGTGTGTTCTGCGCTGCGCACAGACAGATTAGGCTGGAAATAATGCCACCAGGGCACGTAGTGAAGTGCCTCTGGTGCCGTGACATTTCAGTAGGGTGAAATTTGACAAGGCTTGGAGTAATTGATGGGCAAAGAGCTGTAAAAGTTTCAGGAGATTCGTTACCTTAACTGTGACAGCAAAGTGGCATCGTTGTTCCCAAAGGGCCCCTTGGAGGGCTGCCCCTCCCCACCCCCCACCCTCGGTGGCAGAGAAAACCCTCTTTCCTGTCTCACACATCGGGCCTGTGGAAGGTTCCAGCTCACAGAAAGTCTCACCAGCTGGAATAACAAGGTTTTCCAATGACTGCAGGAGCCCTGCACACAGGGCCAGGGTGGCAGGGCCGCCTATTGTGCCATGTCCTGCCTTGACAGGGAAGACGCACCAGGCCTGCAGGGCTGGTGAGCCCCCTGCGTAGGGCCAGGCTGCTGCCAGGCCTTTCCAGGTCACCTTTCTTGGGCACATTCTGTGTGCCAGACATTACTCTGAGCTCTGTGCTTACTCTATCTTTTAGTTGTTACTGCGTTTGACCCATTGTGGAAATCATTTTTGTGTATTAGTATTTCAGAAACCAGGGCTGCTACTGAGAAGGTGACAGATGGCCTGGGGACAGTGTGAGGGAGGGACCAAGAGGAGGGTGGAAAGACATCACTACCATGACATGAAATTAGGTGTAACTTGGGGGAAAGAGGCCTAAGACGTACATTGCTGGATGTTTTCTGTCCCTTCGCCCTCTCCGTCCAACTCCACCACGCTCAGGGAAGTCACCAGTCTTCTCACGAAAACAATGACAAGATCGTTTTTGCCTGTGAAAGACAGAGTTAGCTGAGTCTGTGAAAACTGCTCCTTGCATATTGCAGGGATCCTTTAAATGTTCATTCCTGCCTTTTTCAAGGTCCCCTCCCAAAAAACCAAACAAACTCTCATGTGGATCAATATCTAAAGGTGTCACGGTGGCAGCTGCTACCCCTGAGGTCAGGGTGATTTGCTAAACAGAAGCTCGGGTGTTGAGCACTATTTTAGTCCCAGCTGATTTCTAAACAGATTTTTAAGTGTGAGACAATGTTTTTGACTTGTGAAGAAGTAGGAAAAGTGTTTGGGCAGAGATGGATCACTATTGTCTTTTCCTGCATGCACACCAGAGCCCCAGGAGTGAGGGTGAGGAGTGTCAGAAGGAGTAGCTAAGACCTGCCACAGGAATGCCTCAGTGTCAGAAACGCCAGTGAAAGGGAGCCCACCAGGGAGCCCGGTCACTTCCGCTCTGTGTGTGCATGGGGTGGGGAAAATACACGGTTTCCCTGTCACCTCGGGAGAGCAAATGGGCCAATGACATGCCCTGAGCACACGTCACCAAGGAGGTCTGTGGCTTAGGAACATGCTGAGTCACTTTGCTACTTGAGAATTTACATCACCTTCATGGTGGACTTCCCCAAAAGTGGAATTCGGAGCAGCCTCATCTCCTCCCTGGGGAGAGCAGAGATTTCCTTTTTCCTCTCCGACAGCCCGTGGGGTGAGGTGGGCTCATGCCTTCCACCCACATTTTCCTTTCCATAACACCGATGAAAGGGTTTTCCTACAGCTTAGTCACGGGCAGGCTCGCTAGCATTCTGAAAATCAGGAGGCAAGGTGACTAAACTGCTTTCAAGGAATTTTTTCTTTATCTCTAAGTTGAGGACTCTTGAAGGCATTATTCAGCACTTAGCATGAAAATGTATCCATCTGAAAGACAAAGTGGCTTGCATTGTAAAGTAACAAGCAGGAGACGTGATGTCACCAGAAAACATGGCTTGAGCCTGCGTGCGTCTGCCCTTTTGCCCGATGCTACAAGGTGCCTGTTCTGTGAGGATGCGAGGCCAGCCTTCCTGACACTCACTGTGGAAAGCGAAAGCATGCCCGCCTATCTGTGAACATGACACTGGCGGGTCGGACAGACATGCACTTGAGGTTTGGCTCTCAGTCGCACCGAGTGCTCGCCCTGTGATTTCTGGAGCACACTCGATGCTGGTGGCCCATGGCTGGCTGATGACTGGCAGGTGTTAGATGTGTGGTCTCTGCTCAGAAAACAGGTTTTGTCTCTGGGGTCAAACCATGAGCACAAGCTTGGGGCCACACAACTGAAGCCTCAGTGGAGGGAGTCTGGGTGTGGACAGAATCTGGTGGAGGCTGGTGAAACCCACCTTAGCAGGGGGCCCTGGTGACACTCGTCCATCATACGGCACAGTTAGTTACAAGGGCATCTGCTGTCTGAGACACTTCAGCGGGAGAATTACTGTGGGAGAGGAGTAACATCAGCCACTCCACCTGCCAGTGAGTTGCTTTCTCAGGCTTTGTACTAGAATTCATCCTGATAACACTGGGTTAAATCCCTTGGTCATTTTTCCCCTCTTGAGGCAGGAGGATCACAGAAAACTGCCTCCTGCCATGGCGTGCTATCGAGACCCCACAGGACTGTCTCAGCCCTGCTCACGGTGAACGTCCATCAGAGAAAGGCACTTAAGAGATATCCGACGCCTGAGTACATGAATGGCTGGCTGATGAAATGAATGAATGGCTTCATTAACTGATGATTGGCGTGTACTTGAAGTATAATTGGGTATAGCTGGAAACCAGTTGCCAGCTCAACCCTGATCCTGCAGACAGGAGGTTTAGTGATCCCCAGAATGGGAGGAGACCACCCACAGTCTGTTAACCAAAGGGGCAGGAAAACAGACAGCTCAGGTCTAGAAAAAGGATGGATGACTTCCCTGCAGTTACATGCACCCAAAAGAGGCTGCAGGTGTACCCCAGACAAGACAAACTGTTTCCGTTCAAGAACCAGAAGCATTTGGTAATTAACAAAGAAGCGGTCACTTGAGCAGAAAGCTAGGCAAATGCTTGAGCAGTTGAAAAGAAATTTCCTGCAGAAAAGCAATTCTTTTGATGATAACTTAAAAAAATAATTTATGTAGTTTCTTTTTCAGTAGCCACTTGATGTGTGATCTGCGTGGTACAGCATTATTAGCATTTGTTAGCAACAGGAATGGTAAGGAAATGACTCAGCGTGCTGTGGGGCCCGGTCATCAGAGGCAGATCAAAGGCTGGCCTTCATGAGCACTCGCTCAGGCTGCCAGCGCCAGCAGGGGTGCCGGCCGGGTTGGGGGATGTGAGAATGGAGGAGGGCATTGGCTTGCCTGGGTTTCTGATGAGGCATAAACATTCGTGATGCAAGCCCCCAGCTTGGCAAGGGCCAGTGGTTTCATTCGTTGCAGAAGAAAAGAGCTGCTAGGGGAAAATTCAGTGCTCAGCATTGTCTATGTTCAACTGCCATGAAAGCATCCCGGACAGCAATGAGGTGTTGCCTCAGGAAAGCAGTGAATACACTGGTTTTATTTCTAAAGAGTGTGCAACATCAGATCGTATCAGTCACGTCTCATGAATGATTCGGTGCCACGGACTTGCACTCGGTTACAAATTTGCATGTCCCATGTGCTTGGTTCCGTGCGAGTCTGTGGGTAGCCAGGGCATCTTGCTCATTGAAAACGTATTCATTCAAGTATTTGTTATGAGCCTGTTCTACTTTCTCCTCCATTTTTTCCATCTGTGAAAAAATGGGATGGTCTTCAGCTGTGTCTTATTGGGCATGACCTGCAGATGTGTTAGCAGGGACCTCCTAGCACACGTGGCATTTGTGTGGAAATGAAAACAAAACAGCTCCCTCTCTGCACAAGAGAGTGATTTTCCAAGGTGTCTGATTCACCTGACAGGAAGAAGCCCTAAGGAAGGGCACAGGCTTAAAAAGGGGAGAGAGTTCTAGAGTCTGGCCCCTCCCTGGACATGCTGACACTCAGAGGTCTGTATTAGATAAAGCCTCATGGAACAGTTCAGGTTTTGTTCAGCTCTTGGTGATTTGGACCAAGAGTGGGGAGAGCTCCCTCAATTCCTGTGGGCCAGAGTATCTCTGTACCAGGCTCTGGCCTCAACTGTCATTCTGCCAAATGAGGCAGGTAGACTAGGTTCCTTTTTCCCCCTAAAAGATATGTACATCAATTGTATAGTAGAGAGATCAGGAGCATGGGCCTGGGAGTCAGACTCTTGAGTCTGAATCCTGGCTCCCTGAGTTAAGAGCAACTTGACCTTGGGAGAATCTCTCTGAGCTTCAGCTTCTTCATTTGTGAAGTGGAGATGATGGTACCCAGTACCCAGTCCGTGGAGTAATCATGAGAATGAAATGAGATGAGGCATGAAAAGCACTGAGCACAATATCATGAGCCATGATGATGATGAGGAGGAGGAGGATGTCATTGACCATGTGACTCCGAATTTCCAGAAAACCAAGACAGCCAACCCCTGTCTTCTGTCTAACAGAGGTCTAGCATCAGTCACGTCACTAGCACTTGATAGTTGACCCACATTTGCCACTCAGCCAATTACAAGACCCTCTGGCTCACTTATCTGTAGTAAATAAGGACATGCAGGTCATAAACTTCGACAGAGCCACTGCCCTCTATTCCTAATGCTACTCTGTGCCCTGTGGACATTGCTCTCCTTCCAGGGGAGATGCGCCAAGTGGCAGGCAGTGCTGCCTGAATCAAAGCATCGATGCGTGTTGACGCCTCAGCATGCTCCCAAAAAGCAGCAGGTGAATTCCTGAAGCATCTAAGGAACAACACAGTGTATCAGTTCTGTGTAACCAACATCCCCACACATGGTGGCCAAAAGCAAGTGCCGTGCACCTCTTCTCAGGTGTTTATGGGATGGCTCAATAGCTCGAGTGATTTGGGAAGGTTCACCTGGTCCTGGCTGGCTCACCCACACATCTGCGCTCCAGCGAGCTCTCCCTCACGTGGCCTTCACAGCCCTCCAGCCGACGCGTGTACTAATGGTGCTGGCAGGGCTCCAAGGGAAAGTCGAAACAGCAAGGCCTTTTCCAGGTCTTTGCCTATGTCAACTTTACTACCAACTCATCAGCCAAAGCAAGTTGCATGGCTGAGCCCTGAGTCAGCGTGGAAGGGCACCACCAGAGGAGGTGGGTTAGGTAAGGCGAGCAAGATCTGACCCATTACCGCGATCTTCCACATACTGTACATATTATTTTAAAGGTTTCTACCCTATAAACTCATCCACTAGTCAGCTTTACTGTTTTAATATGCAGTCATATATACAGTTTGTTATTTTAGAAAGCAGTTAGCAAAATCCTTCTAAGGTGGATAAGAAAATTAAAAGGCAGGGTGAATTTATCCCTGTTATGGAACATTGGAGCATTCAGCTAAGTCAGAGGCTAGGGGACGCCACTGAGGCGGTATAGAAGACAGCCCTCCCTGCCAACTTAGTAACAGTCTGCTGTCCTGGCTGCAGGGAAGCCCCTCTGAGAGGGCAGAGGGCACCCAGGGGAGGGCTGCTTCCAGCCGGCTTGCCCAGCACAGTTAGCATGACCTGCGAGCCCTCCTCCGTGCATGCTGTCTGTTAGAATGCTCACTGGGGCCTTCGCATTAGGGTCCGTGAAAACGCTCTCAGAGTGGGTGGTACACTTGTAATCTAGCCTCTGTCTCTGAGCCCTGCCACAACAGTGAGAGGGCTCAGCTCTGAGACAACCACGTGTTCAAAGACTCTGTGTGATCTGCTCCTCTCTGCTCGTTGACCAAACTGGTTTAATGGTTTCCCATCTGAACTAGTTTCCAACAAGACCATCACTAGGTTCCCTGTTTTTCACTAGACTTTCCAGCTCTTTGCCACATCTGCTCTTAAATGTGGTGACAGCTGGCCCGGGTGTGGTCAGCTGGGAGGGTTGCCAGGCCCTACACCTGGTCCCTTCCCCCTCCCCACACACACACTAGAATGACAGGTGGCTAGGAAATGACTCAGGAGGTGGAGTGTGGAGAAACAAGGAGACTTTCAGCACAAGTGTGGGAGAGGTGAGGGTTTCACACGTGAGTGTGCTCATCCTTCACCGCACGGTGCGGAGTGGCAGCGCAGCCCTCTTCGCATGGGCCCTCCAGGGCACCCGTGTCTGGTTGAGACTCCTCGCCTTCCCAGTTGGTCCCTGATGTTTGCCATGACAGGGGAATTGCCTATGAACTAAAAGCCAGCACCAGCATGGGTCACCTTCACTGCTCCAACCACGACGACCCCAGCTGGTCACCAAACTCTGTTACAACTCTGATGATGGCACAGCCCGAGATGCCAGCTTTTGTAGTCATTCTTCTGACAGGGCAGCCTGGGAGGGGCTCTCCTTGGCCAGTGTTCCAGCGTGCACCGTGTCCATCCTGGACTGCAGTTCCCTGGTCCTGTTCACCTTCTTCCTGCTTTCTTTCTCTTAACTACTTAGACGATAGTGTTTTATCACAAAGGCTACCAGGGGCTGGCCAAGTATAGGGAGAGGCACGTTATCCCTGCGGGTCCTGTTTGCACACTCACCTCCTGCGTGCTTCATCCTAGTCTAACCAGAGTTTCTAAAAATGTATTTCAAGTAAATTGTAAGGCATTGTGAACAAACGTTGTCTGTGGTTAAATATGTCTGGAAAAGCATTCACCTAGCCTCCTTTATTGCGGGACTTTTCTGACTGTTCAATGGGCTATTATCTCCTTGACTTTCCGGCGGTAAACACACGATCACGGGACACTTCCTCAAGGAGTGTCAGTGGGGCAAGCCCTGCAGGGTCCCCTCTGGGAATTTGGAAAGGTGGTCCCCTGCACAGGTGTGCAGCATCCTGCCCAAGGGATGCAGCTGTAAGCAGAACATCCCGGTTCTCCACCCAGTCACTGGGCTCCTGGGAGCTAACCTCAGCGACCAGCCCCCAGAGGCAAATGGAGGGAGTCTACAAAAGACCCTCCAAGTTCTCTTGCTTAGTGATCTCACATGCAAGCAGGATACTTTATGTTTTCTCCCACTGATGTTCAGATTCTAGAGTTTGGGATCATTCACTCAGTCAGCAAATATTTCCTGAATGCGTACTTTGTGCCAGTCAGACAGACCAAGAACCCAGCCCTCATGGAGATTATATTCTGGCAGGCAGACAGATGATGGGCGAGTAATATAACATGAGCTTACAGTGCAACAGACACTGATAACCATGCAGGAGAGGCAAGGCCAAGGAAGACCAGGAATGTGGGCTTGGAGAAGGTGCTGTTCTTTAGAGTGTGCACCCAGAAGACCTTATGGGTAAAGAAGTGAGGAAGGAAGCCAGTGGATACCTGCCAGAAGGGCATCTCAGGCAGAAGGAAGAGTTGGTATGGGTGGCAAGTGAACAGTTAGATGGGCAAATCTGGAGTTTGGGGCTGGAAACAAAATTTCAGCAGTCAGCATGCATATGGTGCTTAAAGCTGGGAGGCTGGTTGAGATCACCAAGGGGGGTCGCATACATGGAGGACAGAGGAGGTATGAGAATTAAGCCTCAAGTTTAAACACTGAAAAGTTTAAAATTTGGGGTTTAAAAGTTTTAAAGTTTAAAAGTTTAAATTAGGAGCAGTCAGCACAGGGAACTAAGAAGGAGCAGACACTGAAAAGGGAGAGGAACCGCAAGAGTGGAAGCAAAGAGGAGGGAGTGACGTGGTCGATGACACGCTGACTGACGGATGGTCTGGGATACAGACTGGCCGCCCTCCAACCAGGGCAGGCAGCATGGAAGCACGGGGGGCATTTGAAAAGGGCTGTTCCAGTGAGCCCATGAGACCAGAAACTCACTGCAAAGTGAGTTTAAGAGAGATTGGGAGGAAAGAAAGCAGCCAGAAAGAAGAGATGATTATTTCAGAGTTTTGCTATAAAGGGGAACAGAGAAAAGTAGTGGGTGAGAGGGGAGAATGGCTAAAGCTATTTCTAAGAGGGAAAGTCATAGCCTGTCAGGAGTGAGAAGACTGATGGTAACTCCAGAGGGTGGTGTTGCTGTAGTGATATCCTTGGGTGGGTAGGTGAAGGTGGGTCTAGTGCCCTGGTGGAAAGCTCACCCTTAGGGAAGGGCACAGATTGTCCCTCCAGTGTGATAAGCCAAGGAAGTGGAGTGCATGGGCACAGACCCAGCTCAGTGGGCTGACGTGGTGGAGAGAGCATGAGGAGTGCTCTTCTCGGAGGAAACGGCTGCAGGCCTCCACCCTGCCTGTGGAGTGGGGTAGGGGAGGGGGAATAGGAAGGGAGGGCAAAATGTTACCTCATCAGTGGGGGTGCAGAGGCACCTGCTGGAGTTTTTAAGCCTCCTCATGGCCCAGGTGGGTGGCCCTGTAATTTTAGTGAGACCTGAGGGCATGGCTGCCTGGTTTTCTCCAGCCAAGCTCAGCTGTGGGCATGTGAGCACAGGGCAGGTGTAGAAGTAGACTTGACCTTGGCTGTCCTTGGCCTGGTGAAGACCTGAAGGTGATGATGATGATGGAGAAGGAGGCACGTGATGACATGAGAATAAAGTAAGGGACAGTCCACACTTAGTGGAACCAGTAAGTGATCAGTGGCAGAGGATGGTTCAAGTTGGGCCCTAGAGCGAGGACACTGGAAAGATAGGAGGGGATCAGAGGGCAGGGTGACCTGAGGTCATACAGGGATGAAGGTGACTGACAATGACACAGTCTACTGGGATGTGACCTTGGAAGCAGGTGGCAGAGGAGTGGTGCCAGCAAGGTTTTTGACACAGAGGAGACCGAGGGACTCCAGGCCAGTGTATCAGCAGGACTGTCCCGGGAGTGTGTAAACCAGCAGAAACGGTCATGCGCAGTGTCGGAGGCAGTGAGTGGTGGGCAGCTCTGACTTCCAATCCCGAGAAATGGGGCCAAGGGGCTCGGTGAGGGGAGAGCACGAAAAAGCAGACTCGCTGGCATACGGCATCTGGCTTCTTCCCTCTTCATCTCTTGCACCTTCCGTGGCAAATCCTTCCAGGGAGGTATTTCAGAAGCATAGCATGCCATGGTTTTCTTGTCTTCTGACCTTTTTTTTTACTGTGCACATCAGGGTCCAGGGCCCCCATTCTCAGCCTGACTGTACATTGGAATCGGTTGCGAACGTTCTCTAACATTCACCGTGCCCAGGCCTTACCATGAGCAACACTGACTTCATCATTCTCACGGGGTGGGGGTGGGGGTGGGGGCAGGCTGGGGAGCATCATGGAGGCCTAGGCTGGCTCCCGCCGGCCCACGACTTTCATCACCTGAAAACATTCCTGACTCCAGAAGGTTAAGACTAAGCCTCCTATTTTCCCGATGAGAAAACTCCACCTTTATTGATTTTTTTAAAAATCTTTTTTATTGGAAATGGAGATGGGAGTTAGGAAAAGGGAGTTTGTTAAAATCTGGGAAGAACAATAGCAGATTAAGTAAAATGATGGTGTCTTTGCTCAAACATCAGCAGAGCTATGAAACCTCCACGAAGGGGACTCCATGAGACCAGCACCGCCCTGCACTTCCCGGGCGGTCTCTGGCCTCTCTCCCTGCCCCTGCCCCTGCTCACGGGCAGTGCTTGCCGGCCACAGCCACGGGCCCTGCGTGCGTGGGAGTGCGGCCTGCACGGGCTCACTCGGCAGCTGCCTTTCATGGTGTGATCACTGCACCCCCACCATCACCTCCCGGAGCACAATTTTCTCTCACAAAGTGGAAAATAAGAAGTTTCAGAACGTGCATGCAGCCTCCTCTGGCCTCCTGAAGAAACAAGGTGGGTGAGAATGGGGTCACAGGGTGGGGAGGCCCTGGGTGGAAGCCCTCCCCCAGGCTGCACCCACTGTGTCCGCACGCTCGTTCCCATGAATGTGAACGTACTCCCCTCATGTCAAAATGCTCGCCGGTGTTCCCTCGCTGGCCCTTCACCAGGGAGACAGGAGCAGCTTGGACGCCTGTGCTGTAATCGCAGCCCCCCTGCATCTGTGCTGGTGGGCTCCCAGCCACCCCCGCCAGCCAGCATGGCTGTGAGCAGTTAGGTGACAGGGACACTTTACTACTTGGGAGGAAAGGCAGATTCCGCGAGAGCAGAGGCCACAGATGTTCCTGAGCGCTCGAGCATCAACCCGGCAGCTGTCCATCTGCAGCTGCATGAGCACGAATGCCCACAGGTCCTGCATGGGCCGGGGCAGTGATCAGGGCAGACGGCAGGGCCTGGGTGCGGGCCACAGCTCAGCCCTGTGCTCCTCTCCCCTTCTGCTGTCAACCTACTCTCTACTCCCTCTCTCCTGCTCTGTCCTCTGCATTGCCCTCGACCCCGTCACCCACTGACACGTTCTCACAGTCATCCCCGCGGTTGCTCACCATGGCACCTTTTTGCCCCGATGTCTTGGTTCTCAGAGTTGCCTGATTCTCACCAGCACAGCCTGTCCGTCTGCAGGCCTCCAGGAGTCCAGAGTAGCTGGGCTGACCTGCATCCCTCCTGCCTCTCCCTTATACTCGGGTCAGCTTTCTGCAGAGCCTGCAGTGGCCCCTGTGGATCCAGAGAGCCCTGCACAGCTGCCCCAGCAGCCCCGAGCTGCCTCTGCTTGGTGTCTCAGCATCTTAAAACTACTGTGTGGGCCACATTGTCTTTAGCAAGCCAACAGAGTCAACACTGGAAGTCAGAAGCTAACGTGGTCTGCATTCCTGGCAGGTGCTCCCTCCAGAAGGACTTACCTCAGCTGGGCACGACCCCCACTGGCCACAGCCCTGCTGCCCACTATCGGCATCTGCCTCCCCACTTACTGGCAGCACATGTCCGGCTCACCAGTCATTTGTGCAGGGCTCCCACCCCACAGCTACTGCATGGGGAATCTGCCCAGTGGACAGGAGCCCCAGCCCCCCCTAAATATGCTATGCTGGTGACTGCGAAAACCCCAAAAGCAGGGCAGCCCAGGGACCGGGCTGCCCTGGCTCCTTGGCACAACACCGATGTCCCGGTACTGAGTGCGAACTCAGCACTTGCCACCAGTTTGCTGTGGGTGATTCACTACTTCTATGACCTTGAATTTCCCTTTTCTGTCAAAGGGAGATATTAAATGGAAACATTGCCATGAGGACAAGAATGTGTGTCTGTAGACTGTGGACACAGCACAGGAAATGCCAGCTGTCCCGGTCCTCTCTGGTCCACACACAGTCCAGGGTACCGAGGAGGACATGTGCACAGGGTGAGAGCACACCTGGCAGCTAGGGACAGAGCAGCGGCTAGCAGCAATGAAGCCAAACAGACTCCAGGTGTGCCAGAGATTTCTGGTTGTCCCCAGGAGTGAGGTAGGCGGCGGTGCTTGTCCCAGCAGATGGCTTTCCCGGGTGCCTTCGTCCAGTGCCCGGGGACTCTTCATATGCTGTGTGGTTCTGCTTGACTGGGAAGCAGGGGTCTGCACAGATCGGTGGTTCCAGAGAAGTAAGGGGAGACCCATCGCCAAGAGACCTGTGAGGACGGGAATGGATCACCACAGGCAGAGTGTATGTTGGTTCTGTGTTCTGACAGCTGCGGTCACATTTCCAAAACTTCCTTCTCTGGGTGGTCCTGGCCAGGGGCCACCCCATGAGGCATTTGGCTGTGACTTGGGGGTGGCAGTGGAAGAGCCTCCCTTGTGTTGTCACTGACCTGCTAGTCATCTGGGCAGTGGCCAGCCCACCCCTCCTCTGGTCCTTGCCATTACCTCCTCCCACCACCCACATGCTGGGCTGGGCACCAGAGGCTCTCAGACTCCAGGGACCAGCCTCTCCTGCCGGCCATCAGGGTTAGATGGGGTGAGAGGCAAGTGTGCATTCGCCCCTATGAGTCTGGGTTCCCCTCTTTTCCCCCAAGTGTGCCCTTCTGCCTGCTGGCCCTATTGAGAGTGCCAGCCAGCCCACCCCCGGCTGTTCCGTAGGGTCCCTGAGGTGGCTGCTGTGCAGGGCCCCAACCTTCCCCAGATGTCCATGGCAGCAGCTGGTTAGTAACTTTCCTCCAATTTCTTCAGGCCTTTCCTCCCCTGGCTCCCCCCACACCCATGCAAGGTCCAGTTCCTACAATGAAATCCTCAGCCCATAATGTGCACAGCAGGTCTGTTTCCATGACAGAATGCTGACGATGCCACGAGCACAGGAAGAGAGGGGAGGTTTCCAGGCCTCTTTTGTGGATGATGAACTGGATGGATGGATGTGAAGGACATCCAGAGACAGACCCTTCTCTAAAGCTCTTGAGAGGCCGCCCCCGCCCAAGGCTCTCAAAATGATGGAAGGAGCGTAGGGTTGATCCAGAGAGCCCAGACATCTAGGGAAGCTCTCACTCCTGGCCCGACCCCACCCCCCTCCAGTCTCAGATTTGTCCTCTTGACACTCTGCTCTGAGAAAAGAGGCACCCAGAGACAGACATTTCTGTCCCTACTGTCCTCCGAGAGACAAGGCCAGAGTTTATTTTAGATCTGGATTAGCAGGCCCTCCGTTCCACTCGCACAATCCACTCGCACAATCCACTCGCACATCAGCTTGCTACAGCCCCAGCAATCCTTCCCCGTGGAAAAGGTGTGCAGAGCAGGGTGGCGCTGTGGCTGTGAGAAGGGCGTGGTCACATGTTTTGGGAGGCGGGGCTGCTGTGGGAGGGGCCTTCACCGCCCTTTGGTTCGCGGCATTGGCGGGTAGAGAAGAGCACTGAGAAGAAACAGCTGATGGAATTGGGGATGTGCAGTTGGTTTTCAGGGCCCATTTTGAAGGCCTGTCACCTGGGACTCCTTAGATTCCTCCTCCGGCTCCTGGGCGGCCCTGTGGCCACCGTGGTGGGGCGGAGCGAAGCAGAGAGGACCTGCCGGGAAGCTCCGCTTCTGATCACACGGGAACTGGAGATCTGCAGTGTCGCTCACAGCGCTGTGTGCAGGTCCGCAGGTAGTCCCCCTCCCCCCGCCCCCCGCCCCCATGGACGGGAGATGACCTCAGAGAAAACGAGCCTTTTCTAAACAGGTGTGATACCGTGTGATACCTTTGTTCCTAGAGAATCGGGAAGTTGTTTGGTCAGCTGGTTGCTAGCTGAGAACCAATAGTCTTTTGTTTTTAATCCAGGGAAAAGCTACAAAAGCCGAGAGCAAACAAGCTGCACCACATCCATCAGCCGCAGAAGCCTTTTCACGGTGTTTTACTGGCACGTGAACCGGACTGCTCCTGAGAAAGGTGAAATGTTCCTGTTATCTGACCCCTTCTCAGCACTGCCCTGCCACCATCCCGCCCCAGCATCACACTCCCCTCCTGCAGTGACAGTGCTCAGCAGCCGCTGGAATTCTTTAAAAATGTGTCAGACTCTGTCACCTCTCTGCTCCAGTTCCCAGGGGTCAGCTCAGCTTCCTCTCAGGGTGAGAGCTCCAGCCTTTGCAGGGGCCACAGGGGTCCCCACAGTGCCCCCCCAAGACTGCTGACCTCCATGCCCTCCTCGCCATCCCCGCCTATGCCTGCTGACATGCTCCTACCCAGGGCCTTGGCATGAGCTGTACCCTTTGCGTGGGATGTGTGAGCAGCTTCCTCACATCTTGATTTTGCGCCAAACCCACCTTCTCCACAAGGCCACCCTGACAGCCTCGTCATAGAGCAAACCCCGCCCGCTAGCTCGCGTCTCGACCCCCTTGCTCCGTTTTTCTTGTTTCCATTGCAACCATCGCTTTTTATGGTGACACATTTTACTGATGTGCTGTGTTTATTTATTTTCTGCATCCTCCCTCCAGAAGTTCCACGAGGGCTGGGTGCCTTTCACCTTTTGTTCAATGGTGCAGCCAAAGTGCCCAGAACTGTGGCATGTGGTAGGGGCTCGAAAGTTGTAGAGTTGGATGAACGCCGTGCTGGGCCATGAGGTCCAGCAGTTGTGGGAATGGACTTGCACAGGTTCCCAGTCAGAAACAGCTGTGCAGGAAGACAGGGAGGGTCACCTGTGGTGGAGGTTGCCAGCCACACACGGTGCGCTGCACACCAGAATTCAAAGGCTGGCAGCTTTTGTGTCCAGAGGCAACAGCACCTGCCACATCAGGGCGCAGCCGCCTTATCCTGACAAGGGTGGAAGCAGCTCTCTGAAAACGCCGAAACAGGCCCGGCGAAACGTTGTTTAAAGGGGACAATTGGGTGTCGCTGGCGTCTGCAATCGGTTCCCTTTGAGGAACTCTGCAGGACGCCGGGTCTCCGTGATTCAGATGTGTTGTTAGACTGCCGTGGCTGCTGACTGCTTCCCGTGCGGTCAGCGGTTTGCGTTGCTCTCTGGGCGTTCCCTCATTTCCTCCTCCCACAACCTGCAGGCAGTTACCATTTTGCACGTGAGGTGGTGGAGGTACGGAACCACTCTCCAGTCTCCTCTTGCAGGGGGTCAGTGGATGGGCGGGAGCCTGGCTGCCCCGAGGGGCTTCCTTGGTGAGCAGACGCACAGAAAGTTCAGGGCGTCTCATTGGCCTGCTGGTAGTTGCAGCGTGGGCACTCTTGCTCTCTCTTCCCCGCTTTTTCCTCTTCTAGATGGTTCTCTGCTTCCGGGGGTTCCCGGGCTCCCCTTTGTTTACCAAATGCGCGCACTGAGAAGATGGGGGGCGGGGGTTCCCATAGGTCTTCATAAGAAGACTGATCTGAGATGAGAGCCACCGCAGCCCACTTGGCTTGAGTTCAGGGGGCGGTGTTCTGAAAGTGTCTTGGACAGGGGTCCTGGAGCTAGTTTGGTGTCTAGGTGACACAGAGGACCGATGGGGAGTGAGATTGTGTAAAGGGATTTGGTCATGTGTTTGAAAGTAGTCCCCTACAACACATTCAGCAGAGACCACCGTAAAGGGTTAAGTACTGTGTGTGCGCTTTTCAGTTGCCAGCCCATTGCTCCTTTGAGTGGATGTCCCCACGGGATTGGTCACAAAGGAGCTCGCTCATGTGGATGATGCAGTGAAAAGAAGAGAGGTGGATAATCAGCTCTGCCATCCCCCGAGCTGAAAATCACAAAGTAACCTGAATGCCCCCCTCTGTTTGCTATCTACTGCTACTTATCAAAGTCACCCCAAATCCTCGTGGCCAAAAACAGCAGGCACGGACTCTGTCTCGCAGGCTCCTCCCATGGGCCCCTCCCTGCGGGCCTCTTCCGTGGCCCCACAGTGTGGCTCAGGTTTCCCCGGAATGAGCAGACACGGGGAGTTATCTTCTGTGACCTAGCCCTGGGAGCCACATGCCAGCCTGCCAGCCACCCTGCTGGTCTCATGACGGGCTCACGGATCCCCGAGCACCAGGAGGGGAGGATCATGGTAGGGGGGTCATCCTAGGGACTGATAGCCACACCTCCCTTTTATCTTCTCCCCGAAGCCAAATTGCCCCTGAATACTGAGTGTCCTTCTTCCTGGCTTTTCCATTTCCTGTTTCCACTCTTCACCTCCCACACCCCGTCTTGATTATGTCCCCAAACATGGGCTGGCCCCTTCATTGGCTTCACCAGCTCCTACCCAGCCTGTGTCTCTTTCTGCGATGGCTGTCATCCTTCTTTAACTGAGCACAGTCATGCACACTTCTCTCCATGTGTTTCCCACACCAGGTTGGAAGGCTCGGGAGGCAGTGAGTGTTCCGTGCCTTTGCCTGTCTCCATGGCCCCTAAACTGGGGCATGAGAGGCCTGATGAGGGGAAAGTGGTAGAGCTTGGGCCTGAAGCACAGAGACAGATAAATGCTGAGTTCGAATCCCAGCTCTGCCAAGCTGGGAAATCTCAGGCAAGTTATTCCACCTCTCCCAGGCTGTTTTCTTACTTCTAAAAAGCAAGTTAATCATAATTATTAATGTATCATAATCATAATAATCATAATTATTAGGAGTGAGTACTATAATAGTTAATAATGCCTGCCTTTCAGAGAGTGGGAACTAGATAAATTATGCATGCAAAGGTCTCAGCATCATGTCTTGCACATACTAACTGCTTAGTAACAGTGGGTATTAATAGGTCATGTGGCAGCGCTCGATCATTTCTGAGTGAATTAGTATTGATAGAGGCCGTGTCTGGCCCTGACCCTGGCTGTCCCTTCTCCGAGGCATTCCTGAGCAGTATTGTCCAGTGGTGCTCTCGGGCGGTGAGAGGCTACCACAGGGTTTGGGACCCTCTCCGGTCTGCGCTTTGGTAGTTCTGTGATGGCGCGGTAGGCGTCCCACTGGACAGAACTGCTTTCCTCTCCTTCCCAGCCAGCTGCAGCACTGCAGAAATTGCTCTGTGACACTCTGACGTTGAGTGCTTCGGGTTAGGGCAAAGAGCACCGACCAACTTACACTCTTTCCGTGCCTGTGAGCCAGGCATGCTGGAGAAGAAAAAGGTGTGACTTCCATTTGAGGGAAGGGATGATCATCTTGGGAGGTCAAACTGCAAAAACTGAGGAAAAAAACTTGGATTAATGTGATAAGTGGGAGAACATAATTACCATATAATTACTCATTCTGATCTTATTGTCAACTGAAACTGTTTTAATGTAACGTCATGTACTGCGTCACCCTCCACACCTTCACCATCCCATCCTCAGACCCTGTGGCTCGTATGGTGTTCAGTCCTCACAAGGCCCTATGGGGTAGATGTGTTACCCAATCTCTGATTTATAGATGGGAAGCCAAGGCTCCAGAAGGCTGGGAAAGTTAACAGAAAGCCACTGTAGTGGGTGGTGGAGCAGGGATTTGAACCCAGGGACACCGTGACCCAAAGGCCTCTCTGTCAGCCATTCCCCTCTACTGCCTCGTTCTTTGTGACATGTCCTTCACACCGCTCACGTGGCTGTGCATGTCTGTGTGTCTTATTCTTTTTTTCTCAATATTATTTTAATTCTACAATTGCATGTGTTCACTGGAGAAAAAAGTTAAATGTAGAGAAGAAAAGAAAAAGGAAGGAAGGGAAGTAAAGGGAAGGAGGGAGAAGGAAGAAGGAAAGAAGGAAGGAAAAAAGGAGAGAAGAAAGGAAGGGAGGGAGGGAGGGAAAAGTTTAAATTCGGCCTCGGTCTTAGCCTTGTTTACCCATTGTTGAGAGTAGTCACAGCATAATTTGCAGCCAAGCCTCTCTCCTATGGGGGCAGGGACCCCAGTGTGACCCGCAAGGGTAACTTCTCTTCACAAGGTCAATGCTGAGTTTGTGTTTTTTCACATACGCACAATAGACGGTTAGAATCTGAGAGGAAGGTATTGATTATTGGATTCTAGGCCAACTTCCTTCTTTTCTGAGGAGAGGCCCAGGAGTTTGAATAACTTGCAGCAATAATTCTCAAGAAAGAAAAATTACTCTTAACCAGAGAAAAGGCAGCAGAGCATTCAGAATCTCTTCCCTGCACATATGGTTTATATTTCATTTAATGATAGTGCTAAACCCATTTGTTCAATTCAAAGTGACCGTCACTCGGCAGCCTCTACTGCCCTCTGTCGGTGATGGGCTGTTGGTGCATTGCCACGTAGGTGCATAAAATGGTTCATAAGCTTCACAAGTCCTTAAGTTGAGTCTTCCTCACTGGCATAAAGGAATTGGGTAGACCTTTGGGTTCAAGTCCCTGTTGTGCCTCATGTGAGAAGTGTGGCTGCTTTCATTCCTGGTGTTCCATTTGTAAAATGAGATAATACCTAGCTCACAGGGACACTGTAAGAACTCAGTAACACATGTGTATTGGTTCAACTGAATGCTGGCCAAAAGCTCAGTAGCTCAGTACAGCCTCCTATTAGCATTGTGGTTTCTTGCGCACATCACAGTTCAGAGGGGGTGCTCTGAGTCACCGGGCAGCTGTCTTCCACGTGGTAACTTAGGAGAAGTCTTCGTCCAACTTAGGAGTCCACCACCTTCAAGCCTGGCCTCCAGCGTCCATACCACTCTGCCAGCCAGCACTCAGTCTCATGGCTGCACGTCGCTGCTGCGGAGACTGGGGGCCAGGGCCGCAGTCCCTGTCACAGCCATAGTTTTTGGTAACAGAAACACTAGCATACCGCTAATGAAGTTCTGGGTTTTCTTCATGTATCACAGAACACTATTTCTATTTTTCTAGTGTTCACCGTGACCCAGATATGAATCTAAAAGGCAGTGCGGTGCAGGGAAGTGAGCAGTGGTCTTGGAGGTATGGCTTCCAACCTGTGTGCCCTTGGGCACGTCACTCAGCCACACGGACCCTTGTCCTGAGGGTGGCGGGGGGAGCCAGCTGCTATGTGTGTGGTCTGCCCCACCTCCACCTCCCCGGCTCTAAAGGTTTTCAGCTTTTTTTGTAGGAGTGACACTGAGCACAGCTTGCAGTGACTCTCAGAGTAAACAAGTGACACAAGTGTTACAGGGGCTTCGAGAAAGATTTCCAAAAGAGAAATAGCTTCCCGCCTGTTCCTGGAGGAGGCAACAGTCCTAAATGGAGGGGGCGAGGTACAAAATGGCCAGTGAGGAAGGCCGGGAGGACCACAGGCAGAACCGTGGGGGAGAGCATGGTGGGGGATGGCTGGGCTGGAGGGGCTGGGCTGGATGAAAGGTGTGGATCGATGGGGAAAGGGAAGGAAACATTAGTGGTGGGCTGCCGGGATTAGGGGTCGTATTAATGCAAGAGGATCCCAGTGGGAAGCCAGTTGTGGTTTTCATATGGCCAGGTGACATCATAAAAATCTGTTAGTCATTGTGAGAAGAAGTCTGATTCGATCACAGCACTGGACGTGACAGTATCTTTTTATTAAACTGCTAACTTCTGGAGTCTGAATGGTCCATAAATAAGCTTCCAAATGTGTGAGCTATCTGAACTCTGTACCCATTTCAAGGAAAGAGAAAGAGCTTTATGAGGTAATGGAGAAAAGATGAGGATGTGGGAAGAAGCGAATCGTTCTACGTCGAAAGGGAGCCCTCACCTCTTTGCTCATTCTTTTTGAAATTCGTCTATAAAATTTTATTTTATTTTTAAGTTGGGCATAAATATGTGTGTAAGACATGAGTCAGAGCAAACTCAGAAAGTACCTAGAAGCCACCAGCATTTGAAGCTTGCAAGCTGGTTTCATGTGGGTGAAGGATGGTTTTCAGGAAGACACATTGAAAATAGAACTTGTTTGTTTAGGTTTCGCCCTTCTCTGGGGGACATTCAAGGCTGTTCAGTGAACAACGACGGGGCAGAGCATCTTCCAGGGCCCGGCCACAGAAAGCCTCGTCTGCAGGGGGGGGCGGAGCCAATCCCAGGCACAGGGCAGTTTTCCCAGACCCCATCTGGAGAGGCGCAGTCTTGGCAAAGGTGAGCACAGGAGCTCCAGCCGGGCTCCCACGAAAGGCCCTGCCCCTCTCTCCAGACCCAGGAGAGTACAGAACCATCCCCTGTCCCCTGACAAGCTGTCCCCGAAGCCCTGGACACTCCTTCAGAGCTGATGACTCTTGGGAAGTGCTGCTTTGTTTTTGTTTTTAAGAAAAAGGTTACATTTTAGATGGGGAGCTGTTATTCAGTACGTGTTAACTATTTGTTTTACACAAGTGAAATCTACTGTTAAATAACCACATGGCCTTAGCCAGCACCTGCCTTCTCTGGGCTTCAGTTTGCTTCTCTGTACAACAGACACGAGTTAGATTATATAATCTCCAAGGCCCCTTCCTGATCTGACATGATAACTTCTAAGTCAAACAACTTCCTCTTGCTGGTGAAGCGACATGCAGCCTGAGGTTACTTTATAACCTCATGCTAAATCTCTCTCGTAAAAACCGTATGGGAAAGGAACCCAGCAGCCCCAAGCGTGCGCAGGCAGGAAGGATCCTTCTTGGGGTGCAGCCTGGTGGGGCCTGAGCTCGTGCAGTGCTGCGGCCACCCCCACCACGGGGGGGTGCACCTTTCTGCTTCTTCGAAACACCAGTGTTTGTGCTGTGGCCGCACAGTCAATGGTCTGTGTTCACTTTCCGGCCTGGCAATATTGCATTTGCTATCCGTTCTGACTCTATTCCACAGTCCATGTTTTTAAGAGGGTTCTACTTCTTTCTCAGGAGGTACGGTAACTCCTCTAAAGCAAGACCGGGTCCTCAACAGGGCAATTTTGCAGGCAGTGGCCAGGACAGCGAGTGATGGATGATCTTGTGACAGGCAATAAGGAGGAGGGCTAGGAACACAGGACAGGATCTGAGAGCGGAGCCCCCAGGGCAGCCATTGGCCCTCTATGGCTTTTTAAATCTGGATTAACTGGAATTAACTGGGTATGAGGCCAGGTGGGTACTGAAGCAGCGGGGGCACTCTGTGAAGGACACGATTTCTTAACTACTTTGCGGTACCTCTGAAACCAACACAGAATAATACTGAATGTCAACTGTGATTGAAATATTAAAAATCAATAAATTTTTTAAAAAATTAAAATGTATGGCAGTACAGTTCTCTGCCATACTACCACACTTTGAGCACCCTGTAGGCCCCCGGAGTTCATGAGGACCTCTGCCCATGCCCCTGCTGCAGGGAACTTGGTTGGATGGGCGCCGTTGACACCTGCGGGCCACAGACACACACTCTTAGGAGATGTCAGTGAACTTGGAAATCACCTAAGATGTTCTTCGTCCAGGACAGTTCTCACTTTTCCAGTACCAAAGAATGCTGCCCTACAGAGTGGCTGTTCCATGTTTTGAAAACTTTGGATTAGGAAGTTCTTCCCTAAACCAGGTCAAAACCTATGTCTCTGTTGCTTCCACTCTCCCCCCACTCAGGGTAAGGGATCAGTTCTTCCCCCTGGAGCTGCCCCGGACCGAGACACCACTGTCACGGCTGCTTAGCCTGCTCTCCCCCAGTGAACACAGGGCAGGCATCCCGTGTGGGTGCTCCAGAACACGAAACAACATGCCAGCCCCCGAAAGAAGCCTGGCAGCTGCCAGACACAGAAATCACACCCAGTGGCATGCTCTGGTGTGCTCTGGTGTGACAGCATTGTGAGGATAGAAAAGAGAACCGGGAGGTCTGAAAACAAGTGGTCTGCTTCCAGAAGGTGTCCAGAGCGGAGAATGCCCTTGACAGTGACTCCGTGGGAAAGGCCGTCTGACTCTCCCCAGGGCCCAGGGAGACTTCACAGGCGAGGTACCCGTTCTCACCGGTGACAGCTTCCGATCTGTTCTGCAGATGCTCCTGGACTGAGGGGTGAGCTGGGGTCGCAGAGAGGATCCAGATGTGTCAGTACCACCCCTTCACTGGCAGGAGGCCGGGGGGCATCAGCAGACAGTCATTCTCCACCCAGACAACTCCACAGAGCCCTGGAGGAGGGTGTTTCAAAGGAACCAGCAATAAGTCTTGGAATCCAAATGGTCCAAATGGTCACAATCAGTTGCTGTCACAATAGAGCAACTTCTGAGGGTCACCAGATAAGGGAATCCACAAACCAAACTTGCTTAAGGAAGAAGACTCTGCCCAAACAGCCTGGACTTGGCACTGCATGGGAGCTGTCTTCTCTCCCAATCAAATAACTGCTACCGGACTGACTTCATTAAGTCCAGCGGGCCATCAGAAGCAATGTTGCCAGCCTCCATCACCAGCCATGCCCCTAACATCTGGTGCTAGGTCCGTGGTTGCCTATATGTGGATTACATATACATGTGAGTATGCACACACATGTGCACTCACACATACAAACAACACACACAGGGATGATGTCGTATAGAATTATTTTATGTATGTATATATACACATGCAGGCATAAGTATGATTTTAGATGGTTATATTTCTGTATTTTAATGGTCTCATAATTTATAGGTAAATGTGTATTCACATATTGTACATTTCTGGTTGTGCACACATATGTAATATTTCTATGTAACATATGAGGGGGTATCCCCCAAAACCAGAATTATCTTCTGGAAGGCAAGTCCCTTGTAGTAAAGGCTTCTCCTACTTGGTGAGTGTTGTAGTAGCACACCTGTATCAGTGGACCAGCTGCCATTATTGTGAGAGGCTGCATTCAGCTTCAGTGAATTTTTTTGAAGACTTTCAACACATTTGCCCATTTCATGATGGGTGACTCACACACCCACCTGCCCACACTGTGCTGAGGGTTCAGCAGTTTTTGACCAAAAATAGTGGGACCCCCATAACCCACCCCCTATTCACCTGATCTCGCACCAAGCAACTTTTTTTTGTTTGTTTCCCAGAAGAAAGAAAGTCCTCAAAAGGCAATGTTTTGCTAATGTGGAAGAGGTAAAACAAAGAAAGGCAGAGGCACTAAAAGGCATCAAAATCGATGATTTCAGAAACCATTTTGAGTAGTGGAAAAATGTCTCAATAGGTGTATTGCATCAGTTGGAGAGTATTTTGAAGGGAAATGGAGTTTAAACATGTAAGAGTAAATACACAATTTTTTTGTAAGTTCCACTGGGGGGGGTCTCCCTTTGTGCATGCGTGCACGTGCACACGCACACACACGCACACACACACACACACACACACAGGAAGACACTGCTGAAGGAAACAGGAGCTTCCATGGTGGTTACCCTGGAAGAGTAGGGATGGGCTTTTGGGGATGGAGCAGGGAAGGATACATTTGTATTTCATTGTATGGTCTTTCTTTCACTGTGTACTTACTATTTTTAGAACAACAAAAACATTTTTACTAACATTTGCTTATACTGAGGTTGCCATCGGCTGTTTTCCCCCAGCCTCCCAAGGTGAGCATGGAGTCAGAAGCCTCTGCTCCAGGCTCAGCCCTGCCAGGCTCTTTACCTTCAGTGATTTAAGCTGCCATGTTTTTATCCCCTACATCTGCTAATCCGAGAAAACTATCCCAAATGAAGATCAAATGAGAAGACACATGTGACACGGTGACAGCACTTTGCAAACTGTCAGCATCTCTATGCAGGTCCCGAAAGCCGGCTCATCAAAGTGCCCAGAGCTGTCCCCTGGACTGGCATCACCCTGGGCCCTTGTGCTCTTCACGGACCCTTTTCCAAAAAGAGGGGCAGGCTGTGGCCTAGCCACCAGAAAGTGGTGGGAGCAGGAAGCAGAGAGATGAGGGGAACGGGGACGGTGCCAGCCCCGGGAACGGAGGGTGGGTGGGAGGCATCTGGCATCAGGGGTGCTCTCTGCCCTGAGGCCTGAGCTGCTGTCACTCGCCCCATCCCTGCTGTGGGTGAAGACCTTGGCTGAGATGAGGCAGGATCATTCTAGAGAGTTTCATGAGAATATGGTGAATTCATGTCTCTTTGTCCAAACACTGAGCCACCTTCCACTGTCACCTGCCACAGTCCTTCATTGACTCTCTTGAATTCTCTTGTTTCACTATTAATTTGACCAATGTGTGTTTGGGGTCTCCTGTGTGTAGGACATGCTCAGTCTTGGGGAGACAGGATGACTGTAGCATCTCAGCGCCGGGTCACACCGGGGTACCAGTGGGTAAGGGCGTGGGAGGAACCACTGCAGAGCCATGAGCACACTGCGGGGATGGGGACTGACTTTGCACAGGGAGGAGACAGTGAGGAGTAGGTAGGAATTCGCCAGACAGAGTGCTTGCCAACAGAGAGGCTTGACCGTGCATGCAAGAGCCAGAGGAAAGCGAGGGATCGGATGTGGCTGATACACAGAGTAAGGTCAAAGGGTCGGGCTGGGCGGGGTGCAGTTGTTGATGACATTCCATGTCGTGTGGAGGAGCTTGACCTCTGCCCAGTGTGCAACAAGGGTTATGGACAGTGAGAGTCTACTCATTTCTTGTACACCTCCTATGAAGGAGATCTTACATATTTACACAGTTATTTTCCTTTAGCAAACTGGTAATTTACTCAGAATAAGGACCTTTTCAACATACTTATTTCTGTCTATTTCTCTCCAATAACTGATTGAAGTACAACATGAATTCCAAACCCGCTGGGAATCAGCATCCCCAGTCTGAGCCCAGGCCAGCATTAGATCTGTTGGCCGGAACATCGCCCTGAAGCTGAAGGCTTGCAGGTTCAGCTCCCGGTCCAGGCACTTAGAACCCCCAGGCCAGGCCTTTACCGGAGTCGGCCAATCAATGCTTCTCTCTCATAGCAATGTTTTTCTCTCTCCCTTCTTTTCTCTCCAAAGAGGAATAAAAAAAAAAAAATGTCTTTGGGTGAGAATTTAAAAAAATCCCCAGTTCGATGAGTAGATGAAAGTTAGTATTTTTCTCCCATAAAAATGCAGATACAAAAAAAATTGTGTATGATTCCAAGAAGTTCAAGGAACTCCTTTAAAAATTCCTGAGTTCAAGGGTTGTATAAACAAGCAAATTACACTTTTGTTTTGACAGGGCTTTTTAAATTTTTCTTAACAAAGAAATTATGTGCAGAGTCTTAGGTACTTACCAAAAACCTCATATTGAATTCAAAAGAATGAATTCAAAATCTGATTTCAATGATAAAGCTTGAGGTCCTCTCCCAAATGCAGAGTGGAGTGTTGAATTCTTTTCATGTCTTCCTGATTAAAAAAACTCTGACTCGTATTTTCTTAATATGGAGAGGGTCTTAAGGGATTTTAGGATACCCAAACAGGAAAGAGAAAGCAATCCTTTAAAATAAAGTGAAATCAACAACTCTCTCAGACGTCAAATAGTCCAATGCCTTTCCTCCCTTCTCCCCGAAAGGCCGGGGTGAGTCTTTGGCGAGAAGGCAGGCTGCCTGTCAGAACACAGTGGGATTCCTCTGTGAGATCACAGCCCCTTTTGCACATGGCACTAGGCTGCATCCTATGGGAAAGGGTCTCTGGGCTTTCCTGTTTGGTACCTGCAGAGAGACCTGGGGTTCAAGAGGGTGGGGGCTGCTGTACTGGAACTTTTTGTGGCAGGAGTATAAAGAACAAGAGTCACTGTGCACCTTCTAAAAACCCAAATAGGATATTGGGGCCGGGGGGGGGGGGCGCTGAGACAATAAAGCCTGATTTATTGAAAAATACAACGATTTTGTAAAACTCTCATTGTCCTGCTCACATGGGAAGAACCCGACCTGGTGACTTGATCTTGAGGTTTGGCAGCGGGTTGGGGTTAGAAAGCTGGAGGAGTGAGAAAAGCACTTGTGAAGAACTCATGGGTGGTGGAGGACAGGTGGGTGAGGGGAGCCCTGGCCACTCTCCCGCTGAAGTCCCCGCAGGGACAGGTCTGCTCGGGAGGCTGGGCCAGTGGAGGACACTGGCTGACAAGTCCGAGCTAGCCCTTGAGAGTTGCCCTTGGCGCTCAGTCCACACGGATCCCTGAGAAGTTTCTGTGGGCAGAGGCAGGGCTGCAGATGGAAGCGCTGGTGCTGGCTGTCCAGCTGGGCAGAGATCCCCAGGCGAGAGCAGAGTGAGCTCTGAACCAACCTTCAGGGCCCAAGTTCCCAGGAGGAAACCCTGGTCTCAGACCATGCTGGCAGAACGCAGACCAGTCCCATCAGCCTCGGACTTCAGACGCAGAGCACCTGATCTCAGATAACACCAGCCAGTGCATGGCTGGGGAGGCCCCAAAGAGTGTAGGAAGGCCCCTCACACACCCAGCTGCTACCCGAAAGGAAAGAAAGAAGTCTGAAAGTCTGAGCATTCATGAAGGACTGAATCACCCAGAAGAAACCATTGAAATCACTCCCACTTGATGGTATCATACTGCATTTGACTAGTTTGGAACTGAGACCCAAAGGAGACTATGGAAATCACGTTCATGTCGGTGTGTCTGAACGTCCCTCCTCTGACAGGACAGGACTTATCAGGAGGGCGAAGCAGCCACAGGGAAATGAGGAGGCTCCCTTTTCTCTGCACGTGAAGTGTGCTGTGAGTGGGTTCAGAATGCTGCTGCACAGTTCCAGCACACATTCGAGGTGATCTCTGACTTGTTCCTGTCTTTGAAAAATGACAGGAAGAGTCCAGATTTTCATTAGCAGTCTTATCATTTCAAATACACTAGGCAAACATTATTGCATGTGCTTAATGAATTACTGACTTCTCCGTTATGAAGACCCTATCTTTTGTGCATGCGTGTGTGATACCTACATATATATATATCTTAATAATTCTGTATTTCTTTTCTTGTTACATTTCCTGTGTGCCGAGCTGGGGTATTTATTCTTCTGAATGATGCAATGGGTTAACGAGATAATGGGAAGGAAATCTTTCAAGGTACAAGGACCTTGACACTACAATTTGTTTCGATTTGATTAAACAGATGGAATTCCACGCAAGCGGAAAGTTGTGCAGGCGGCACCTTAGCATCCGCACCAGCGGAGAGCACCTCACGGGAGAGCACCTCGCGGGTAAGTCGCTGCAGTGAGGGGCGCCACCCGGCTTCTCGCTCCTCTCCTCTGCCGACAACCCTGCTGCTCTGAGCCCTCCTGTTCAAAATCCAGGTTTCGTGATGACCAGAAAAATGTGATGTTTTTACTTGTGAAAAGCTAAGGCTCCTAACCATCAGAGGAGGGAGTGGGTGACTGCCTGGAACCAACTCATACATTCCTTGAACGTTTCTCTCAAAAAGGCCCTCTTTGATGAGCACGCAGAGGAAGCACTGGGAGCTGTGGTAAAGGTGGGAGTTTTATTCTGAATAAAGGCTGCTGAAATTCACGATAAGGAGTATTCTTCCTTTTGTCTACAGATGTTATGGAGATGTCAAAAATCAGCCCAAACTTGAAGTGTGATATTTTGGAAAGTTTGGTGTGACCTAATTTTGATTAACTGGAAATATCTCTAATTAAAGGTGAACGTATTTGAAGTGACAGAATGTGTAAAGAACACTTTCTTTCCAACTAATTCTGTAGTGTTGAAACAATTAATGAGAATGACATGAAGATCCCAATTTAACTTTCTTTTTTAGTTTTAAAAAGGATGTAAATCTTGTCACTTTAACAAGAATCCTCTTTTCTGCTTAGTTGCATTTTTATGGCTTGGAGAGTTGGGGAAATTAGCACCACAGTTAATATTTTGACATCCTATTAAGCTTAGATACGTTATTTTAAATGGATAAAAATGTCCAATTTAAAGCAGAGGAGATACGCTTAACGTTAGTGGGTGCCTGCGTGTGAGGTGAGGGAGAGTGGCTCGAGGAGAGCCCTGGTCTCAGGGGAGTTTGGCAGGGGCACCAAGAATTCCACCTTCAGTCCTGTAACACCTGAACCGTCGTGGTATTCCCAGTTGCCTGTGCATCTGCTGTGTAGTGACACAAGCAGTTTGTGGCCAAAGGCAGTGCAGACTGTCTAATGAAGGGCCCTCCACCGTGGCCGTCCTCGTTCAGTGCAATAGGCGACCCCATCCCGCAGACAAGGCCCCAGGAAACCACTGCAGGCAGCCAGGTGTGCTGCCCCAGCTCTGCCTGGGACTGTGCCAGCGTCCCAGTGACGTGGGCGGGGGTCTGTCGGGCTGGGAAACTCACTGAGCTTTCTGCCTATCTCCTGCATCGCATGGGAGGAAGGGCTCAGCCTTAGGAGATTGTTAGGAGTGTTAAGCAAGGTTAAATGGGTAACGTGCTGCACTCACTGCCTGGATTGCGCCAGGATTTTGAGACCCCTTCCTATGATATCATATGTGAATGAGTAAGCGCATGCTCACTGACACGCTCCTGGGCTGATCCCAGGCACCCATATTCACCCTTGGGCTCACGCACAGGGTGCACATGGGCTGCTGAATGATGTGGTGGGGAGGGGGTTCCTTAGTTCCTATCACCACCTCGCTGCTCTGGGAGCCTCCCTCCTCAGGCTGCCCTGCCCCACCCACAGGTGTAGTTCTCTTAATGTGAGCTCCAAGGTGCACGATCGCTCTGCTCATCCAGAGAAAACCAAGTGCTTTAAATAGTTTCAAAAATAATTCGGAAAAAAGCCTCAGAGGGCCCTTCTCTGCCAGACGCTTTAATTTCCCCACACATTCTCCAACTCGATGATGACAATGGTAGCAGTAAACATAGTGACAGCTGTCATCTGAAGACCCACAGTCCCCAAGCACTCAGTGCTAAGTCCTTTCCTACGCAATCCTTTCTGCAATGCAGAGACATGCGGGTTTTACCAACACACAGCATCCTTGATATCAAGGATTGCCCCTTCCAAGGCAGCATTCCTGAAATATCAGGGGCTCCCTCTGAAGCAAGCCTTCTGGATATTGTGGTTCTGCCAGCCATAGGCCCCTCACCCAAAGGCATCCCTCTGCCACCTGCCATCCACAAGAACATGGACCCCAGGCCACGTGGCCTCGTCCAGTGGTAACAGGTTCTGGGCCCACACGTCGTATGGCGCACTTTCCACACCCCACCCCCAGCCCAGGATGCAGGGAAAGCCATGCTGGCGCAGTTACAACCCTCCCTGCTGGCTCGGAGGGGTCCTGCCCTCTTCGTGCTGCCTGTTCTTGGCCCAAGCCTGGCGGAGGCCCTGGAAGGTCTCCTGACTTCCGCACCGCCTCTGCGTGAGCTGGCCCACACAGGACACCATTGGTTCCACCTCTCCCCAGTGGTGTCTGCATGTATCAGGGATGTCCTACCAGTGGGCAGCAAGGATTTGTAAAACATGTAACACCAGACTGTTTAGTCAGGGGCACGGACCTCACAGCTCATCAAAAAAAAAAAAAAAGTGACAACAGCCAATACAACAACAGCTGTCCACTGTGAATGAGTCAAAATTATACCTATTTTTTGTCAGATTGGCAAAAAATGTACTTTTTTGGTGTGCTGCAGAATTTCAATGACGAGTTTATGTGCACCCTGAAATGACAAAGGTTGGAAATCGCTGGTGTACACGAATCCCATTCTGTACCACACACGGTCACATCAGATCATCTCTCTCGCTCAGTGCCCAGAATAGTGTTCTGATACTATGGATAAGGCCATGCCTGAGGCTCAGAGACGTCAGATGGGTTTGTCCACAGGGACCCCGGTGGTGACAGCTGGTTCGAGGACCAAGGTCTTCTGCTTTCCAGTTCAGGACTTTTTATTCTATGCGATTCTGCTTCTTGACAACAATTGGTATGTTTTTGGGAATGTCAGTAATGAGACAGTATCCTCTTGTATCTCATCCAAGTGCTCAGTTGTGTGGAAAGTGGCGGTCCTCTCATGATATGCAGCAGCGTCTGTGCACAGCCGCGCTGGGCAAGTTCCTCGGGTGTGGAATGCTAAGGAACACTCAGTACACCCTAACAGAGTGATTCACTGCCGTTACTGAGAAAATGAGCTGTGGGCATGATTCAGTATAGAAAGTTCAAATGAGACCTTGAAATAGACAATGTACGAATCATAAATAATTTTTTTAAAAAAAGAGAGAGCAAGAAAAGAAAAAAAAAGCCTTTGTGGTTGCTTTTCTTACAACTAAATATCATTTTACTAGAAAAGGGCTTGGCCAACTTATTGATTCATCCTGGACGGATGCATTTTCTTATTTTAGATGTTTAAAAAAGACCTCATATTCATTCTAATAATTTCATTTCCTTTTCTTCTTAACCTTCTCATTCTTTTTCTCCTTCTGCTTGTTCTCCTCTTCCCCTTCCTTCTCCTCTGCTGCCTCCTTCTTTTATTATTTTTTTTATTTTTGAAGAGTATTAAAATTAGCTCATACAAAGGAACCACAAATTGTACTACAAAATTAATAACTCTCAGAATGAATCTTATATTTGGCTTCATCTGTCCTTTCGCCTTGGCTATCGATAGTGCCCACAATCTTTCTCCAAGCGGGGCGGAGGTACTAGAACAGCTTGCCTGCCAAGGTACGCAGGACAGGCGCCAGGGTTGAGACACCACGAACTCACTCTTGGGGGAAATTTCCAAACTTGTGTCAGCTAGGGTATCGATCAGAATTCTCTAGAGAATTGGAACCAATAGGAAATGTATATCTTTAAAGAAAGAGAGGGGTTTATTGTTAAGGCATGGGCTTGCATGGCTGTGGAGGCTGACAAGTCCCACAGCCGCAGGACAGAGGAAGAAGGGAGAGACACGGGAGAGTCAGTGTCGCAGTTCAAGCCCAAAGGTGACAGGCATGCAGGGTTCCTTCTTCGGGGCCGGGCGGGCTTTCTCCATGAAAGCCTTCGACTGCTGGGATGGGACCCCCCCGTGTTACAGAGTACTAGGAACCTGCTTTTCTCAGTGTCTGATGATTCACCTGTCACTGTCCTCTAGAAATACTTTCACCCAGAAACACTCAGAACAGTGTGTGGCTAAATTTCTGGGTACCATGACTTAGCCAAATTGACACATGCAGTTAACCATCCCAGAAGGCCACTCCCTGTGGAGAGATCGTCGCCCTGTGTCCCATTTTCAACCTTATTGGAATAAGTAGAGTAGTCCTTTATCAACTGTGTCAGACACGCTCTCCCTCTCTCCCTGGCTTAGCCGGAAATTCTTATGTTTTATAAACCCAAACCTGGTTTCCTACATTTATGGGAATTTAGAGAGGAAATGGTTGCCTCAACTCTAACGGTGGTATTAAAAATCAGTTGCAAGTTTCCTGGCTGACAAATCTAGTAAAGTTCTTTCCTCCAAGTTCTGAAGACTTGACAGCTCCACCCCTACAGTCCCAGCGAACAGTGGACTGTACACACCCATGGGATTACTAGAAAGCCTTACAGTCAAACTGTTACAAGAACAGTTCTCTGTTGCTTCTTTTAAGCTTTAAGCTTCTAATACTGACTCGTTCCTCACTTGGCCCCCCATTCTGTCAGAGGTGCAGGAATAGCCCAATTGGGCCAGATGTGGGGAAAGCAGACCCCCGCCTCCCCACAGCCCTAAGCCACACCACTCCCCGGGCTCCCACCTGAAGGGCTGCTGAGTCTTGTAAGTCTTACCCTGACTCTTCCTTCAGGACCATCTTCCCAACTCCTAGGATTTATTCTAATGGGATAGATGCGACCCAAGGCCCCTCCTGGAAGCGGTGGCTGTGGCCACAGAGGAGCCGGTGCACTGCCTGACGGAGCTGGGGTCCTGGGCTGTGTTCCTGGTGTCAGACACAGAACCTTGGCAAACAAATGCCTTGACGTCAAGAGAAGTGGATTTGTCAGAAAGAAACCATGGGATTGTTTGTTTGTTTGTTTTGTTGTTTAAGTCAGGGAAGAAGCAGGGGAAGATAGGGAATAGAGAGGCTGGAGTCTGAAAATACCATGGACTTTTATGAATTATGAGTAGACTATTTTTACTTCAGTGCCTATCAGTCTTAATAATTGGTTGTAGATAAGTCTAAAAGAGCAGAATAAATCCACTTTTAGTGCTCTAACCCTGCGATACCAGTAGGCATCTGTCCCCCCATAGATGCAAGGAGCCATGAGTATTCCTGAGGTGGGAGGTTATTGGATGGGCTTGGCGGGAGCAGCTCTCTCCAGAATAGTACCTTGGTATGCAGAGTAGGCCGGGACTGGAGAGACCTGGCGTCAGGACAGTTCCAGTAATCCAAGAAGCGGTGACAAGTGGTGGGGGGTTACTCGACAGAGGAAGAGCTGACAGGGCTTCACGCCTGACTGGATGTGGGAGGCGGGGTAGAAGCAAAGATGACTTACAGGTTCTCGGCTTGCACAGGGGGTTCTGTTCGGGGAAGCGGATGCATGTCGGGCCATCAAGCCTCGGGTATCTGTTAGACATTCAAATGAAGTGCCGAATTTTGCAAGTGGCATCTGGAGAATAATCTGGTATAGAAAGAAAGATGTGGGAGGCCTCTCTGTGAAGACACTTGTTGATTGCCTTGGCCAGTGAGGCTCAGATGGTTGGATTGCCTTCGGTAAACCGAGAGTTTATGGGCTTGATTCCCGGTCAGGACGCACACCCAGGTTGTGGGTTCAGTCCCCAGTCAGGGTGCATATGAGGCAACTGATCCACATTCACACACATCGCTGGTTCTCCCTTTCTCTCTCTTTCCCATCCTTCCCCACCTTCCAAAATCAGTATGTATGTCCTCAGTTGAGGATTAAAAAAAAAGATATTTGTGAATAAAATTACTCTTTAAAAAGAAAGATATTTGTGGATAACATTACTCGGTGAGCGTGGAGATTGTGTAAAAAGAGGACCGGGCACTGCTCCTTGAGAAGCGGCCGCCTCCGGGACAGAGCCGAGGCTGCAGCGCTGAGTGGAGGAGAGGAAGGAGGTGGAGGCGCAGAGGGACAAGCAAGCAGTGCGTGCTGAGGGAGACTCCAGGTCCCTCAGAACTGCCTGGTGTTGCACTGGGGACCCTGCCATTGCAACAGAGTGGAGGTGCAGTCTCAGGAGAGCCAACTCTTGCAGTGTCACCGACACAGCAAACAGTGAGGAGATGGCGTTGCCAGGCGGGTGGGAAAGGCCGGTGCCCAGCTGTCAGGCACCCCAGGCGTCCTGGGGCTGTACTCCACATCAGAGGGGCAGAAGCCGGCGGGGAGGAAGAGGTTTTGCTAGTGTTGTTTTGTCTGTCCAGGTTTATTGTTGGGGTTTGTTTTTGTTTTCAGAAAACCAGTAATAATAAAATCTTTTATTGTAGTCTAATACATGTCAGGTGCTATGATGGGTAATTTTCAGTTATATTTTTCCAATTATTATATCCATTTTATAAATAAGGAAATGGGAAACCAGAGAAGTTAAGTGCCTCAACAAGATCAGTGGCAGGGCAGACTCAGTCCCACCTGATGAGAAGTCATTTCCGCGATGGCCGACAGTCAGCCTCTGACGTGCCCAACAGTGCAGGCATGAGGGAGCCACCAACAGGCTCTGACCCCCAGGTAGGTGGCTGCGGAGAGCCTGGCTGTGAAATGGGAAGGTGTCCAGGCACTCCTAACAGGGCCGTGACGCCCTGCAGGCCCCGACTCCGGGGCTTCTCTTTCTCGTCTTCTGTGCCCACTGACTTACACCCACTGACTCACGACAGTGGTAACCTGTAGTTTCGCAGCGTTTGACTTTTGCATCAGGAACGACTTAGTCTTGAAGCTAAACAAGCTTACTACTTCCCTTTATCGATGAAAAAGTATGTATCTCTTGTGCTTTTTAGATTAAGAAAAATCATGGACCAAATTCAGAACTCTGATGAGCTGAAAGAGTGACCCAAATACTCAAGCAAATTTCTTTCTTTCTCTTGTTCTGTTTTACATGTATTTTGAATTTTTTAAAGTCCTTCAGGAATCCTTTGGGAATGTTGGTGGCATATGCAGTCATTCGCAGTTTAATGAGAGGCACACATTCTGAGAGATCACTGTTAGGGGGTCTCGCCATTGTGTGAACACGATAGAAAGCATGAACCCGAACCTCAATGGCATAGCCCACTGTTCACCGTGGTTCTGCGGGTCTGCTGCTGCACGTGATATGCGGTCAGTCGCTGCCAGGAACGCACGAGGGCGTGTGGGTCCCCGTTGTGTGCGCAGTCTCCTTGGCTGGTTGGTCTCCTCTCCGGAGGGAGATCTGGAGGGCAGGAAGGTCTTCAGTGGGAGCACACGCAAGAGAAGGAGGTTCCCGATGGGCAGTGTGGGCAGGTGAGCAGGATCCAGGTAGCCCTGAGCACTACGGATAACCGGGAAGGGGGTGCAGTGTGACGATCTTGTGGAAATGCAGAATTCAGTGTCTAAATAAAGGCGTCATTGCTTACTGGGCAGAAAGAAGAGAGTGCACACGGAGTCCCCAGGTGGACAGTTCTATACACTTGGCTCCCCTCGATGTTACAAAGGTCAAGTGCACCTTCGTACACGTAGGTCCATTGCGCTGGGCTAGCCTAGCCCTGCGAGCGCACCATGGGGATTTTATCCAAGAGCCCTCGTTCTCTCGCCCAAGAAACACTTCGTTGGGCACGTCAAGTTTTGTTATGACATGGCGAGGGTGTGGACAGGGACAGCTTGAACCTAGTTGGGGAGGGTTTGGACAAAGTGTCCTGTAACACAGGGCCGCGTGGACACCTGCGCAGCAGGGGACTGAATACAGTCTTCCCGGATGGTCCATAAGACACAGGCAGGAGAATGGAGGAGGGGGCCATGGGGAAGGCGAGTCGGGGTCGTGGCTGAGGTCTGCACCTGCCAGACTGAGGAATCTGATCAGTGGAAGCTCTCCTGGTAGATGTCCAGTCGGTCAGCTCTGCCAATAACCCAGGCAGCCCCTTCGCTCTGTAGAACGTGCTCGCTGATGTGTCCTGGTTTGAACCTGGGAGACAGTCCCCCATCTGCAGCGCAGGCCACCTGCTTCTGCCGTCTGAGTTCAGGGCTCGCCAAGCTCAGTGACCTTGTGCTAAGCCTGTCTGTGCCGTCTATATGTGTAACTGGAATGATGTGACTTAAGGAAACACTATGTGACCTGCCGAAATGGGACTGTGAGTGGCATGATGGGGGAATAATTTCTAAGGCAGCTAAGTAGAATGCTTTGGGAAGAAGTGATAAAGGTGAGCACCTAAAATGATCATGTTGAATTACTGGGGGGCAAAAAAGTTATTTAAAAAATTAGAATACATAAAAGTCCCAAAGGGTCCTAGGCTCAGGGGCCTCCAGGTGACTTTCAGGTGCTGCTCCCGTTCAGAGACACTGAGACTTCCGTTCATAAGCTGACGCAGCCTGTGTGCGGGGTAGGCAAGAAGGCACCTCTGGACTCAGCGGAGGACCCCGTGTCAGGAAGACCCTGGCTCCGCAGGTTGCTTTGACATCATGGCACAAACGCAACGTGGTGTTGGGTGTCTGAAGGGAGACTGTGGGTTCAAACCCTGGCAGCATGTGACTTGGGGCATGTTCGCTGGCCTCTCTTAGTCTCAGGTTCCTTATCCTGCAAGAGGGTGGGAAGGGACCCTGGGAGGAATGAGACTGATTTCACAAGTACTTAGTTGTGAGGAAGCAAAAGAGATGGAAGGGAGGGATGGAGGAAGAGGGAGAGAGAGATTAGTTGCCTGTGGTTACCGCCGCTGGAAAGAAAGAGGGCCTGTAGGTGGGGCCAGTCTTTGTGGGACATCCCTGCGTGTAGACAGTCCCCCAGATGCCAGCATCTCCTTTGGGCAGCTCCCTTCCAGCTGTTCCCTGCTGTCAGCACCGCACCCAGCACCAGGAAAGCCCCAGCCGAGGGAGGGCAGCGGGTGCGAAGCAGCCACCTTTCCACTTCCCCTGCCGGGCTCTGATTTTCCACCTGCATGTCGCCCTGATTCAGAACGAGAAGATGAAAACACACAAAGGAACATGGCACCAGCCCCTGGTCCCATGACCAGATCACAAAGCAGCCGAGCCCTGACACCCGAGAGCCGGGGAAACCAACACCTGGCCATTGGAGACTGACTCTTCCCCACCCCGGGTCCAGTCTTGCTGCATGAGTGCCAGGCGTGCCCAAAGCAGAGGGCTTGGAGTGGCTGCTGAGCAAAATCCCTGGTTACTGCAGCGGCGTGCCGTCCCTGCCACTGTCCCGACTCCCCACCTCAGCCTCTGCCCGTGACGCAGGTGGCCTTTTCCTCTTACTCATCAGCCAAATCCATGGGGCTGTGATGGGTTAGCGGCCTTGCTCAGCAGTAAGAAGCGGGCCAGCCCTGCGGTGTCGGAGGCAAAATGAATCATGGCTAGAGCCAACTCCCCCCCACCACACCCCTTGGGGCTGTGCCATCCGCCACACCATCTAAATATGGAAGTCTCCACTTCGTGAAGCCCTGGAGAGGGAAGGTGCATCTGCAGCTTCCCTAGGGATGCTGGGGTTGCACAGGAACCTGGAGCATGGAGACTCTGGGCTCACTGCCCAGCATAGTCATTGGTTTACTTTTCACACCAAGAGAAAAATATGTTTAAACTCTCTTTCATTAAACTTTCTACAACAATACTAAAGCTTAACAGCAAAGTCGAATCTAAAAATCTACGACCACTGCTCAATGTATTTACTGATTATACTTTGAAAGATTTAAAGATAAAGTTCTGAGCAGAGAATAATGTTGTTAGAGTTAGTGCTATTTTTCTGGAAATGTGTGAAATTGCTGCTCATGGGTTGGTGGGAATTGTCTAATGGCATCTATGTGTGGGGTGCATGGGAACAACGGACACTTGCCCCTTATTCCCGCCCCATTCTGTCCCACTGCTGGACCCTGTCCACCCCTTACTCATCTGGGGAGCATTGTCAGCAAAAGCTGTCTCAGTAACACCTCCCTCCCAGACCCTGGGCCGTGGGACTGAGCCACTTCTGCCCCAGCAACCGGTTCATTCCTCCAGCCCTGCAGTCTGGGCGGCCCTTTCCCTGTGCTTTCCCCTGGGAACGCAGTGCCAGGGGTGGATGGCCTGTGACTTCTGACCCTCTCAGCGCCGAGTGGCCTTGCACCTCCCGCTCTAGCCCTTGCGTGCAGCCCCTGCGCAGAGAAGCCCAGACAGACTTCTTCACAGTGGGAGCAGACATGAGAGCAAGGCCCAGCCGCAGCTGAAACTGACCACTGGCGATGCCAGCGAGTGCTCCTTAGACCTTCGGGCTACTGGTGACCAGACAAGGCCAGCAGAAGGGCCGCCACCGCGCCCAAGGCAAACCGGTGTCCCACAGTATCTTTTTAGTGAGACATATGAGTAATTTACTTACAATGTTGTGTGAGTTTAAGGTGCACAATGTGTTGATTTGACATTTTTATACATTTCAATATGACTACCACCAGAGCTTAAGCTAGCGCTTCTATCATATCACGTAATTGTCATTTCATTTTTGTGGGGAGAACAGTTAATACGGAGTCTTTAGCAGTTTTGGAGTGTGCACTGCAGAATTGTTGGCTACGATCACGACGCTGAGCATTAGGCCTTCAGAACTTACCATCTTCTCAGTGCAGTTTGTACCCTGCGACCACATCTCCCAGTCCCTCCCGCCCCTGGGCCCGTGTAACTGCCATTCTACTCTTTGTTTCTGTGAATTTGGCTTTTTTAGATCCCACGCACAGGTGGCACCATGCAATATCTGTCTTTCCCTGCCCAGCTCACTTCACTGAACATGATGGCCTCAAGCCCATCCATGCTGTCGCAAAGGCAGGATTTCCCTCTTTCTCAGGGCTCAACAACAGTCCATGGCATGTTCACACACACACATGTGCCACCACGTCCTTGTCCGCTCTCCCCTTGACAGACACCTAGGTTGCTTCCGTGTCTCAGCTACTGTGAAGAATCCTGCCGTGAACCCGGGAGTATGGCCATCTTCTCAATATTCTGTTTTCATCTCACATGGATCCACAAATGTGATTGCTGGATTGTAGGGTGGTTGTATTTTCAATGTTTTGAGGGACCTCCACACTGTTTTCCATCAGGGCTGAAACCAATTCACATCCCCACCAACCGTGCACAAGTGTTCCCTGTCCTCCATACCCTCGCCAGCACTGTCACCGCCTGTTTCCTTGATAACAGCCATTCTGACAGTGTGAGGTGGGACCTACCTGTGGTTTTTATCTGCATTTCCTTGGTACTTAGTGACGCTGGGCATCTTTTGTGTACCTGTTGGCCATTTGGCTATCTTCGCTGGAGAGATAACTAGTCAGTTATTGTCCTCTGCCCATTTTTAATTTTTCTTGTCATTTTATGCGTTCTTTATATATTTTGGGTACAAAGCCCTTGTCTGATACGTGGTTTGCAAACATTTTTCCCATCCCACGGGCTGCCTCTTCATTTCACTGGTTCTTTTGCTGTGCAGAACACGCTTAGTTTGATGCAGTCCTCCTTGTTCGTTTTTGCTTTTTTGCTCGAGCTTCTGGTGCCATGCCTGAAAAATCGCCACCAGCACCACAGTCAAGGAGCTCCTTCCCCATTTTCTTCTAGGAGTTTCACAGTCTCAGCTCTTATGTTCCAGTCTTTCACCCATTTCAAGTCACCTTTTGTGAGTGATGGAAGACAAAGCCCAATTTCACTTTCCTGGGCATGGTTACCCAGTTTTCCCAGCACCATTTGTTGGAGAGACTTCCTTTCCCCACTGAGTTGCTTAGCTCCTTTGTCAAATACTGGTTGGCAGTGTGCGTGCATTTATTTCTGGGCCCTCTCGTCTGGTCCACGGGTCCTTGCCTCTGTGTCTCATGCCAGGACCACACTGTCGTAATCACTACAGCTTTGTAGGACAGTGTGAAATCAGGAAGCGCCATCTCTGGCTTTGTTCTTTGTCAAGATGGTTTTGACTCTGCAGGGTCTATCGTAGCCCCATACAGGTTTCAGGACTGCCTTTCCTATTCCCGTGACCATGCTGTGAGATTTTGGTAGGGACCGTATTGTCTGGACATACTAACCATATTAATTCTTCTTATCCAGGAACACAAGATCCCTTTCCATCTGTGTCTTCTTCAGTTCCTGTTACCAAAGCCTTGTAGTGTCCCTTGTACAGACTTTTCACTTTTATGGTGAAATTTATTCCTAAGTGTTTCACTGTTTTCGATGCTGTTGTGAATGGCATCATCTTTTTCAGATATTTCGTTGTCAGTGTGCAGAAACACCACTGACTGCTGTATGTCGATGTCATACCTACAACTTTACCGGATTCCTTGATTAGTTCCAGCAGTTTCTTGGTTGAATTTTCTACATATAAGATTGTAACATCTGCAAATAATGACAGGTTTTCTTTTTTCTTTCCATTTTGGATGCCTTTTATTTTACGCCTTGCTCATTACTCTAGCCAGGACTCCTAATTCCATTTTGAATGTGAATGGTGACAATGGACACCCTGGTCCTGTTCTTGATTTTAGAGCAAAAGCTTTCGATTTTTCTCCAGTGAGCATGGGGTTAGCTGTGGTTTTAGCGTTCATGACCTTTATTATGCTGAAGTGTGTTTCTTTTGTATCCAATTTGCTGAGGGTTGTTTTCATGAAAGAATGTTGTATTTGTCAAATGATTTTACTTTATCTATTGAGACAATCATGTGATTTATCTTTTATTCTATTAATGTGATGTATCACATTTATCAATTTGTGTATCTTGACCCACCCTTGCACCCAGGCTTAAATCCCATTTGGTCATGGTATAGAATCCTTTTCACAAGTGTTGAATTCAGTTCGCTAATATTTTGTCAGGGATTTTTTGCATTTATATTAATCAAGAATATTGTTCTATAGTTTCATTTTTTTTCTGTAATCCTTATCTGGCTTTGTTATCCTGGTAACACAGTCTCCTTAAAATGAAGGAGATTGAAAGTGTTCCCTCTTCTTTAATTTTTGGAAAAGTTTGAGAAGGATTGGTGCCGATTCTTCCTTAAATGTTTGGTAGAATTCACCATTAGAGCCATCTGCTCCTGGGCTTTTTGCGTGTTGGAAGGTTTTTATTACTAATTCAATTTCATGGCTTCTTATTGGTGTGTGAAGATTTTCTGTTTTTTCCTGACTGAGACGTGGCAGGTTGTTCGCCTCTAGGAATTTGTTGATTTCATCTATCTTATCCGATTCGTGGGTCTATGTTCACTCATAGTGGTCTCTTGTGAGCCTATAAACTTCTGTAATATCGGTTAAAATGTCTTCTTTTCCTTTCTGATTTTATGAATTTGAGTCTTCTCTCTCTTTTTTTATAAAAAACAACAGCTTTTAGTTTCATTGATCTTTATTATTGTTTTTCTGATCTACATTTCACTTATTTCCACTCTAATCTTTGTTATTTCCTTCCTTCTGGTAATTTTTGGGCTTCATTTGTTTTTCTAGTTCCTTGAGGTATAAAATTAAGTTGTTTATTTGAAATCTTTCTATTTTCATAACATCTGCATTTATTGCTATAAATTTCCCTCTCAGAACTGTGTTTGCAACATCCTTTAAATTTTGGTGTGCTCTGTTTCCATTTTTATTTGTTTTGAGGTTTTTTAAACTTCTCTTTATATATTTTTCGATCCATGGATTGTTCAGGTGCGTGTTGTTTAGTTTCCACATGCGTGTAAATTTTCTAACTTTCCTCTTGTTGTTGATTCTAGTTATATCACTGTGGTTGGAAAAGATAGTTGGTATGATTTCGATCTTCTTAAAATTTCTACGACTTGCTTTGCGGCCTATCATATGATCTATCCCGGAGAATGTTCTATGTACATTTGAGTAGAAGAACGGGTATTCTACTGCTGGTGGATCGGATGTTCTAGAAACGTCTGCCAAGTGCAGCTCCAATGTGCCTTGCTGATTTTCTGTCTGGAGAATCCATCCATTGTTGAAAGTGGGGTATTGAGGTCCCATAACATTACTGTATTGTTATTGTCTTTTCTCCCTTCAGATCTGTTACTAGTGCTTAGTATATTCAGGTGCTCCAGTATTGGGTGCGTATATATTTACAGTTGCTATACCTTCTTGATGAACTGACCCCTTAAAAAATGTGGAACACTTCACGAACTTGCATGTCCTCCTTATGCAGGGGTCCCGCTAGTCTTCCCCTTATTTTTCCAGTTTTAGGGTATGTGTCACTGAATATACATAATACTGTGAACACAGCCCACAGTATTACAAACAGATAAACCTATTGTTTTACACCACTAAATTTTCAGGCGGTTTTTACACAGCAGTAGGTCATCAATAAAGACAGAAACAGGGTGACGAGTCTGGACAGAGAGGTCGAGGGCGTGCAGACTGGCCTGCTCTCCTTCTCTTTCTGGAGGAAGCAGCTCCCTGAGAATCTGTGCTCCCTGTCCGTCACTCACGCCGTGAATCTCACGTGGCTGAGGGGCACCAGCGTATATTTTTCCCAAGTGCTGAAGGGCCAAGAGTTAAAGTCTGTATTTAGCTGAAGTCAAGGCCAAAACCAAATGAGAAACAGAACTAGAAATCAAGAAAAAGTCTGAAAAATAATGAAAAATTTAGAGTATTATAATAATTTTAGTAGTCACCAATTAAAAGTTGATTGGTGAAATTAAATGTTTTAAATATTTTAACAGTTATTTTATTTTTCTCTACATTCATTATTACATTAAAATTGCTAGTAACTTGTCAAGATTTAGAATTTTTTCTCCTCATGAAATTTTAAAGTGGCTAAAATAATTCATCCTCACAAGATGTGAAAAATTCTCAAATAGGACTTTTTATTGAGAGCACATGGTACCTTTGTGCGGCTTTGGCCTTGACACTTTTCTGCTGCCCACTTTCATGTGAGCTTAGTTTCCTGATTATCCGAAGGATGTTTTGTTCTGAGGACTTTTGTTGTTTCTATCTAGTGTTAAAAAAAATTAAGGTGATATTTCTCAGTTTTTCTTGCTCTATTTGTCGGCCCCCTTTTTTAAAAGTTGATTTTATTTGTTATGCTATCACAGTTGTCCTGATTTTTCCCTCTTTGCCCCACTCCACTTAACACCCCCCACTCCCTCAGGCAACCCCCTCCCCTCTGATTGTTCATATCCATGGGCCATGCGTGTGAGTTCTTTGGCTGCTCCGTGTCCCCTGCTGTATTTCACATCCCCACTGTCTGCCCACGCTCATCGGGACCTTTCCTCTCTTCACCCAGGTTTGTTCTTCCTGATCAGCTCTGAGTCAGCCCCTGCCCTTCTGCCAGAGTGGGGGCCGTGGAAGGCAGGAGGTGGCTGCTGCTGAGCCCCCCCGCCTGGTTCAGCCCAGGCCCCTCACCTCTCCTGCCAGTCAAGGGACGGACCCCTCCCACGTGCTTTCATTTGGAAGTAGAGTTGCTATCGATGCATTTAGCTAGCATGCAGCCATGCTGGAGCTGGGTGGAGCCCTGGTGCAATGGGACTGATGTCCTTATGAGCACATAGCACGGCCACGGAGAGGGACTGCCATGGGAGAACGATGGCAGCACGTGCAGACCTGCAGCTGCAGCAACAAAGGTCGTCCCCAGCCACCTGGCAGAGGGCCGGGAAGCCTTTCTGGCTGACACCTCGCTTCCAGACTTCCTGCCTCCAGATCTGAGAGATAGTGATTTCGTTTTGCTTGAAGCCACCCATTTGTGGCACTTTATCATGGCCACCCTAGGGCAATGATACTCTCGTAAAGGCTGTGGGGCTTCTTGCCTTCATGGTCTGGAGCCTGTACTAAGCAGCAGAGCCGGTTGCTGTGGTCACAACAGACAATGTAAAGGAGCTCACTGACCACCCCCCCCCATGGACGCAGAGCCCAGCGCCTGAGAATTTGGAAGCTGCCCATGTCGACCAGTGTTGGTCGAGCTACAGAGGTCATGTCTTCTGTGATCTCATTCATTCAGGTACACTGAAGCTCTTAGGACCTTTAAGACCAGAGGGGCAGTCAGTGTGCTGTAAAGTTCAAGTTTATCTTGAATAAAGTGTGCTGTAGAGTTCAAGTTTATCCCAGGTGCCTGGGAGTGGCCTGCTCCCTGCTCCCAGCTTGCCTCCTTCCGTTTTTCAAGGGTACGTTCTTTTCTGTTGTGAAAAAGTTTGGCTTCTGCAGGGTGGGGGAAGCTTGGGGGCAACTCCTCTCCTAATACTAGTGACTGGTGGTTTAAGTTTAAGTTCCGAACCAAACCAACCAACAAATCTCAAAGACTAACAGTTTTTCGTTGTTAATTGTAAAAATAAACAGGTCCCCATCAGAGAAGGCTCCATCCTGACTTCCATTCTGCTCTGCTGGAGGCGGGGGTGCTGGGGGGAGTCAGCAGCCCTTGTTAGAATGAGCATGGAAGGCGAGGCCTTGACCATGCTGGGAGAGCCACGTGAGAACTCTCTGGCAGTTTCCGGGAATAAAATCCAAGGGGATCCTGCCCAGACTGGACCCACAGTTGAGGCCATCACACCAAAGAGACAGGGTGGAGTTTTCTGTGGGTCATTTCCTGTTAAAACTGGAACTAGACCAGAGTCATAGGGTTTTTTCTTCTTGCCTCATTTAATTCGTGTTTCCTCTCTCTTTTTAGTAGTCTCAAAGTATTTAGTGCCCCTAGGACCGTGGTTTTCCAACCTGAGTGTGCATGGGGCTCCCACCCACAGACGGGCTCAGGAGGACCGGGCTGTCAGGGAAGCTACAGATCTTTACGTACCCATTGTTCTGTAACCAGTGCTGGGACCTGAGTCTGAACCTTGCCTTTCGCTGCCTCTGTCTCCTTTCTTCTCCCACAATCATCTGGGGACAGAAGAAAGTTCACCCCACCCCCTCCCCCTTCATATCTGGACCCCCTAAAGTAAAACTCTGGCATCCATCTGGCCTGCCCCCCCATGTGCTAAATGGGAAATTGAGATGGTGCTTGCAATTCTATTTCACGCATTTGCTAGCAAGGAGCCAGTAAGATGGCATTACTGGCTCACAAGCACACACACATGTAAGCCATTAAGCATGCTGAAATGAATTTGCAAGTTGATGGAAAAGTTATCAATATCCACAGTGCTTAATCAATTCAATTCCATGTGAAAATATTCATTGGCCTTTCAGGGGCAAGAATTATTTGCATTACTATAAGTTTTCAAAGACTTCTGAAGTTATAAAATAGCTTAACGATTGGCCATAAACCTCTGTAGGTCTAGGCAACGTGGAAGGCTGAGCTAGATGGGGGACCCAGTGCTATTTTCCTTCCTGTTTAAAAGTCTTTGGAATTTTTCCTGATACAGGCAAAGGCCCACATTTCCTTGTTGGTAAAATGAGAGACTTGGACTAGTGACTCCCGAGGCTTCAGTGTCACCACCCTATTACTGAGATGGCTGGCCGTCATCTCTGTGTGCACATGAAGCTCCTGGGACTTTTTCAGCTGGTGTGTCAGAGCTGTGGGAGGTGTCTGCATCCATCAGTCTGTACAGAGTTCAACACCAACTCTGCTGGCCTCTCTCCTCCGCCTGTGTGCGCATGTGCTTGTGCACGGAAGCAGGACCTGGCCATGGGCAGTGTCAGGGCATCTGCTCACTGTCTCTGCCAGAGGTGGCTTACAGAAGCTGCTGGTGACCTGTGAGTGGGATAAGTCAGGGCAGTATCGTGTGGGTTTTGTAGATGGCGAGACTCGGAGAGACAATGATTCAAGGTTTCTCTAACTCTTGTAGACTTCCCTGCCGGGCACACACAGCAAATCTTTCTGAGATTGCCTTGTGGTCGAAGATATGGTCGCCGTGGTGCTGGGGTGTCCTCAGCTGGTGGAGCTCGTGGGGGCCGCTGGAGGTGGGGAGGAGAGTAGGCAGCTACTGGAGTGTGATTTCGTGTGTTTGTTCACTTCGCTTCTCCTCTATTCGACTAAGCTCTGAACTTGAAAGCAACGGAGAAACCTCTTTAGCCTAGTAATTTAACAAATGGTTGTTGAATGGACAATTGAACTAACTTTTCTATCTTTAAACATAGAGCCCAAGTATCCTAAAAAGCTCTCAACCTATTTAGTTTTTTAAAAATCTACCATATTTGAGGGTGTGAAAGCATGAGTAATGATTATGTGCAGCTGATGTGTTTTGAGGATAAATATTCTGCTTTGTAGATTTTATCAGGTAAAACCCCAGTCAGTTTAGAAATCAGCGTCAAAACTTCTTTTATGTAAATTTGTTTGTGCTCATTTGGATGGTCTCATTTTAACTAGAACGATATTCTTGATGGTAAAACATAAAAACAATCACATTTCTTTGTTTCATTCTTTCTTTTCTTTCATCCCAGTCATTTCGGGAGCGTGCTGGGTAGTGCTCGGGAGGGTTTCTGGTAACAGCACACCTACACAGATGTGTGCAGGAAGCCGAGCGTCCATACCTGACACCCTCGGTGAGTACGGCCTGGTGAGTCATACGAGGACCAGGACGCTTGCTGCTGAGCGGGGAAGATGTGCGTCCCAAAGCTCTTTTTCTGCACTACCGGCGTAGCGTGCATTCGGGGGCCGCCAGTGTCAGAGGCCTGGACTTCGGATGGCATGTTCACGTCTGTCCACAGATACTCACATGCACAGAGGTGGCTGCAAGGATGGGGCAGAGGCTGGGCGTGGGGATGGAAGGATGAGAAAAGATAACCAATGCAGCCGGTCACCTGTGTGTGGGAGCCACGTGGCCCTCGTTCATTCTGTCATCGCAATAATGCCGAGAAGGAGTTTCTAGGTGAAGAAATTGAGACTCAGTGGTAAGGAGCAGAGCTCAGTTTTGAAACAAGTTTTGCCTGACTCCAAAGCTACCAGGACATAGAGCAGGGGTGTCAAACTCATTGTCACCTGGAGCCACACCAGCCTCACGGTTGCCTTCAAAGGGCTGAATGTAATTTTAGGACTGTATAAATGTAACTGCTCCTTAACTTGGGGCAAGGAGCTCAGCACTGCCATCAGGTAGAAACAAGGTGCTGGGCTGGATTCGGCCGGCGGGCCTTGTGTCTGCCACCTGTAACATAGAGTGAGGCTTCTCCTGGTGTTCCCGAACTGCAGTCAGGGCCCCAGACTAAAGCCAAAACGCTGACCCATCCACATTTTAAAATCAGAGAGCCCCTGGCAGCTGGAGCTAGCCCCGATATGCCAGAGCTTTGCCAGATGGCCAGCCCCTCTCGCCCACCCCACACAGCTGCCAACCCTGTGTCCCTTTCCTAGGAGCACTGAGAGGGAAGAAGCATAGCGTTCCACTCCCCAAAGTGAGTGGAAAGGGAGAGAGGAAAAGAACTTTTCTGAAGACTGGGGTGCCTGCAAGAGTAGGAGACCAACATTTTCATCCCACAGTAGGGCATGCCACCATTGGACCCGAACAGGTGCGAAAGGTTCGGAGAGAGGCGGGCATGGAGAGAGGGGGGCATGGGGAGCTCCCGCAACCACCCTGCCTGCTGTCTGCTACTTCCCATCTTCCCGTTCCCGTCAGAAGAAGGAACCCAGTACTTGCCTGCTGACTTCACAGTTTGCAGGAAGGCGAGGACCGGGCCAAAACTGTAGTTTAGGACAGCGCAAGCAGGGAGTGCATATGGGCATGTTTGAAAGCAGGGTGCTGGCAAAGCAGCCCACACATTGCAGGTAAATGCCTCCAACCGGGGTCCCTAGAATAGGTGGTCAAACCAGCCAGGGACAGCCAGTGCCTCTGGGAGCTGCCTGGAATAAGCCTCCCCTTCCCCACCCACTGCCCCCCAACCCATCGCAAAGGATGTTTGAGGCCCCTCCTCACCGTGTAGACATGGAACAGAAGTGTGTTTGTGGGCAGCCCAGAGGGGCCTGCACCTCTGCCCCGCCACACTGCACACAGGTAGAAGGCGGGTGCAGGGGGTTGGGCTCAGAAGCAGCTCTAGCCTGAGCTGGAAGAAGAAAGTGAGCTTTGACTCAAGTTTGGGAATAGGACTAAATCTTAGATGCCATAATTAGACTGTTTTGACAACCAAAATAGGCTGAAAATTTGCAAAAACTGGCCAACTTATTGGTAGACAAACTAGAACAAAACGTCAGGGGTGCCATTCAGCACAACTACCAGAAGAGTTTTCAGAAAATATAACTTTTATATTTGTACCGCCTCTGAACAAGAGTTGGACACAGTCACCAAATCAGCTGCCTCCCTTCCTGTCCTCTGTGTGAGCCAATGAGGGGGAGCCACAGCTGTGTCTCTCGCCCCACACGGCCCTTCTCCAGACTCCCCCAGTGAACTGGGCCACCTCGATCCCTGTCTCCTCCAGCTACTTACCCCTCATGTGGCTCTGCCTCAGCGGGGCATCCCCCTCCCATCAACATGACTTCATGGGAAAGTTCCTGGCCAGCTGGGTCACAGCCCTGAGACAGAGCAAGAGGCCCCAGCTCCCCCTGCAGGACCAGCATGTCCAGTGCTTTAAAACACTTCAGGTCCAGGTGCAGTAACTTTACAGACATGCCACCCAAAAGCTCGGGCTCCCCTTTCCCTGACCCACTCCCCGCCCCCGGCACACACCCCGAGTCCTCTGAATCTTCCGGTAGCAGCGCCCTGAGTGATTTTACTGGACATGGGTCATCATAGTCGATGGTGCAAGAAGCTCCAGCTCTCTGTCCCTTCCTGTGTCCCTGCGTTTTGCCATAGACCTTGCAATTGTTCCTGCTAAGGAAGCAGAATGGACTTCCTGCCCCTTGACTTTGGGTTTGGCCCTGTGGCCCACCTCAGGCACTAGAAGGAAATGGAAGTGACAAGGTACCGCTATGAGCCTGGGCCTTCACAGACCTTGAAGTCATATGAGCCGTGTCTGTTTTGAGCCACTGTGTTTGGGGATGGGGTTTATAATGGACTAAAAGTCAACTGATACACTCATTTTAGTACAGTGAAGAAATGTGGTAGAATTTAAACCGGAAAAAAAAATGCTGTTACTTCCAGAAGAATTTCCCCTTTGTTTGCATTGGCTAGCTCACCAAGTGATTGAGTTAATTCTGATTTGCGTTATTTGCTAGAATAAAGGCCTTGGCCGGCATGGTCTAAGAAGACAGTGCGTGTGTCCCTCATTCTGCAGAACTGGGGGTAGGACCTCCCAGTCAGTGCCCAGGGCGCCAGACTGCCACGGAGATTTGCACAGCAGCAGGAGCACATGCGAGGCTCCTCGAAGCCCCTGAGCGTGCTCGGTGCACGGCTGTGCGGTGTGGTCCACAGCATCCGTGGGCCACTTGTGTGGAACCCAGGGCACCCCACCCTGGCAAAGGCGCCTCAGCCCAGCCACCAGCAAGACCACGGAGCACCGGGGAACACTTCCCCTCCTCCGTGCAGGGCGCCTCCTCCGTGCACAGGTCCCTTGGTCCTCTCTGGTTGGTGGAAGCCTGCTGTGTGCTTGTGGCACCTCCCTTCCCCACCGGCAGTGAGGACACGCTTCTGTGTCTCAGCCTTGCCTTCTCATCCATCCCACGTGGCTGTGCCGGTTGGTGGACTCAGGGTCCGCTCTCTCCCTCTCTCTCTGACCCCTCTTCCCAGACACCCGGGACCCGTGTCTCATATCTGCAGAGGCATCAGGTAACCCCACTGGGTCAAGTCAGGTTCTCCACCGCAGAGGCACCCAAACCTTCTCACCAGGGTGCTGAGACTGACTATGCGGGTCACTAAGCCCCCGCTGGTCATGACCCCGCTGGTCTAGCTGGTGACCCCTGCTGTAGCCGCCCCTGGCCAGAAAGCCAAGGCCTAGCAGCATGGGCCTCCTGAGAGCTGCACCCTGAGCCCTGGTTCCTGTGGGGATCAGTCCTGGGCCCCCAGCAGAAGGCCCTGTCCTGCCTCCAAGGGTAGACCCTCCCTCAGCACCAGACTCCCCTTATGCAAGAATGTCTGGTTTCCCCAGGAGGAGCCGCAGGCACGCACTGCTAGGAGACGGACTCGAATGCTGCTTTGGGAGGAACAGAGGTAGTGGAAAGTGCCCACGTGGTCCACGTCTTTAGAAATGGTGTGATCCTGCACTGACTTACTGCCCTTGGCCCAGAGCCCAGGGACCTGACTCTCCCTGTCTCAGCTGCAGCTACTGCCCCCTCGCTCGCACTTGGGCACCCGTGTCGTTCTGGGAGCGGCCAGTCATCCTTCCACAGCATCACGGCGGCTGGCCCTACTCTCCCAGGGGCTAGAACTTCACTAGTTGTGTCTCATTAAAGCAAATCAAACTGCTGGGCATAGACAGGAGGCCTCTCTGTCTAAAGGCTGACTTTTCTTTTTTAATTCATTCTGATGATCATTTCTCTCCACAGTCCCAGTCTCATACAAGCTTCCTGTGCTAAAAGGAAAGATCCTGTAAAGTGTCATTTATTTTCCCTACAAAGTTTATAGCCAGTAAGACCTATGACTGGGAGTAATCTGTTTTAACTCCAACAATTTAATAAAACTCGGAGACTTCTCCAACCTCACTTTCAGGTGATCGGTATTGGAAGACCAGTGCCCATTTGTGTGTCACGTCTTACTGTAGCCCGGGTGCTTGTTCAGGCCAAAGTGCACCCTCACCCTTCAGTCACAGGCGGCTGAGCCCAGCGCTTCAGAACCCAGTGAGGCCACCTGTGAACCGGCTCTGCGAGGACCTTCCAGAACCACGCTCTGCAAATGCTCCGGAAGGCCGGGTTCTCACCTGCTGGTGAGAGGCTCCAGATTAACACCCACCCACTCCGGCCGAGGGAAGCCACGCCCCCGTCTCACATGCAGCTGTGTGGTCCTGGCTCTGGCCTGCGGCCAGTGGGTGGCAGGCTCCCAGCTGGAGTGGGGAGCATTCTGAGCAGCAGGGCCAGCCTAGTGGGGGAGGGAGAGATCTGGCAGTATGTGACCCTGGCTCCTTGTCCCCCAGGGCCTGTGCTCCCACAGTGGCACAGGTGACTCAGCTCTCTTTAAAACAGATCAAATGCTCCTCTCCTGAATGACAGAAGCAGGCGCAGGCTGGCACCTGGCACTACTTTTGGTCCCCGTGAGAGTCACTCCCTGTCTTGAGTACCATGAGGTGGGGATGGCGGGGGCGGAGCCCACAGCCATGCAGCTCCAGGGGGCAGGCGCCCTCCTCCTAAGCTTTGGGGGGTGGGACACCACCCCAGCCCTGCTCCCCTCAGAGTGCACCTGAAATGCATGGACTCTCCCTTCCTTCAGAATCCACGGGGATGCCACCGGCAGTCGTGGTTTCCAGTCACAGGAAAACCTCTCCCACTGCCTAGGGAGTCTGGCCTGTAGTCTTGTCACTAAAGAAACCATCAACACCTAACCGTTCCCACAACCCAGTCCCACTGTTGCTGCGGTCGGCAACAGCTCCCCAGGGGCCAGAGTTGGGGTGGCAGCCATTGGAATTCAAACAGCCCGACAGGCAGAAACATCCAGGCTTCCTGGGAAGGCAGCAGCAGCCTCGAATCCCCGTCTTGCCACATGTGTTGCACATCGTGCCTGTGTCATGGTCGCCCCCCCCCACCCCAGAAAGGAGGCCGCAGAGCAGGCTTCTTGACTTTCCACATCGAAGAGGATGGTGGGCGAGGCCAACACACCTTATGCGAGTGTGAGAGGGACAGTCTTGGCAATGCAGCGGTAAAGACCTGCGCCGGGGACCAGGGTGGCAGGGGCCCTTCTGTCCCCTGGAGGATGCAGGGGCTGAGGGCGAGGCAGGGTCTGCTCGCCCACCGTGCGGAGAGCCCCCACTGCGTGGGCCTGTCCAGAACTGGTCATGGGCATCACCTTCAGAAACGTTTTTCCAGTTCCTGCCGGGCGAGAGAGGTATCGTATGACAGCGGAAAGAACGAGGGACAGACAGTCTAACGGATGCGGAAAGAGGGAGCCAGAGACAGCGAAGGGAAAACAGATTCACGGGTGACACACAGATGTAAAATTCCCTGGCTAAGGGCAATGCCGCACTAAAATATATATACGTGTAAAGGAGAGTGGTGTTGTACTTTTCCATTAATTTTCAAAGGTCTTGACCTCCTAAAGAAAAATTTCTGACTAAAAGGGGTTTTCCTTGCCCGCCACTCAGTTCCTTCTTCTGCCGGGTCCCACAGCGAACCAGTGGCCCTGTGTTTGGCCCCCAGACAGTTGCCACGGAAATGACAATGGCACACACTCTCCTTTTCTGGCTCCGCCGTGGGGTCCGGAGCAGAACATGATTAAGCTGTCGGAGAGCCTCCCCGGGCACCATCGCACCTGATAAGTAAGAGTTTCCAGAAAAACGGTGACACATACGGGAAGGAAAGTAGATGTTTACCTCACCCCGAGAAATCCCTTTTGATTCATAGACTGTCTGCCTGCTCGAAACAGAAGAAACCATCCCTCTCTCTGCTCAGACTCTTGCCAATTCCCAGACAAGTGCAAGGGCGGGGGGCTCACACTAACTGGGGGCCAGGGCTCCCAGTGCTGACCCCGTGGGGATGCAGAACGCTGCCTGAGAGCAGAGGCAGGGGCAGAGGGAATGAGGGGGAGCCTTTCAAACCATCTTTAAGGAAACCGAATATCCTACTTGAAAAAACAGTCACAGTGTCAAAGACCCAAAGACCACTGGCCTCTCACAAGGGGCACCAGAGAAGGTTCGGAGCCTGAGACCCTCCACTGCTGGGTGCTCACCACTTGATTTGTGCCACCTGTTCCCAGCAAGTGGGACGGAGATCCGGAGACCCGGTTTCTATGGGCAGGAGCTCTAGATCCCCGTGGGGACCCACTGGATGCATCTGGCCCACACCGAGGGCCTGTGAGGAAGCGCTGCTGGACACAGTGGGTCAGGGCTTTTCACACGTGGCTGCAGATGGGAGAGCCGACAGGCAGCAGCCAGGGTTTAGACGGCCACGTGGGGGGAGACGCTCCGGTGTTTTGCCATGGTATTTGCTCCCGGTATTCAAATTGCCATGCTCCCAAGTGGCAACTCGGAAGGGTTACAGCCTCTACCTTCCATTCTTCTAGTTAAAAACATTCTATCTGGTGTCTGTATGCTTGCTGGTGGGCGTGTAAGTTATTACAACCAGTTTGGAGATCAACTGGGAAGGAACCTGAAAAAGCTGAAGATGCAGTTGACTGTGCAACCCAGAAATTGTACTAGCAGGTGACTGCTACGGACCGGCTGAATGGTGCCCCCCCAGTACGTACATAAAAGCCCTAATCCCCCCTGTGACAGTATGGGCAGATGGGGTCTGTAGCAGGTAATCAGGGTTAAATGAGGTCACACGGGTGGGGCCCTGAATGACAGGGCAAGAAGAGAAGAGCAGCTCTCCCAGCCACGTGGGCGCAGCTGCTAGATGACGGTTTGCAAGCCAGAAAGAGTGAGCTCCAGAGTCTGCCGAAGCTGGCACTCTGCTGTCAGGCATCTGGCTTCCAGAACTGAGACAACAGACTTTACGCCAGCCGGTCCACGTCCCTTTGTCACGGCAGCCGGCTGAGACACCAGGCTGTCCTGGAAGGCTCTTACACAGACGTTGTCGTAGCTGTCAGGTGTCTGTCATTGTGCTGCTGCGCCTGACAGCGAGCACGCGAGGACAGGCTAACTTTTCCTGCAGAGAAATGAACTGTTTGTTCCACACCAGCATTCTCTAGAACAGTTGAAATGAAACAGTATTAATGTAAAGAAATCTCAAAATCACAGTGTCGAGTAAAAACACCAAGCTGTGAATGGACAGTTGTGCATGCAATCACATAGATCATGAAGGCCCTGGAGCAGGGGGCTGTGATAAGAGGGGTACGCCCGTGTGTGGAAAAGCACAGACCAGTGCCTGGAAACGGTGCACCCCAATGGCTTCTGAGAAGAGAGGAGAAAACGGTAGTGGGGGCCAGAGGGGAACTTTTGCTGTATCTGTAAATGTTTTATTTCTTTATAACAAATGAGATCTGTGCCAACTTCAGCAAGCTGTTTGCACCCTTTAAGTCCGGCTGGCAAATGCACTGTGCCTGCTGCCTTATTTTCTGTGGGTTTCATGTCGTTCTCAGACAGATGTTTTTCATGTCGCCTGGAATTTCGGTGGTAGGCACGACAGGGCTGCGCAGGCAGAGGCAGTGCTGTGAGTGCTGTGACAGAGAGCCCGCTGAAGGCCGGGGGAGCTGGCCCGCGGGTCCCGTCGAGTTAAACAGCGACTGGAGGGTTTGAAACTAGTTTTCTGTCTCTTCCCATAGCGTGCTCTGAATGCCTGTTCATTACATGCTGTGGGGACAGGCTCTCCAACGTTGTCGTCCAAGCCAGAAATGGTCCAGGTCTTGTCCACCTGCCGCAGAGCATGTTCACACCCATCGGGCCCTTCCTGTCCCCCAGGTCGTTTCCACGGGTGCCGTGTTGCCCATTCTACTTACTCACTGGCGTCGGCCCTTCTTAGGAGAGTTCGGATTTTCCACTTTCGGGAAAGAGGATATAAGAAAACAAGACTACTGATCAGCACATTTTTTTTGAAATAATTGAAATGGTGGCAGGAGCTTTAAAATGAGGTTTTACTGACTGTAAATTAATGCTGGTTGAAAGATTTTGATTAGGGCATTCCTGTTCTTCGTAAGATCGATTTTGTAATACCATTCAATGTAGATGTACAGCAGAAGTCGTCGTGTTTTATACTCAATCTCCAAGTTAATCCAAATACCTGGGTTTTTGAAAAGTGAGTGGCATGAAGGGCTCCAGTACGTAGTACGGGGACAGTGGGCGGGGAGGGTCCAAAGACATCGAGTGTCATTGCCGGGACACCTAAGGTGCCCAGACACGTTCGGGCATGCTTCACACGAGGGCATGCTTCACTTGCGTGGTCAGGGTAAGGAATTTTGCTGCGTTAATTAGGTAGTGGCAACCCACTTCAGATGCTCAGTGGAAATTTTCAACATACACTTCATGAAAACTTAGAGGAGGAGGACTGAACCTCGTTTCACTGCACACAGGTATGCACCGGAGACACACAGGTGCGGCGAGGAGACGAGCGCCCACACACTGCAGGTGAGAAGACAGCTGCTCCGGTGCAGGTGCGGTCTCCTTCCGCCGTCTGGGTCTGCAGGCTCTCTGCACCGCATCCCAGAGTATGCTCTTCAGTTGCTCACACTGTCAGAACACTTATTCCTATTTGCCACAAAAAAAAAAAAAAAAAAAGCGCCTCAGCTTCCTGTTTATATGATTGGTCAAAATTCATTTCAAATCCTGTCTTGATAAGACTTGTTCTAAAATATTCCCTTCTTTTGACATGCTTGGCACCGGCCGTGGGCTCTGAGCCCTCTGGCCAGATGCCTCTGTGATGCCCCCTCTGGATTGGTGGGTGGGCCATCTCCACTCTGGCCCCTCTGGCAGGAAGAGGCCCCCCAGGGTAGGGCTGCAGGGGGACAGGAAGGCAGTCCCTTTTTGTAGCTATCGGGCGCCGTGAGGGGGCTCAGTGAGGGAGAGTGCGGGGTCCCTCTTCGCTTGTGCAGGTGGTTTTAGCTCTGAGCTTTTATATGACCCAACATTTGATTAATCTACAATATGTTCCCAAGAGAAGTAAAAAAGACTTTTATATTTCTAATAAAAAACAAATAATGTTGTACAGTGTAGCTATGTATTTTTTCATGAGTTTAAAATTCATTGAAAGGGCCTTCTTCCAGAACATAATTTTTTTTTACTGTGATGCTTCTTTGTTTATATACTGTTAATCCCTTTCAATGTGTCACTTTCCACCAAACAGAGTCTATAGATGTCATTTGTGAAGTGTGAACAAAAGTGTTCCATTCTCAACGAAACTGGTACATTTGGGGCTAAAACCAATTAAGTTTCATTTTTGAAGACTTGGGAGCCTATGTCACCATGTATCATACAGCACGAGAGGCACCACGGTGCACAGGATGAACACCACCCTTCCTTCTGCTTGATGTTGTCCTGCGGGAGGCTTGTCGATACCATGTGGGCACCTTATTTATAAAGATTAAGGCATATCACATGAACTTGGACTTAATTTCTAACTTTTTACAAATTCTCATTCAAGGACATGGTCACTGATGTTGAGAGAGACGGGGAGGAAGAGAGGGAGAGAAACATCGGTGCGAGAGACACAATCGGTTGCCTCCTGCATGTGCCCAACCAAGGGCTGAACCTGTAGCCCAGGCATGTGCCCCAACTGGGGATCAACCCTCAACCTTTCGGCATGTGGACTGACGCTCCAACCAACCGAGCCACTGGCCAGGGCTGTTTCTGGCCTGTGTTTACAGTAGCTTCCTCACCACGTTTTTAAAAGCAGTTGAATTGAATGTTTCACCTCTTTGTATGTAAGTTATGAAACGTGTGTTCATAACAACTCAAACCACGTGTAGCTACGGTGCCGGGAAGCAAACATCTTCGGCCTCTCCCAGCTCACACCCGCCTCTTCCGGAAGCAACCAGTGTCGGCCATTTTTATATGAAACCTTATAAAATGAGAGGAAAATGCCAAACATCTTCAAAAGTAGATTGGAAGGAAAAATGTTTTTTTTTAATCTTTGAGTAATACATCTTCCTGCTGAAAAGTCTAGGGCTTTCCTACATCTTGAATAATGTTACATTGGTTTTATTGATAAATGAAATTTTTGACTTTTCATTCACACAGGTAATTAGTTACCAAGGAAGTGGGTTCAAGACTAGTTGAATTTCTGTAATTTTTCTCAAGTTATGCCTGATAAATTACATGTTTAACTTGGACCTTTCAAAAAATCCTCCCACTAATTTATGTTGCTCAAAATGAGCTTAAATCAAAGCACACCCTCCCTCACCACACTGGTAAGACCTCAGCGCCCCCTAGTGGTGTGGTCTCCACGCTCCATCGTGCGGTACCAGTTCCCTGATTTGAGCGAGTAACATTCCTCAAGTTATTAGAGTTGTACTTCCTTAGGTCATTCATTTAACAAATATTTAAATTATACTTAACATTTTTTTAAAGGAGCCATCAGCAAGAAAGCAAGGGGCAGCGATGTGGGGGGACAGTGCCCATATATAAAATACCACTGCAATCTCTGATCTTAAAAGCTACCAGCCTATGCAGACTGCACACTCTCAGCCACAGCAGGGCTCTCCCACTGCATTTACAAGGGCAGCACCTTGTCTGTGCAGTCAGCACGGTGGTGCCCGTCTCCAGGAGGCACACGCACTAAGCGAGAAAGCCCGTGGGACGGAGGGAAAGCAGAGCCGAGTGCATGCGAGCCCTCACTGTTACTCAATATGGCAATTTCATCAGAACCCTGGGAATAAAATGAGATAATGTGAGTGAAAGATTGAAACCCAGCCTCTTGGTTTCCAAACCAAATGCAGCCTCTCACTAGAAACAGGTTGGAATGTGAAGGCGGCCAGAGGGTCTGGGACTTGAGAGGAAACTTGATAGACAGCAGGGATTCGAATGAAATGAAAAATATCCTGTGAGTCTCCTGCTCCCCCCCCACCCCCCATCACTGGCTGACTCCTGAGTGACAGGCGTCCAGGGTGAGACTTCGAGAGACCTGGCAGCAATGGCCCTGGGAGAACAAGGGGCAGACCAAAGCTGTGTTATGTGGCTGCGGCCGCGCTGCCAGGGGTGCCCGTGAGTTCAAGGTGCAGGGGGTGGGGGACGGGCAGGACACCCTGGGGCTCCCCGTGGAGACACATTGTGTTGCGCCCTTGGGGTGAGCCCCCCCCCCCCCCCCCCCGCAAGGTCCAGAGTCGCTCCAGTGCTTGTTAGTTCTGTCTCAGCTGTAACAGCCCTTCTGACAGGTGAGAGGCGCCGTCCCCTCTGGGTTTTGACATGCATTTCCGTAATAACAGTGATGTTGAGCATCTTCACACTCATCTGTCAGCCATCTGCAGGCCTTCTTGGGAATAGTGCTTTTGTCCTCTGCCCGTCTTTTAATCAGATCTGGTTTTTCAGGTGGGGTGATTACAGTTACATTTCCTACGAGCCTCTCTCGCTCCAAAGACTGTTTGTTACTCAGGTTTAGGAAGAGTGTGCCCCACAAGTGGCATCTGCCACCTACTTTCAGGACCAAAAGTCATAGCACTTCTGCCCCTGCCACATGGTGTCAGAATTGCCAAGGAGACACAGCACAGGTCAGGGACCGGAGGGAATAGAGCTTTGCTCTCCCAGGGAAGGGACAGTGGGAGACGGACTTCTGCAGTGAGTGAGAGTTACAGGGACCTGCAGGTCCCTCCCAGAGCCCACGTGAGGCAGATGGCCTGCATGCCCACTCCTGTTGGACCACAGACCCCATCCTCTCTCTGAGGGGGACAGGTACTGGCTGGGTGCCACAGGACATGCCGGCTTTAGCAAAACAAAAAGGTACGTGTTGAGTCTTTAGCGGGGACAGGGGTTCTCAGCAGAGCTCCAGCACAAGCTGGAAAGGCTCTCTCCTCAGGAAGCGGCCTGGGCTGGGTCAAAGGCTGCGTGCAGGGGCCTGCCTTTCCCAACAGACTGGCTGTGTCACAGAAGACAGAGACTGCAAGGTTGCAGGGGTCAGGGGACTCAACAAGTTAGAAAATATACTCATCCTGAGAGGTTCTATCCATAGGGAGGCAGCATATTGAGACACGCAAAATTTAGAGTCCATGTTTGATTTACTATCGATGGGTAATTGAGCAACTTTTAAACTGAAGTTCTCCGAACTTTCGTTTCCTCTTACATAGTGGGAGCTCATGCTACCAGCTTCCAAACTGTAAAATACTCGCTGAGATAACAGGTAAACCCCTCCCTGGGACACTGATATTAACTATATGAACGCTAACTTGCAGGGAAGCCTGGGGGACACGAGTGCTGCTTGGAACTGCTGCCGAGGAAGAAGACAGCAAATAACGAAGTTGCCGGAAAGTTTTATTTAGTGCCTTACGTATCTGAGTAAGTGCTGAAAAAGCAAACGCCCCTCAGTTTTTAAAGAGCGGATCATAGGGAAGGAGACAATAACAGGGAGAGTGATGGTGGTTTGCCAAATTCATCTGCACGCGGAGCCAGTTCCATGAAACTCAGGAAAGACTACAAGCCTCTGGACTCGGGCTCTGAAAGTAGCAGCTGGGACTAATCCTGCGCTTGGACTCAGGGTTCAAGGGGGTGGCTACAGTGAGTCTCGAGGTCATAGACGTGACGACACATTGGCAGAGACATGTGACTCCTCACATGGCTTAGACATCCTGAGACCAACTCGTGCACAGAAACTGAACACTGACAATGAATATGCAGATATTATGAAACTGTACAACAAATACACACGCGTTAACTTCCAGAAGGAACAAAAACAACAGTATTAACAAAGACTGGTCTTCTGCATCATTCTCAAAAACTCTTCCTCATTTATTTCTCCATCCCCATCACGATCAGCTTCATTAAGCATTTCCTGTAAAACAAAATGTAAATATGACGTAAAATCTATTAAAAATGAGTAAAGATATAAGTGAATATTCAAATATATATTCATAAAATGTAATTTTATTTTAAATGTACTTATTGAGGCTATAACTATAAATTATATAAATGATTGTATATAAGTATACATGTAAATTATAGTTATACAAATAAGTGAATTTTACCTGAAGTTCGTCATCTGTTAAATTTTCCCCGAGCTCCTGAGCGACCCTCTTGATGTTGTTTAATGTTATGCCCCCAGTGTCATCGTCATCAAATAATTTGAAAGATTTCAGCAGTTCTTCCTTTTCATCTTTTTCACTCTGAAAACAGAAACAACGGAATGTTTTTGGCCTTCGTTTATGCCCTGAAGCTGCACTTATGGGTCTGTGAGGGGTGGGGCAGCGCTACACCGGGCAGCCGAGCTCTGACCCATTCGCTGCTCTGCCTTTAAAGCCGCGCCAGTGCGCTCCCACGCGGGGCCTGCTGCGGCGGGAGGGGCCCCGCTGGTGAGGAGGGTGTATTTCTTACTGACCCCAGCGGATGAGCTCCACTGCAAAAATGTGAGCTCCGAGAGAACAAGGAAGTTGTCTCATTCAATTTCCCGGAAGGGTGCCTGGCAAAAACAGGCACTCAGTGAGTGTCTGTGGAATTCCAGGCTTCAAATTGCTGGCCCCATTCTCCCGCTCTATCCAGATAGTCTGTTTCCTAACACAAAACCTCTTCTGTACACTGGACGCCCTTCATCACTGCCCCAAAAACATCTTTAATGTTGCAGTTCCTGTCTAAACCAAACCATGTTTAAATTCTTCTATGAAACCTTTGACTGCTCTGACCAAAAAAGTGTCAAAGGCTATTACTTGTATTTCTTTGAAACGCACAATCCCTACTGTACCATTTTCACACTCATTATGGCAAAAAAATCTTCAAAATTAATGGTGCCAGTTCTTTCTTTGTCGATTTCAGCTATTAGTTTTTTAACTTCTTCTTTCTTTGGTTGAAATCCCAAGGCCTGCATTGCAATCTGAAATAGGAAGCAAATAAATTATGAGATACCACAATCTCACTCCTAGGTTTTAAATTACCTATGAGTTACTAATCTCTCTCTCTCCCTCTACCTCTTTCTCTCCCTCTCCCTCTCCCTCTCTCTCCGTCTGCCTTTTTACCATGGACAAGTTATAAAACCAGAAAGTTGGGTCAGCAGACCTTCCGACCCTACTGTGCCATGGGATACATCACTGTCACTCCCTGAGCTTTGGACAGTTAGTTCATTTCTAAAACAAGAATAAAATGCTTAGCAAGGTGTTGTTTGGTGTGAGGCAACTGTCTGCACAGAAGGGACTTGATACCCAGCTTTCAGAGGGCTACTGGTAAAGACTTCAAAGATTGCCACGAATAAATGTTATGGTTTTGAAAACGTCCCAGAATTAGAATTTCTGCACCTTCAGCTCTTTCACATCTATGGTCCCAGACCCATCGACATCAAATAGATCAAAGGCCTCTTTAATGTCTTGTTTCTGAGTTTCAGTCAGTTCCATTTTTGCCGCTCTTTTCTTCTGTGGTTCTGAACTTGTTCGGTTGTTGAATGCCTGTAATAAATACACATGTGGGTGAAAGGCAAGCTGTGTAACCAGAAAAGTTACCAGAAACAGAATAATTGAAGAAACTGATGTGAACTGACTGTATATAAGAATCGCTGTCCAACGCCCTCTTTTACTATATAGTGCGCCTCAACAGTGTGCCCCCTCTCCCTGCTAGCAGTTTGGCTTGGTTATTAATATATTGATGGGAAGCCTGTTTTTGTGGTGGTATTTTTCTCAAAAACTCTTCCTCATTTATTTCTTTTGTTTTTTTTACCAGTTAGGTTTTTCCTTCTAATCACTGCTGTTAGAGGAGAAGAGGCAAAGGCAGGCACTCTAGAGGAGGTGTCGGAACGCAGTCGGCTGTACTGGGCATATCCGAAAAGCAATATCGAGGGCACCTTCACTTCCATTTTGCCTAAATTTCTCATCATAAAACTTATTTTGTAGGATATGCTGGATGGGAACATGATACCCTTTCCCACCTTCTTGCCCTACGTTCCTGTGTCATAGGTGAAAAACTCCTCCAGGGATTTAAGAATATAGGTGGGGCCAATTCTAGTGTCCAGGGATGGTGGGGTCATCCTCCCACTCTTCACCATTTTCCACTGGCAGCCAAGGCCCGAGTGGCTCCCGGGCCTCTTCCGCAGCCTCATTTGGGCGCGGCGTCCTCCCCAGTCTCGGGGTGAGAAGCAGCGGTGGCAGAGGGTGCAGCCGGACTCCGCCTTCCGCGTCCCAGGCGGCCAGCTTCACGTGCGCTAACGGGCATGGCGGCGGCCACGTCTTGGTCCCCAGGCAGCCTGTACACCGTGGACAGCCTTCGGGATCTCCAGCATCCCGGCAGTGCAGAGCTCGACTGCTCCTCCTAGGGGCTCAGGCCCTCCAGCGGTGTCAGCGTCTAATTCTTCGTGTTGAACCCCTTTCCGGTCAAAGCGTGGTTTCTGTTTCCAACAGGGAACCTATCTTAGGCTGGAGGTGCGAGCGGCGAACCAGGCTGAGGAGAGGAAACGAGTTGGAGAACCGCTCTTCTGTCCCTAGCGCAGCGCACAGTTCGCTTATTCGGCAACAGGAGGAGGGGGGACTAATGACCCCCGAGGACCGTAAAAAGGAGGCGAGTAATACGTGGCACCATCTAAATAACATTCCTTCCTTGCTCCGGGGAGGAACCTAAGCCTCAGCCCCAGCCGGAGGTTACAGCTGCGCACTCACCATGTCGCCCCCCCCGGCACCCAGCGGCCTCCTCCGCCTGCCGTGCAGCCTAGCACTAAGTAAGCTCCTCCGCACCCAAGCCGTTGCTAAGGCCGCCGTCGGAGACCTCAGGCAGCCCCTCCCACCCAGGCTTGCCACTAATGATTGACAGCCACTTTACCCAGTGGTCAGGAAAGAAGACCCTAAAGCAGGCCCCCTCCTCACTATTGACCAATAGCGTGACTCTTTGCCTTCCCAACTACCATTAAGCGGAACTTTCGGCCTGGTTTCCTAGCAACCAGGCCCCGCCGCCGCCTGCGGGCCCCTTTTCGCACTTGCGCAAATTGTGTGCGGGAATAAGGAGCGATTGCGGCCGCGCGCCTAGGTGTCTCTGTGACCCCAGACCCTGTCTGACGGTGGGAAGCGGACTGTGGAGCCCGCCGAGGGGCTGGAGAACAGAGCGAGGTTAGTAACGAGGTGCTTCCAGCGGCTGCTCGGTCTTTGGTGGGGTCGGGGGGAGCCCTTGTTTGTTTTTCTGACGCTCCGACCCGGGAAAGGGTGACAATGGAGGGCCCACTGGGCCCGGGGCACGTAGTCCAGCTTTGGCTCACCGCCGGCGAGTTGGGCAGAGGCGGAGGGGACGCGCCGCTGGACCGTCTCTGGCCTCCGCGGTGCCTGCGGCCGGGTTGTTGACCGCTTGCCTCCTCCATGGGGGTTCGGCGCGGTACGGGGGGGCGGGCGTGGTGGGCCTCGGATACCCTGGAAGCCTCCCTGCCTGAGACGGAGGGTGTACCTGTGTTGCTGTGTGTATCTGCGGAGGAGGACTTCGGCCCCACCCACGAGCGCGCCCAGACGTCAGCACATACACGCTCACCCCCAGCCATCCCATTGGCTGAACCCCAAGATTTGGCGACGGTCCAACCACATCCCGCCTAGGTCCGCAGTCTCGAACGGCAGTCTCGAGTGGGACACAAGTGGCTTTGTAATCCGACTGACTGAGTAGTGTCCGAGATTCCGATGTCCATATACCTTTTAGTATATATACCTTTTGCCAGCGTAAAAGGCTGCCAGTAAAGCTGCTGTCCCGGGAAAACTCTGCTGGCGCGTGGCAGAACTCCATCAGATTGGGAAGGTTCAATGGCAGGAAAAGTCGCTGGCCATACTTTTCATCTTTGAAAGGATCTATTTCACCACCCCCTTCACTGACTGCTTTGTCCACTCAGCTTCTCAGAAAAGGGGGGATTCTTGTTTGAGTTTTTAGTTTATGTTAATTATAGCAAGTTGCAGTCTCTTCAAAGTAATAATTTAGGAGCTCTTCTAAATTTAGGAATGCTGAGACTTTTTTTTAAGTTACTGAAACTTGGGATGGATTCTTCAAATGCTGAAATAGATCTTGTGAATATTTGGTATCAATTTTTGCTTGTAATTAGTTAAAATAATTTAATGTCTCCTTTAGGAAACCTTTTTTCACATAAATAAATACCGACTAAGTTTTAATAGCCTATGATGCTTTCCTTTTGCTCTAAATTCTGTATGACTTTCCCACTCACATCTTGGACTTTAAACATAGTACAGAGAGGAAACCATAAACAGACTCTGACACCTGAAGAAACCAGGCACATCCATGTATTTCTCCAAAGAAATACACAAGTGGCCAAAAATCACCAGAAAAGATGTTTAAAAGCGTTAGTCATGAGGGAAATGTGAGCCAAAAACCACAGCGAAATACCACTTTAAACCCATTAGGATGTCTCATATTAAAACGAAACAAACAAAAAAAAGTAAGTTCTGGTAAATACAGGGTTGAGTGGTGTCCCCCCAAATTTCTGTCCATTCAGAATCTCAGAAAGTGCTTTCATTTTGAAACAGGGTCTTTGTAGATATAGTTACTTAAACTGAGGTCACATCAGATTAGGGTGCCCCAAACCCAGTGACTGTTTTCCTTTCAAGGAGGCTGCAAGGACGAGAGGCAGAGATTGGAGCCTGACTCCCCTGGGAGTGACTAGGAGCCGGAAGAGGCAGACAAGACCCTGCCCTAGCGCCTTGGGAAGGAACAGATACCTCGATCCCGCTGCCATAGGAAACAGTGCGGCGGTGCCTCAGAAAGTCCCCCTTGCGCCTGCCCTGTGAGCGCTCCTGGTGTGTAGCCAGGGCACTGAGCGGCGTTGTCTACTGAAGCACTGTACTCAGACGTTCACATTGCACTACCAACAACAACCAGAAGGCCCGCGGAGGGATGGATGGATCGACCGAACAGTGCACACACACTGAGGAATGTCACTCAGCCTCGAAAGGGAGCGGTGTCTGGGCCCTGATTCGGACTCCAGCCCGTGGGGTGCATGTGTTGTGGCTGTGGCTACAGCTGCGGCTGTGGCTGTGACTGCGATGAACAAATTCACACAGACTGCAGAAGTCCTGTGGAGAAAAGGGACATCACGACCGCTCTCTGAGTGAGAGAGCACCCAGAGCCTTGCCTGGACAGGCTTTTATTGCTTTTTTGGGCACATTACAGTGAGGATGGTCCTCATTTACTATGCACAGGTTCGCTTTAGGTGGTTACCTTTTACAGATAACAAAGGAAAGAATGTTGCTAATTACTTCAAAGAAAAGGATGTTTGCAAATCAAGGGGAAAAGTGGTTGAACTGGTTCCACTCCATCCTTGGGAGGTTTAGCACAGATTTAAGGAAGTTACTTTAAAGATGCAGTAAACATTTGCTGCCTCAATTCAGGGTGAGGGAGTTTTAGCAAAAAGCAAGCCTCGCAGCAGCCTAGGTACAATGCAGGCCTGATTCCCCCGGAAAAACCAATCCGTGGGCTTGGTTCCTGTGTGCTGACTGGCTCTCTGCTGGTTTTCTGAATCAGGGGCCGGGCTACATTCACCAATGCCACTTGGATAGGTTCCCTATAGGACCCATAATGCAGTGAGGATAAACCTCAAAGACAATGTGCTTAGTGAAACTGGCCAGACACCGAAGCTCAGTATTGTATGGCTCCATGTGTACGAAGTGTCCGGAACAGGTGAATCCACAGAAACAGAAAGCAGCTTGGCAGTGGCTGGGGGCTCCAGGTGAGAAACCCAGGGGGAAGCTGCTTACTGGCCCCAGAGCCGCCTCCTGGGGCGAGGGAGGCGCTGGGGAGCCAGGCAAAGGCAGCGGTGGTGCAGCACCGTGGGCGCATTGAGTGCGGCCGAACTGTCCACTTCAAGTGGTTGAGTTTGTCATGTGACTTTCATCTCCACTTTTAGAAAGAACGAACTGTAAAGCTTTCAGAAGCAATATAAAAGAATGTCTTTTGTACTCAGTGATAAGCAATGCTTTTAAAATTAGAACCCAGAAAATGATAACCATAAAAGAAAAGATAAAAGCACTAGGAACTAGGTTGCCAGGCAGTACTGAGATCATTTGACCCCAATCAGTATTGTGGGTTTTTTTTTTATTTTCAGCTCCCCCCAGATCTGCATGGAGTAGAGTTGGGTTTCTTCAAGATCAGTGGCTCTGCGAGGTGAGTAGGATGACCTACAAGAGGGACCAGGGCTTTGAGGGTGAGGGCCGTAACTGATGACTGGGAGCGAAACTGGGTTAGCCAAGAATTAGCAGTGTGGGTGAGAGGGGGAGGACAGCAGAGGCTGGGTGGGGGGCAGCTGTAAGGATTGGTGGGTTGGGTTATTGGGTTACTGGCGTTGTGTTCATACTTCGATGCTACCCAGGGTTATGCCTGCACATATCAGGAGTAATTATTATTCCACAAAAGAGGATTTGAACGCTAGTTCAAAGAGTCTGTTACACGTTTTCCTGGAGTATACTGGTTTTTCTCCTCCGTCTCTGACAGTCGTAGGAAGCTGCTTTTGAAGAGGGGCTGGGTTCCTGCCTCCTGCTAGTCAGGGTGTGTTCTGGAGTCTCGGTGCTTGCTCCTCAGCTTCTGGGGTGAATCGAGGTGCTATTATCGGTGCCAGCGCTGGAGGACAGGGAAACTCGGGGAGTCGTGTGCTCTTCGGTAGTATGGATTCAAAAGATGGTGATAAAAGTGTTACTTGGAGAATTACAATGTGTTAGAGGGAGAAGTTAGTATTATCTGCAGTTTTAGCTCTAGTGCGTTAACTGAGAGCTCAGACCCACAAGACAGCTTCCCAGCTAAGTGATACTTTGTTTAAAAAGTTCTTTTTATTGGGCTAAAGTCTTTCTCTTGTAACTTCTTCTTGTTAGTTTTAGATGTGAATTCTGAAAATTATGTGGGAAAAGTTGAATTGGTCTTGAACTTCTTTAAATATTGCTGTTTTTCCTTCCAATACTCTAATCAGTGACCCAGTCCATCCTCTCCCCTCCACCCCCCTGCGCCCTTCTCATCCAGTAACTAGGGGTGTTCTTCGCGGCCGCAGCCACCTTTTCATCCCCAACGCCCCCGGCCCTGGCCGAGCGGTGCTGGGCCCCAGGGCAGGCGGCAGCAGTGCTTCGAGTGCTTGGAAAGCGTGTGCCCTGCGCCAGGCACTTGTTCCTTCTCCTAATGACGTGGGCAGTGCAGTCGGCGAGAGCCCCGGGTCTCCCTCCGGGGCAGAGTAGTAAGGAAGCTCCCCAGAGGCCATTCGGAGAGCTGAGCTCAGACTCGGGCTTCTGGATTCAGGGTGCACGCTCACCCGCTGAGTCCAGCTGTTTCCTAAGCTCTTACTTAAAACCCTTCCAAGTTCCCGGTGCGTTGGCCCAGTTGCCAGGGGCCTGCTGCCCTGTGGCCGCAAGCCCTCTCCTCTTCCAGAGCACTGTCTCCTGCAGTTCCAACGCCCTTTACACCCGCTAAAGTTCAATTGCTTGTTTGATGCCAGCACCCTGTGAGTCTTCACACGTATGTGCATCTACTGCCATTTCCTTCAGATGCTGCTGACTCTTTCATATGCTTCTTCAAGACTCATTTCCAGCATCGCCTTCTTCTGGAGACCATGCCTGTGGCTGGCCTGATCCCGCAGCCCCCCGCCCTGTGGAATGAAGGGTTCGTCCGCCAGCACGCACACCTCCACTACTACATGGCTACGTGTAAGGGCAGCTGTAGCATCCAGAAACTCCGCAGAGGCAGGGGTGTGTCTCACTGGTCTTGGTCACGTTTCTAACTGTGAACCGCCCTGGGTAATGCCCCAGGTGTTTATTTCACTTGCAGGCGATGGCTCGCTGGGGCGCAAACAGAAGGAGGCATGTGGGACTCCAGCAGCTCACCTCCTTCGCACACACAGGGAGGACTCTCCTGGGCCCAGTGAAGTCGCCCAAGTTTGTTGTGGATGAAGAGGGTCACAAGACTGTGTTAGTCAGCTCCACAGTCAGGCTTCTGGAAAGGCTGGAGCTTACCAGCGCAGTGGGGCAGCTCCTCGGGGAGGCTGTGCGAGCACAGAATGACGCCTATGGGACTGGGACCAGCACCCTCCTGTCTCTCGCCGGGGCCTGGAGCAGCGCCGCCATGGAGTGCCTTCACCTGGGGGTGCCTGTGCCGGCCATCGTGTCGGGAATGTCAGAGGGCTTGGCCACCTGCATGGAGGAGGTAGTCGCCCTTCAGGTCCCTCTCCACACTGTCTGTGACCAGACGGACAGCACACAGACACCCTTTGGACCTGGACCATTGGGTGGCGGTGTGGGCCCCTTCCCACAGACCCCTTCAGAGGCTGGTTTGATGCCGAAGGACCGTGGTCTCCACGATGCTGCCTCTCAGTCCTCGACCACTTCCAGGTTTTCTGGGACACCCGTTAAATCGGACACACTTTTCAGACCTCAGGCTATGGTTGGAACAGATGAGGATGCACCAGAAACTGCTCAGACTCCGAGAACCAGCCTGCTCAAAGCCCCCCGCTGCAGAAAGCCTGCGCTGATCCATAGCAGGCACTGCTGTCGAGCAGGGGGCGCTCACGAGACGACGAGGAGACCAGGTGGCGTTCTAGAGCAACACACGGTGACTCCCCGTGCCCACACCTGCAAGGATCTGGTCGAGCTGGTGGCGGGTCTGAGCCACGGGGACACCAGCAGCATGATGTTGGCGGAAGCGGCCCTGTGGCTGCAGCGCCAACAGGTGAGCGTGCGCCAGGGCGGCCGGGCAGTGCCACTCACGTTTGACGTTTCAAGAGTCTTCACTTGCTGTTTACCAGGTTTACCGGAAGCTGCTTCCTGCGTCTGTGCGGGCTTTGTCACTACTGTGTCGGCAGCTGGGACCCCTGTGCCCAAGGACGTGCAGAACCGGCCTCTCCGGGTGGTTCTCATCGAGGGGGACCTCACAGAGAACTATCGCCACCTGGGCTTTAACAAGCCTGCACGTGTCAAAACGGTGTCAGAGAACACGGACAAGCTCCACCAGGACAGCGCAGAGGAGATGTGGGCGGATCGCGTGTTGCAGGTGTTAGTGAGGTTCCGCGTGCACCTGGTCCTGGTGCAGGGAAGCGTGTCGGAGCGGCTCGAGGGGAGGTGCACCCGCAGTAAGCGGCTGCTGATTGGGAGGGTAGATGGCAGGGTGATGCAGGCCTTCGCTGAGGCTTCCGGGGCCGTGCAGGTGTCCTACATCACACAGGTGAACGAGGACGCCGTGGGCAGTGGGGTTTGCGTGGCCTTTTGGAGCGGCCCCCCCGGGGGTGTTGGTGACAGGGTCGGCAGAAGGGCCATCGTGTTGAAAGCAGAAGGGGTGAACTTGGTCACTGCGGTGCTCGCGGGCCTGGTCGCGGCACAGGTGCAAACCAAAGAAGACAGGTTCTGGGCCTGCGCCCACCGTCTGCACCACGCTCTGCAAGAGCAAACGGTCTTCCTCGGAGGGGGCGCCGTGGAGTTTTTGTGTCTTGGCCACCTTCAGGTTCTCGCGGAGCAGCCTGTGACTGAAGGAGACCACGTGCGTTCCGGAGGGCTGCCGATCGCTGCCCCGAAGCCGGCCTTGTGCCCCGTGCTCCACAGACCGACCGTACTTCGTGGCCTGGCGAGCGGGTGGCGCCGGTACCTCTCGACTCTCGTGCGGAACGCTGCCAGTTGCTCATCGGAATTTGAGGCCGAGACCTTCATTCAGCACCATGTGCAGAATGCTGCGGACTCTGGCTCCCCTTCGTCTTATGTCTTGAACGAGTACAGTAGACTAAGTGGTGGGATTTTTAATCCAGGCCATTCCAATCATCCGGAAGAGAGTCCGAGGGTATACGACACCGTTACGCCGAAGGTGGAGGCGTGGCGCCGCGCTCTGGACCTCGTGCTGTTGGTGCTTCAGACGGACAGTGAGATCGTTACTGGGCATGGCTACACGCAGATCCAGGCGCAGGAGTCCGAGGGCTTTCAGTTTCTGTAGCGTCATTGGCTAAGCCTTTGGGAAATGGTCTTCATGATGTATCCTGCTGATCACAAGTTTCCTGGTGGCCCAGTCATCGTTCCTAACATGCCAGCTGTCCCCGAGAAGAAAATAATTGATGTCTGTCAGTGACTGTATGAGGTCAAGTTACAGGGGAGGACCTGGGCTTGGGGACGTCGCCACATTTACAGTGCGCAGGACCGAGCCTGTGCGCTGTCCGAGCGGAGTGTTATGTCACCATCAGGTTGTGCGCGGTAGCAGGAACCTGGGACACGGACCAGGTGAAGGTGTGTGTTCGGCCTGCCCTGACGCCGTCATGGCCAAACCTGGCGTCCGGGGGTGCCCCACTGAGTGAGGCTCGGACTAGGCCGACAGCCAGGGTGTTCCGTCGATACCATGTCTATGCCCTCAGTCTCACACAGCATTAACAGAGGCTGCTGCCCACCCTGGACAGCACGATGAAGCCAGCACGCAGCGCTGGCCTCAGCCATGTCCCCCATGGTTGTGAACTTAGCCGGCTGTAAGTTCCCAGGAGCCATAGGCCTCTTTATTATCCAGAATGTAGTCTGAGACCAGTTATGCACTAGGACCCATGACGGGCATTGTGACTGACATGCTGATCTTGGGTGTCATTGCCAAAAAGTTTCAGGACAGCAGCGCCACCCTGGGTGGAGAGACCTTCCCCCCACACCCTCCTCCCAATGCTGCCGCCGTGGCCCCAGCAGGCCCTGGCCCTTGCTTCGAGACTCGTGAAACCTGATTTGGAGCACCTTTACGTGGATTTGATTATATCACATGGGTAGTGCCCCCTGAGCCCCTGCAGCCTCTGGTGTTGTGCAGGGCGAAACCCGAGGGATTCAAGCATGTGAGGGGGTATGACTCAGTTATCCTCGTGCTCAGGTGAAAGACCAGGGTTTCGGTTTAACGTTTGTCCTGAATGCGATCACATGACCCCCTTCTCCAGATCCTCATCCCAGTTATGAATACTGTCTTTGTTCAGAGTTACAATGATAATGTTGAGTGTTGAACAGTGTTTAAAAATAAAATACATTCCTTCACTTGAGTAGATATGGACACTTTTACTCTCCTGCATGCTATTAACACTTAGTTTTTGTTAAAATACTGCATAGGTTCTGCATGCCACTGACTTTACTGTAGATAGTTAACCACCTTACTTTGTATGATAGGTTTTATTTTTTGTGAAGCTGGTATTTGCATGTATCATTCAGTAAAATCTTAACACTTTGAAACTAGGAATGTTGGTATAATGCAGATTTTGTGAATCTTGGCTCAGCTCATGTGAGTATCTGTTTCCTCTAGTGGTTGTCACGAGTACAGACGCAAAATTAGCATCTCGGTTGCAGCAGCAACTGTGTGAGTTCGGTCCGTATGCGTTAACTCCCCCGATGCAGGTGACCCTCCGTTGTCCTCATGGGTGTCTGTGGGCTTGTGAGCCATGGTCATGAAAAGATTCCATTCGGTGGCCACCAGGCATGTGGCTCTGAGAGACCCTGGGCCACTCTGACTCCAGCCCCCACCCCCCAAACTAAATAGAGCCAGGAACTGCCCCCAAACCCACATGAGTAATTATTGGCTTTGAAAGGGGGCGGGGGGTGGTGACACTGAGACTTTTAGCAAAGTTCCATTATGCTTTAGTGACATCCTCACAAACATTGTGCAATACTTTTTAGGAAGCCGTTCTAAAATACCTATCATCTCTGTTATCTTAAGATGAGTTCTCACCTGTGGCCCCTCAGCAGTATGTTTCTATGGCCCTTTTAGGCAGTGAGGGTGTCTGTTTGGATGAGAGGCTCTGCCCCTCCTGGGCTGACTCCCAGGGTAAGGAAGTCCCCATCCAGGTAGCAGCAGACCTTGGCCCAGAGCATCTGCGGGGGTCTCCCTCCCCGGCCCCCAGACCAGGCTGGACAAGCCCTCACTTTGCATCTGATTCTGTCACTGACCAACCTTTTTTCATATTCTGGCACCTTCTTCTTCCTAAATGCTTTTAATTCTGTATCTCCACCCGGCCAGGTCCCAACCTTTTCACCTTTTTCTCTTTAACTGTGGATGCCTCTTCCTCTCACCCTATTCACACCTCCACCCTGGGGTTTTTACACATGCCCACAAACGCACGCATCTTTTATTGCGCCCCAGCACTCTCCTGTGTGTGTGGATGCAGAATGCTCTCCGCAGTCCGTGATTGGGGCCACACTAACCACGCTGCCCTGTGGCCCACTCCCGTCAGGCAGTACCTTAAGAAGCTGCCCCCGCGTTGTGAATAGAGTTCAGTAACACATCTTCAGCGGCACCGAGTTCTTCCAGCACAAGGACCTGCTGCAGTTTAACCTCACCCATCTCCTCGCAGACGCTGAGTTCCATGCCAGGTGGGCACTGTCACCAGCCAGCGGCAGCCAATGCACCTGTGGCTGCATCTTCTTCTCGCTCATCACTGTGTCCCTTGGGTGACTTTTCCATGAATATTGAGTCAGCAGGTAGGTGGACATTTTAGCTTTTCTTAGATATTTTTGCCAAATTCTTCTTCCAAAGTTTCTGCAAATGGAAGTGTCATTTCCACAGCCATTGTCCACACTGGATATTAGGAAGTTTGTTTGAAATCTGGGTGAAAATGCAATCTCCTCTTCGTAAACCTTCCTTTATTAGTGAGGAAGAAAGGGCAGTAATATTGCTTTACATTTTTTAACATTTGAATTTCTGTGTCTCCGTTCTTTGGTGTTATGTTTAGAAAGGTCTTCCCGACCCAGGATTACGCTGCAATCACTCGTACAGATGTCTAGTTATTTTATGGTCTTACTCATCCTTCACATTTAAATACTTAGCCTGTCTGGAATTTATCTGAGTGGACAGCACAAACTCGAAAAGAGCTCTTTCCGAATGGTCACCCGCTTGTCCAACGTCACGCTGGGTTTTCGTTGCCCTCTCAGCTATTTCTTAGTGGAAATGCCAACAGGAAAGACGTTCCCAGTTGCTGAGAAACACTTGCGTGCCTTTCTAACGAGGGCCTCATACCGCTCAGTGTTGTCATTCCTGCCTGCTGCCGTGGCACCACACTCTGCTGAGGAAAGAATGCAGCAGAACCGTGTGGCTCTGACAGTGAGGGTGGCGAAGGCTATACCCCTTTGTAACGTCGTCCCAGACAGACCGAGAGCCCCTCTCCCACGGATGGGCTTCAGAACCTGCGAGGGGGTCGGAACTTGACTCGAGGAAACCTCAAAGATTTCTTCCTTTTGACCTGTAGGTGGCAAACTTCCACTCTTATGCTCTTAAAAATTGGACCTGCTGGCTTCAAGTCCGCAGAGAGAATTGAAAGGTGAGGTGAGTTTAGTTGGGGGGAGCATGAAAAAAGGGCAGGGAGAGTAAAAGTCCACTCCTTTCATGCTCTTGTGGGTTTGGAAGGGGTCGCCTGACCTGGGCCCGAGCCCCTTCTCTGCCATGAGCTCGCCTGACCTGGGAAGGTGACCCAAGGTCCTGGCCCCCCACCTTGAAGTCAAAGTGGAAGGGAGTCCCCTCCCCACTGCACCTCCCAGCTCTGAACCTAGTGATTCTTGTAACCAGTTTAAATCCCTGACAGATTATGAGTGATAGTGAAACTCACTTAAAGGGGGGCAAAAATATTTAAAAATTGCTTCTTGAAAGAGTACAGTGATAAGTCCAGACTAAAATCCATCACAAAAACTTTAATATGTGATGTCCATAATGTTGGAGTTTCAAAACTGGCCGCTTATGGATTCAGACCATTGTGATGACTTATTTTACTGCCAACCTGAAGGGCTCAGCAGAGAATGACGTGCCTTTTCCAGTGACAAGAAGAATTCCCTCAGATCTGTGGTTGTTGCGGCCATATCAGTAAGTTACAGCACATTCAAAAGTAGAATATAAGTCGGCAAGAAATGAGGATATGAAATATAAAACCCAAAGGAGCCGGAGTGACGGGTGGGAGGTGACCTGGTGGACACACGCCCGTTTTTTCACACCACGAGACTGCAAACAGGTCACGTGATCAGGAGTGCTCCACAGGGCCTGTTCTGAGAAGCGTGCCGTCTGCAGTGTGTGAATGTATACCCCCGGGCAGCAGTGGGGATCTCCCTGAACTCGGGCGAGCCTGATCCACATCTCAGACCCAGTGACCCAGATGTTACAAGGCTTCCGCAGAATGTCATCGAGCCTCCAAACACGTGCCCACGCTTCTCTTGGCTGCCGGTCTGAGTGGCCTCTGCCTGCACCTTCCTCTCCCCACCCTTTTCTCTCCACCCTGGGTGCCCACAGCTCACCCACCCGCTCGCACCCAGCTCTTTGTGGGTTTAGAAAAGAGCTTCACTCAAGATCCAAGACGCTGCGGAGAGGGCAGGTGTCACACGCAAGGCTGACCTCTCCCCGTGTCCCTGCTGCCCCCCCCCTCCCTGCTCGCCTGTCTCTCTGCTCCCTCTTCCTGCCTCCTCGTATGGTCGTCCCCAATCCCTAGTCCCCAGGAGACTCCTCGCACATTCCCCCTCAGCAGCGGCAAACCCCTAGTTTGCAAAAGGGGCAGCTCCTCCTGAGAGACACATTAGTAAATAAAACCTTCTCCGTCTAATTTCTTCTGTAAGGTTGGCATTTGCACTCTGCTGAGAAAGGAGGCAGTCTGCACGAGGAGACATGGGAATTGCACTCCGCTCCCCTGACGCAGGACATGATGAAGCAGCCTGAAGGCAGCACTGCGTGTAAGTCCCAATAGGAACCGGCTGCAAGGTGGAACTCAGGGCCGTGGGAACATTCTGGAGAGGATGTGTATCAGGCCAGCTGTGATGCGTCCTTGTGCGGAGGTAGTAACAGCATCGTAAGAATGGAAGCAGACCGAACATCCCACACTGGCAGTGTTTGGGCAAACAGGACAGACTGAGGTGGTGGAATGAGGTTTGCACTACAGTTAAAAAATGTCAAGTATGCCTGGAACACACCAAGGCACATCATCATTACATTACCCAAGATTAAAGTGAAGGAGAGAATTCTAGAAGCAGCAAGAGATAAGGGGACAGTCACCTCCAAAGGAGTTCCCATCAGAATGTCAGCTGATTTCTCAAGAGACCTTGCAGGCAAGAAGGGACTGGAAAGAAATATTCCAAGTCATGAAAGGCAAGGACCTACATCCAAGATTGTTCTAGCCAGCAAAGCTTTCATTTAGAATGGAAGGGCAGATAAAGTGATTCTCAGACAAGGTCAAGTTAAAGGAGTTCATCATCACCAAGCCCTTATTTTATGAAATGTTAAAGGGATTTATCTAAGAAAAAGAAGATAAAAAATATGAACAGTAAAAAGACAGCAAACTGACAGTTATTAACAACCACACCTAAAACAAAAGCAAACTAAGCAAACAACTAGAACAGGAACAACCACAGAAATGGAGATCACATGGAGGGTTATCAACAGGGGAGTGAGAGGGGGAAAGAGAGGGAAAAGGTACAGATAATAAGTAGCACAGATGGTAGGCAGAAAATAGACAGGGGAAGGGTAAGAATAGTATGGGAAATTTAGAAACTAAAGAACTTATGACACACGGACATGAACTAAAGGTGGGGAATGTGGGTGGGAGGGGGTGTGTAGGGTGGACGGGAATGAAAGAGGGGAAATGGGACAACTGTAATAGCATAATCAGTAAAATATATTTTAAAAAATGTCAAGTATGCATTTTACTTCCACACATGAACAAGCTTATAAATAGTGATGAATTAAAAAACAGAGCTTGAGATAATATTATGGCTATGTAAAAACAGCAAAGAGTGGAACCCAGAAGAAGGTAAATTGTTGTAATTCTTACTGTTTTATAAAGTCCCAACTTTTAGAAATGACAATAATTCTAATTGGTCATAATTATTCTATCTTCTATTATTATATCTCTTGTAGTAAGACCAATTATTTAAGTCCATTTGAGCTGATTCTAATGTCAGTTGGAACCACCTCCGAACGATTTTCTTCCTGTTAGAGCTGCTGTACGTCAGATTTGTCTAATGCCCCAGTTGGACCTGGGACCTTGGCACGGATTAGGCTGCCTTGACGAGTTTAGTGGTGTGCGGCATCCGAGAAGCGTGCTGAGCACTGCTGCAAACCACCGGGGTCACCGAAACATCCAGCCCAGTCTGAGAGGGCAGCACAGCCCGCAGGAGCGAAGGGGACACGACGACCAAGAGTTCTGGGGTCCTGGACGCTGGGTGAAAACTAAGGAAATCTGAGTCAAGTACGGACTCCAATTAATAATCATGTGTGAGTATTGGCTTGTTAATTATAACTTACCATCCTACCGGAAGACGTTAATGATAAGGGAAACCAGCTGCGGAGTATTCTGTGAGCCATTTCCACAACTTTTCTGCACATAAAGTGAAACTGCTAGATTAAAAGCATGTCAGTGTACTCAGACAACCGAAACATCATCTCACGGATTGAACCAACACACTAAATAACCGAACCTCATTCACTGTTAGCGCCCCACCGATGAGGTAAAAACCACCAGATCCTGTCTGTAACCGCGCAGCAGGTCACTAAGGGGAGATGGCCCTCCGCACCCAGAGGGATCCGTGGTTAGGAACCCAGGACCCGCGAGCACCGAGCAAAGTGCGGCCCCTCCCTGGGGCAATCCGCAGGGCTCCCCGCGTTCTTCCTATACGTTCATGGAGTTGTTACTGCCGCACACAGCAGGTAAGGAAGTCCGTTCAGGACGACGTGGAGGTTTCCTTTTCTCCTCTGTTTACCCAGTGCTCCCGTGCATTCATCTGGTGCTGTGGAGAAGACTCTTCATCTGATGCCCGCGATGAATGACATGCAGGTCGGGAACCTCCGAGTCTGTGGACGACACTGAGTGTGATTGTGTCTGAAAAGGAGACCTGTTTCCCGGGTGCACCCCAGAGCAGCGTGGGGAAGGCTGCTTCCCATTCGGTTTCCACTCTGGCCTAATGTCAAACTTCAAGAAACGAGGCAGATGTAATATATTTTCCTCCTCATCACACCAATTAAATATCCACTTATTTAGTTTCTTGTTAATGTATTAAAATGTTTTAAGGCGGCATCTGTGTTTTCTGTTTAAAAGCAATACAAACCTCTGTTAATGAAGCCATTTATTTTCTTAGAAGCAATGATTGGTTTCCGGCAGTGTTTTTAAACCTGCCGCATGAGAAGTACTTGGGCCGCCTGTCACAATGCAGATTCCCAGACCCTCCCCTGCAGTCTCCCAGTTCAGGACACCCGAGGGCCCTGGAGGAGCTGTCTTCTCACTAGCGCCCCCTTCTGGCCAGGCAGTCTTCTGCCAGGCAAGCTGTTCTTAGCCCAGGCTGCTCAGCCTCATCAGCACTGCTACTGCCAGGTTGTCACATATTCACCTGGGTGGGGCCGACGCATCAGTGTTTTTAACTCCCCCTGGTTGGAACTGGGAATTATCGTCGAAACCATTAGCATTGTGCATGGAATCAAAATTAGAAAAAACTGCACTTTACTTCTTAGGCTCTAGTCGGAAAACACTGGCTCCGAACACGGCGCGGGAACCTCACACGCACAGCGCTGAGCACAAGAAGCCGGGAAGCACAGCAGGCGCGCCGGCGGCACTGACCGCTGGGAGGCCCAGGGTGTTCGGGCACGGTGCGGGGACGGAACTGTCTGGAATAAGATACAGCTGACCGCTGCCAAACGCAGAGAATGTGGTAAAAACCACTGAAGCAGACACCTCAATGTGGGGAGTTTCATGTTGTGTGAAGTGCATCCCCATTCAGAGGTGCTGCTAAAGCAGAAAGAACACGCAGTGTAACCATTTTGTGTGCATTTGAGAAACAGACCTATGCAAACCTGCGTTGGAAGGCCGGCCGTAGGGGAGGGGCACCGGCAACACCCACGAGGAGGGCGGGGGTGCAGCGGGGCTCCTGTTTCTGGTCCTGGGTGTTGGCCACAGGGGCCAGCTCCCCTGGCAGTCATTCGTTTTTGAGCTGTACGGGTATGATTTGTGCTTCGAGAAAACAGTTATCAAGAGAAGATTAAAGGATGTTCGGGCTCCTGCCCTGGAGAATACAGGAAAGAATCTGTCCTAACCTATGATGAGAGCCACTCTGATGAGTCATGAAGACGACGGTGGGGGTCACACAACGTTGGGGTTGTTTACCGAAGATGCGCACAGAGATGCGGCCTCAGGGCTCTAACACCCGCCTTGCCATCGAATCAGTCCTGTTTTGAGATGCTGACTTGCACCTATCGGCCAGATAATATTTTGAGACTGAATTCAGTTCTTTGAGGCCACCAGTAATTTATAATTACCTTTTATTCTGGGAAGTAAAGAGTTAGGCAAAACAAAAGAAACACTGAACCTCAAATTCCCCTATCAGGACACGTGCCAAAGAGAATTGGCTAACTCATACGGCTTTAGCTGTAGCAAACCACACTGTGATGTGTTTCACCGGCCCTCAGACCGAATGTGCCAAGGCCAGTCCAACTTTCTTTCCTCTATATCATGGCCGGTCACCCTTTCCTAGTTGCTGCTGCTCTGCGGACCGTCCTCGACTAGAAAGCTTCCTGTGTTTACGGCCTCTCCACGCTCCGTGGATTTGATCATTTCCCTCTTTCTTCATAGGCTCCAGGATTTCATCACTTTATTGCTCTTTGATTTCTGCAGAACTATTCACATTTTTAAGACATTTGGTTTCCAGAAATGACTCCAATACTGTAAGGTTCTGGAAAATGTCTACTTCCTTTTGCAATCGTGTTTGTGCGCTGAAACAGTGCGGGTGAACCCTGACCCTATGTTTCCACGGTCGATTCTTTGGAACTGAGTCAGTGTAGCGTCGCTGCCGATTCCCGAAGTTCCGCGCGTGGCTCTGCTACTCCCTGTGAGACCCGCCGGGACTCTCCAGAGCTCCTCCTCATTCCATTGCCAGCTGTGGGCTCTGCTGTGTACTCCCACATCAGAGGTTTGTTTATTTTACAGAGAAAACCAACATCACTGAAATTTCCTTTCTTCCTAATAGCTAGAAAGAATGGTTTTAGATTCCCTGCTCCGGTCTCCTCATTTTATAGATGAGACTGAGGCCGAGAGAAATCCATGTAGCCAGTTACTGATAAAGCCATTGTCTTCCACAGTTCTTTATTGTTTTACTGTACCTAATTTGCATCTTTCTTCCTAAGCAATACTCCCTCATAGGCAGACCTTTATGTGGTATCAGTGAAGGCTCTCTAGGATGTGTTACAAAGAAGGTGTGGAAGAGAGGCTGTCAGTGCGACCGTTTGTGGGGAGCCGTTTGTTTGAGGCGATTGGGTTACACACACACCTGTAAGGGCCCACGAGAAAGTGGCAGGCGTGATAGCTTCTAGATGGGACTGGGGACTGGGTAGACAGGGGTATGGGGGATGGTCACTCTGTGCCTCGAGTTCCTTTGGGATTTGATGTCATATGCATTTAAATTTATTAACAATAGCATCATTAAAGAAATAATGGAGATTCCGGCCAAGATGGAGGCATAGGTAGTCTCACTGTGCCTCCTCGAGCAACCAAAACTAAGGACAACAAAAACTGAGAAACAAGAAAGAACCAGAACAGAGAGAAATGAACTGAATGGAAGTCTGACTACCATACATCCAGACCGGTAAGGAGGGGCGGAGTTGGAGGCCTACGGAGAGGGGTTGAGGGGTCCCAGCAGGAAAGAACGGTGGCTGGCAGACGTGGGTGTGCAGGGTGCAGACAGCAGTTGGTGAACCCCAGAAGCGCAGGGGCCGCTGATGGACCAGTGGCAGACCCTGGGCACAGGAGGCAACGAGCAGACCCAGTGAGGGGCACAGGGCAGCTGGCTGTCCGCAGCCACACATTCTCATGCAGACAAACTAAGAGAAAACGGGCAGCAACACAGACTGCACAACCCAGGGACCCAGTGCCAGGAAACAAAGTCTAAGAGCACCAACTGAAAACCCCTGTGGGAGCTGAGGCCGGGAGAATCTCTCAGCCTTATAGGAGGCTCTTCGGGGAGACCCACAGCGTCTGAGAAAGTGCACAGGCCCACCGCCTGGGAGCCAGCACCAGAAGGGCCCAATTTGCTTGTGGGAAACCGCAAAGAGAATGGAAGTCCTAGAGAGAGCGGAGCAGGCGCCATTGTTCCCTCTAGGACCCCGCCCCCACATACAATGTCACAACCCAGCGACTGGGGTGCCCCACCCTGGTGAACACCTAAGGCTCCACCGCCCATACGTACCACCTGCAACCAGACCAAAGGAAAATAAAAAATAAAAAAGATGGCTCAAATAGAATTGAAAGCCCCAGAACCAATTTTTTTAAGTGACCAAGAGATAGCCAACCTATCAGATGCACAGTTCAAAGCACTGGTGATCAGGATGCTCACAGAATTGGTTGACTTTGGTCGCAAATTAGATGAACAAATGCAGGCTACAATAAGAGAAATGAAGGAAAATGCACAGGGAACCAATATTGATGGGAAGAAAACTGGGACTCAAATCAATGGAGTGGACCAGAAGGAAGAAAGGAACAACGAAACAAAAAAGAATGAAGAAACAAGAATTCAAAAAAATGAGAAGCTTAGGGACCTCCAGGACATCTTTAAACGTTCCAACATCCGAATTATAGGGGTACCAGAAGGGGAAGAGGAAGAGCAATAAAATGGAACACTTATTTGAATATGTAATGAAGAAGAACTTCCCCAATCTGGCAAGGGAAATAGACTTCCAGGAAGTCCACGCTCAGAGAGTCCCAAAGAGGTTGGACCCAAGGAGGAACACGCCAAGGCACATCTAATTACATTAGCCAAGGTAAAAATGAAGGAGAGAATCCTAGAAGCAGCAAGAGACAAGGAGACAGTAACCTACAAAGGAGTTCCCATCAGACTGTCAGCTGATTTCTCAAAAGAGACCTTGCAGGCAAGAAAGGGCTGAAAAGAAGTATTCCAAGTCCTGAAAGGCAAGGGCCTACATCCCAGATTGCTCTATCCAGCAAAGCTTTCATTTAGAATGGAAGGGCAGATAAAGTGCTTCTCAGACAAGGTCAAGTTAAAGGAGTTCATTATCATCAAGCCCTTATTATATGAAATGTTAAAGGGACTTACCTAGGAAAATGAAGATTAAAAATATGAACAGTAAAAAAAGACTTCAAACTCATAGTTAGTAACAACCATACCTAAAACAAAAGCAAACTAAGCAAAAAAACTAGAACAGGAACAGAACCACAGAAATGGAGATCACATGGAGGGTTAGCAACAGGGAAGTGGGAGGAGGAGAGAGGGGGAAAAGATATAGAGAATAAGTAGCATAGACAATAGGTAGAAAATAGACGGGGAGAGCAAGAATAGTATGGGAAATGTAGAAGCTAAAGAATTTATGACACATGGACATGAACTAAAGGGGAGGAATGTGGGTGGGAGGGGGTGGGCAGGGTGGAGGGGAGGGAAGGAGGGAAATGGGACAACTGTAACAGTATAATCAATAAAAGAGGAAAAAAAATAAATTCATCTGAAACAGCAAGGAGCAAAATTGCCCCAGGTGCAAGCAATCTGCGACGTGGAGGGCAAGGCTGGGAAACACCCCGCAGAACAGAGGGGAAGTGAGAGAAACCAGAGAAGTCCAGCCTACAGCTCACACTGCCCAGGTGTGTTGGCGGTGCCTCCAGCTGTGCAGAGAGGAGCTGCACCTGCAGGCACATCAGCTTAGGTCGGTCCGTGCCAACAAGTACTGTAAATACGGTAATAGGATAAAGATGAACAAAAACAGCACCCACCATATCCAGGCACTGTTCTCGGAGTTCTCCGCATTCCTAATCCAGGAACGTTAGCAGTAGGAGGCAGGCAGTGGGTAGGATTCCAAGGCCCCGGGAGGTCAGCTTCTGGCCCCACGGTCACACAGCGGGTAGGTGACAGCGCTGAGATTTGACTTGAAATCTACCTTCCCTACAAAAGTGTGCTATACAGTGACAGATCCGTGTGCACAAAACAGCAGGCCCTGCGATCCGCATGCAGGGCAGACGTCACGCTCGAGGGTTGCCCTGCTCACAGGAGGGGTGGAGTAACAGCTCTGTCTCAAAGCTCAGCGACGACCAGGGCATCGTTCGCACAGCTGCACTACTCGTGTCTTTCAACTTCTAGTGCCGAGGATATTGCCGCTTTCGCGGCAACGAGATGTCATTTAGTAAGACCCTGAGGCTTAGGTGCAACTCTTACAAGTATTAAGGGTAACCAATCATAAAATCCTAAGAGCATCTTTCCTCTCAAGATCTCTCAAGAGCCTGGATCCCCTCAACCTCTAAGACGATGGCAGAACTAATGAACGCAGCCGTGCGGTCTCAGTCGCAGGTGCTTCGACGGCTTAGCGTAGCCCCTACACATGGGCGTGCAGCGAGCGCGCAGAAGCGACCGGACGCAGCTGTGAGCGATGGAGGGGCAGCACTGCCAGTGCGCCTGCGCGGTTGGGGCTGCCCACAGGTTCAAGGGCAAGGTCCGCGTTCTCCCTCTGCTGGGCGGTCTGGGAACAAACGCAGGGTCCCCAACGTGCCCAGGCGCGCTGGGACAGCGCTAGGCTCCACAGCGCGTCCCGCGCAGGTCAGGGAGCGCGTCTTCTACGTGAGGGGCTGGGCAGGAGGGAGGTTTTTCTCTTCCTTTCTCCAGTGGGACCTTTGTACGCATGTTCGTCTGTGTGTCGCCAAAAGACTAGAAATTACCAAAGGCCGTGGGACAGAAAATGAGCCCTTGGCTGGCCTGGTTTCCTTAGCGTCTCTGCCTAGCGAGTGGATCCCGTATTCCAGAATTTTCTTACCTTTCGCTTCCGGAACCTGGTGCTCATGCAGCCGCCTGACCGCCAGGAGCTGCTTCCAAAGTGCAGCGTGGCGACAAGATGCAGCCTTTCCTGTTGGGAGACTTGCAGAAGCGTTGAGGGCCCTGGTGAAGTGGCTAGTGGGTAAGAACAAGATGTATCTAGGCGGTGTGCTCACTGAAAGTTTCTCCACGAACGCCCGGGGAGCGTGCTCCGGAGCCTGATGTCGAGGAAGGCTCCAGCGCGCCCCTGTGCGCGGACACGGACACGGACACGGGTCTGCGCTGACCGGAGCGGGATGCGGTCCTGCGGCCGCCGGGAAAGCGGCGGTGCTGCAGCTCCGGGTGGAGGGCGGTTCCCAAACGCAGTACGGGGAGGCGGCGTCTCTAAGCGGCCGCACGTCCTGCTGCACCTCGTCCGGTCACCGTTCAGCCTCTCCCCTTGTGACTTCTGCTTCAATTCTGCGTGCGGTTTTTCCATAGTCCCTGAAAACGGAAATGCAGGAAGATCCCCCCAAATAAACTGCCATAATTTCCGTCTTTCTGACCTCAAGCGGGTGCTGACTGTGGTACTTCTGCCGTGTATGGAGAACGGGTTTGCTGATTCTTTACGGGAGTGACAACACTTGGAATTTGAATGTTTGGGGTTTTTTGTGTGTAAAGCACAAATTAATCTGTTATGCTCTCTCCAAGAATTACAGCGTGGTAGTTTCTAATCTGATTAAAACTGTTTTATCTAGGCAAAGACAATACAAGGAAAAATAGTATTCAGTACCCATTATCAATAAAGAAAAGAAAAGGAGAAATCTACATTTTTTTTCTTCCCACTTCAATAGCAAATGCGGTGTGAAGTTCCTTAAAGCACTTACAGAGGAAAAGGGGAGTGAAGTAAAAAAGAAGGAATGGAAAGAAATGGGTGCTGTTCCAGCTCGGGAGATTCCTGACTTCGGTAAAGTGGCAATGGCCGTCGTTCAAGGGAACACAGCCCGAAAGCAATTTCAAATGTGGGAAAAGGGGCGGCATTTCCATGAGGCCATGGCTGGGGCGCCTCCCCACGCCAGTGCCCCTCAGAGCCACCCAGGGCTCCAGCTTCAGTTTTGTGCTGTATCTTTTCCCAAGTCAGAAAAACCCCAACCGTCACCGATGGACATTTTATCAGATATACTGTTTTCTGCTCGTTTTTTTTTTCCTTGTTGCCTGATAACAAGGATAAACAAATACTTCCTTCCGGGTCCCTGTGGGAAACGACTCTGTCTGGGAGGTGGGGTTGCTGTGAAGTCCGGGAGACTCGGGACCGCGAAGCGCTTTCACACCGGCCTGGCCGGGGCTCAGCTGTGGGAGCTCCGCCCGCACACCTCCCACCCCCGCACGCCAGCGGGTGGCGGTCCAGTCCCTGGTGGGACCCCAGTCCGCGCGTGTATGGGAGGCAACTGACTGCTGTTTCTCTCCCTCCCTCTCTCTCTAACATCAGTAAACATATCCTCAGGTGAGAATCTCAAAAAATAAAAATAAATAAATAAATAGAAAAGAATCATCCAAACATAAGTCGGTACCATCACCCAAATCACTCTGTGATATGTACATGTTTTATCTCATTATTTTCTAAATAATCAAAACTGCTACCTTGGAATTACAGTGTTGCTCAGTTAAGGTGAAAATGTTAAGCACTTTTGTTTTTTGCCTTTCGGTTAAACTAACAAAATACATTGGACTTTTTTGCTTTAGATTGAGGCTGGTGTGTTAAAAAAAAAAAAAGATTAGAAACCACGGTCCAACCATCTCATTTTCTGAAAAGCAGACTTTCTGCTCGGGCTTCGGTGATGAGCCTGCTGTCTGCGTGTGTCTCCAAAACAGCCAGGAGGTGAAATTCCACCGCATGGGTCCCCCGGGGATCCACCCGCAGAGGCCCGGGGTCCACGTGGTTCCCAGGTCACAGGAAATGGTTTCTTTTCAAAGAGCTTAGGTGGAGCGAGATCCCCTTTGCGAAAGTCAGGCAAAGGAAACGAGAACCGCAGCAGACACAGGGCGCCAGGCCTGCGCCCGCTCCTGGGGTCCTGCTTTAGTTCCCCCGCGGCCAGCGCGCACTGTGTGTGTTAAACACGCGAAGGGGAAGGGCCAGACCCCAAAGGCAGCCCGCTCCAGCAAACAGAGCGCCTCCTGGTTTGTTTTCCGGTTTGTCAGAAAATGCGTCGTAGGGGTCCGGGGTCAGACGATTGCCTTGGTGTTTCCCATGCTGTCCTAGCCAGATTTTTCAAGTTTAGCCTAAGTAAAAATAAGAAGGGACGAAGCAAACCCATTTACAAATGACAACGCATTACACGGAAAGAAGGATCGGGGGCTCGCTCCTGGTCTGTCCCTGGTGTGGGCTCGTGGGTGCATGGGTTGGAGAGCGCCACCCGGCATGGGCCGCCCCACGGTCAGCGGTGGGTCTGCAGTTGGCCAGTGGTCTCTGTTCCATGTGGGCTCTTCAGGAGGCAGGCAGCTGGCACCACCAGGAGAATGTTCCACGCTCCCCTCCACATCCCTGCCTCTGAAGGTCCTTTCTCCCTGGAGCTGGTCATCTTCAGGGACCCATCAAGGGGGTGAACTTCCCCAAAACCCACTTGAATGCTGGACAGTCACAGAACACGCCTCTCTCAAACGTGCCACGTGGGCACAGGGAGTGTTTGGAGCTACAGGTGCTAAAAACAGTCCATGCAAGAAGGGTGCTCCGAGCTCCCTTTATTCCCGAGAGTGGGAGATGACACTCCCCATGACAGACACCCTCCCTGCACCCCGCACACAGAGCCCCTGTGGTGGTGATTCCCCATCCGGTGCAGCCCCTTTCCCACAGCTGGCTCCCTGGGCTCCGCCTGGTCTGGAGACAGCACAGCCCAGCCGCTCCTTTGCGTCCTCGGTTCCCTGCGAAGGCTCCCTGTATGCAGAACTACCTCCCTGTTTTCCTCCCTTACTCTGTGTAAGGTCACCTTAATGCTCAGGCCCCACCGGGGACCCTGAGGAGGCTGGGGAGAGCTCTGCTTCCCTGCCACGGGGTTCCGAGTGCTTTCAGCTGCTTTTGCTTCCAGGCTCACTGTTCTTCTGATCTGCAAGGATCGACTAAGACTGACCACCCTTGAGACTGGCCTCCTAGTAGTCCAGACTCAGCCTGCTGCAGTCCCGCCTGCCCTTGGGCGGAGGGGGGGCACCCTGTCGGGAAGGAGGCGGACGTTCAGATGAAAGCGAAGTATGCAGTTTCCCATGAGCATCTTGTGTGTGCGTGTGGAGGGTCAGAAGGTCTTAGTAACCCATGGTGACCTGCTTGCTATTTTTGTTATATAAGAGCTTTTCTCCTCTAGAATTGTCACTGTTAAAATTTGAATAAAAAAGAAAGATACATACTATTTACATGTCTTAAACAAAAGATTTAATTTTGTGGACAATCATTTTTAATAATATTCAAGTTTTTGAGGAATATTAGTGCTTCTTATAATTTTCATTTAAAGGACCAGCATGTCCTGAACGGTGTTACAGCAGGGAAACGGGAAGTGTGTTTGAAAAAGTGAGTAATGCGTGTGTTACATTAAACCCCTGCATCTCCATCAGCACTTGCAGCCTTAGACTCTTTGTAATCGGCTAAACTAATAGGAAACACTTGATTTGAAAGTTTTTATTGACTTTGACTAAGAGCACAATTTGCCTTTTTTAAGCTTGCGTTGTTAAGAACCTTATGTAATAAGCCAAAACAGCATGCTTTCGATTATTTTTTTAAAGCTGAAATTGAGCTATAAAATTGTAGCACTTAATGAAAATAAAACACATGGAAACTTGGGAGAAAATGAAATAGAACAGGAACTAAAATTAAAAGCGTTCACCAGCTTCGTCACGGTGCCGAGCAGAGCCACACAGGACGGAACTGGCATCTCGGAGGCATCTGTGGGGCGGATGTCAGTTCAGGCTCCAACTCCGTCTCTCTCCCTCTTCGCCTCTTTCTCTCTCTCTCTCTACACACACACACACACACACACACACACACTCACAGTCAGCTTCTTTGTGCCCGATCAACCGGAGAACACTGTTCCTTCAGTCGTCTTTCACCAATGGTTTTGGACGCTCTCCATGGTTCGCTCATGGCTGCGGGGCTCAGCAGGCCAAGTAAGAGCTGCCCCCCCAGGAGCACACTGGGCTGGTGGAAGAGACGACTCACTCACACAGGCGGTGAGCGCACAGAACGGAGGTGGATAAACACCGTGAAGGAGGCGTGTGACGGTAGAGGAGTTCCAGAGACGTCACTTTGCTCCGGGACGCCAGAGAAGTCTTGTGGAAAAAGCACCTCTTACTGTGGGCTTTGCAGGACAGAGAGGTGTTTGCAGAATGACGTGGGGAGGCTGGGGGGACTGGTGTGGGACCTGCAGCCCTGGTGAGCAGCACCATGGGCCCGGCCCCGTGCTCAGGGACAATGAGGGGCCGTCCCCTCAACTGCCCTGTAAGAAGTGCCCAGCAGCTGGCTGGGCCAGGAGGGTGGGCACAGGCCCAGAAGGCACATGAAACTGCCCCTGGATGGGTCTCCTTTATGCCCAAGACAGCGTAGTTAACCTGGAGCTTTCTGCTAAAATCCAGCCTGGGCCGTGGGAGCCCTGCGTGTGAAGGGCATCACAGAGGCAGCAGGCCAGGCATTGTCCCCATGTCGGGTATTGGTCCCCTGGCTGGGTGAGGTGTGTCTGAGCTGTCCCTGATGAGGGTGGTTCTCTGAAGAAGGTGGCTTTGGGAACCGTTGTCAGGCAGCAGGCACCCTCCCTCCACCCTTCCCCTGCCCCAGGATGGTGTGCTGGTCAAACAGAACTGGGCCAGTGTCCTGGGTAGCTGGTCCCCTTCCACTGGGTCATCCAGGGTCTCCCTTTACCCACTTTTAACCTCACGGGTGGCCCACCAATGGAGACATAGCTGAGATCTCATCCGATCCCCACGTGCTCCAAGGAGCCTCCACATCCCAGTCTGCCCCCCACCCTCCTGCCCCTCCATCCCCACCCCACCCCACCCACACGAGGCCTGGGGGTGCTGACTGGCTCCATCCCTTGCTGGGTGGACAAGGCATAGGGCTGCGCCGGGTTCAGGGTGTGTCTGCGAGGCTGACCCCCAGCCTGGAGCTGCATCCCAGGACCTGAGGCTCCCTGACTTGGCATTCTGAAAACTTTCCAGTGGATTCCCTTCAGCTGCCCCCCAGGGTTTCAACCCCAAAGGACCCACAGGCCAGCCCCTTCCTCTGAAGGGCCCCTACCCTGGGTGGGCAGCTTCCCTAGTCCCCTCCACTTGGCCCCTCGTCCCACGTCTGCTTGCTTTACAAGGTATCCTTCCTGTTACATGTCACTGGGGGACTTTTTCTACTGCTAATTAGACCTAATGTCTGGGAGCTAAAAAGAAAATCTTTTCTCTCTCAAAAGGCTCTGATGGGTTTTTTTTTCTTCCCTTACTATTGTTTCAGCTGTGGGTTTGAAAGATCTATTTTTGAAACACAACAGCTGAACACAACAGAAATAATTCTGTCTTTGTTTTTGCATTTCTGCTTTACTAATCTTCCCGGAGGCCATGGATGTCTCCAACTAAAAGCAGAGCCTCCAACGCAGGGAAGTTTCCAGAAGACAGGGCACAACCCTGCCGCAGCCGCGGGACCCAGTGCGGGCCGGTCTTGGAGACACTTGAAGGCCGGCAGCCCATGGAAGGGAGGACGCCTGCCAGGGAGGCAAATGGGAAACAAATGTGGAAAGAAATCGAGAGGCGAGCGTTGGGAGTCCCGTTCCCGGCTCCACGGGGGAGTCCCTAGATCACTCTGCCTGGCCGGGTGGCCCTGCCTGGGCATGTCTGGGCTCGCAGGGTCTGGGCCCTGGAAAAGAGAAGAACAGGGTGGAAAAGAATGAAAAGAGAAACCACGTTCGGCTGGCCCAAGGTGTTGAAGACAGGCAGCAGCGAGCACTGGCCCAGGGCCCCAGTGCCTGCCACGAGCACGGACTCTAAAGGCGTGAGGACTCAGTTCCAAAGGTGTCTGGCAGCTACGTGAACCCAGTAATATGGAACCTGTGGGGGGAAAAGGAAAGTATTATTTTTCTTCATTCTAGGAAACACAGCTGAAGAAGAAGTGTTATTCTGGTTTGAAAACCAGAATCAATGGCACCGCTGAAAATGAGCTCAGTGGTTTAAATAAAAGCACAGCCATCTGGTGCGTTCCAGGAGCTCGCCGAGCAAACTGAGGCTGGGCCACCGAGCTCCTCTTGGCTTCAGGTATTTGGGTCAAAGAAATGTTTGCAAAAAAAAAAACAAAAAAGATTTTAGGCATTTTTGTCTGCTTATAAAAAAGTCCTCAGAATTTGTCTTTCAGTTTTGGTCACTGAACGGATTCTTCACTGCCAGTCAGTCAGCTCTGAGTTGGTTTGCGGTTGATGATCGCATTGTTAACCTCCACTGTGTGCCAGTTGTCAGGTGGTCGGCGGGAGAGCTGTGAAAGAATTCACAGAGAAGAAGGTCTAGAGAGTACAGTTTTATTCACTCATCCAGAAGGGAGAGGGGCGTGGGGTGGAGGGATCCACCAGCATTGAGGGGAGGGGGCTTCGGGCTGTCACTGGATTATCACTGGATTAACAAAGTGGGGGGCGGGTGCTGTGGTGAGGTCCCTGGGCCATTGGGGTGTTGTAACACGAGGCTGCTGTTGGTTCCAAAGTTACCTGCTGCCTGTGGCTGCAGGGAGCAGTTAGTTCTGTTCTTGCTTCCAGTAATTTCCAGTCCTGGGGACAAGCTCAGAAGAGGAAAATGGCAGTCACGTTTCACAAGGTCACAGGCCTACTGGCAAATGGGGCCATGATAGCAGACAGGGCTGGCCTTGCCCTCTCAGTGGTCATATGCACTTCATGTGCAGTAATCCATTTAACACTCCCAAGTGCGGCGTGAGGCGCTCACTATAGTATTCCCATTTCACAGTGGAGGAAGCGAGGAAAAATTAACTAAGCAAATATCATGCACCAGGTACTAAGTAATCTGTCAGTGGGACTTCATCTGAGACTTTTAAAAAACTCGGAGACTCTAGTGCCCCTCCCATGTTAGAGCTGAGCACACTGAGATGCAGGTAAGTGAATCTGTTTGGAGGCAGCACAGCTTGTGAGGGGTGGAGGAAGGATTTTAACCCAAGTCCATCTATCAGCCCAAATTCCTGGCTTGTGGGATATTGAAAAGGTAGAAATAGTGCATGTGCCCCATAATTAGTTAAGTTCATGTTGCATCTATATAATGGAACATTATACAGCCATTAAAAAGGATGCTGAAAATATACCATATTGATATACAAAACAAACTTTTCAGCAGAAAAAAAGGCAGGTAAAATATACACAATATGATTTCACTTTAAAATATATGAAATATGAGATACACTTTTCAAAACAGGACTGTACATGCCCCAAGAAAGTGCAGGGGCTCTGGCGAAGGGCATCAGAACACGCCACCCGGCATGCACCTCCCAGCATGAGGGCGATTTGGAGCTGATTATTTTGAGCAATGACAGACACACAGCAGAAGCCCTGAAACAGGGCAGACGTTGCCCGAAAGGGAGCCTCCATTCCTGAGGGTCTGCCTCTCAGGTCCAAGGCGAGGTAGACACCAAACCACAAGAGAATCCGTCGCCAGAGAAGGCACAGGCTGCTCTGCAAACCTTACTGTCCTGGTTGCATTCACAGCCGGCCTTGCCCCCAGCATCCCCCTTTGTTTCCGGCTGAAGACGGTACTGAGGGTGGTGCCGTGGGCCCTCCGAGGGGTTACTCATGGTTCCTTGGTACATCCATGCATACATGAGATACATGTATCTTAATAAACGTTGGTTTGTTTTTTCTTTTTAAAATGCCTTTTATCAAAGGGGCCCTCAGTCATGAGCTCAGAAGGGGAGAGGGGACATTTTTTCCCTCCCCTACACTTGCTCAAAAACCAAGCATCTCAGGACAGTGACGGCAGAGCACTGAGCCAGGCAGGGCTCTGGGCAGCCCCACGGCCCACACACCTGGGCGGCCGGCCCAGCTGCAGGAGCTGGAGGTCCCGCTCTGCACTGCCCGGGTGCGCCACGGGACACGGGCAGCGGGAGCTGAAGGCCGCTGGCACACAGCTGACACAGGGGCCTCGGGCCCTCCTGCTTTCTGCCTAAATGCAAGGCGTACACCTCCCTTGTAAAGCTGGTATAGACCGTCACCTGTGAACACGTCCTTTCTGCAGGAGGAGACCTGGGACTCTTCTCGGCAGGACCGCCTGCACAGAGGAAGCCCTCCTTCTCAGATGCCCCCAGCCACCTTCTCATAATCACCATCGGTGGGAGCCCATGCCCCCTTTGCCTTTGTCCAGTCATGTCTCCGAGATTTATTGCCCCTTGTGAAAAGGGCACACAGTCCCTCAGGTCTCACTGCTGCTTCGGGGTGTTGCCTCTTTTCTGTAAAGTCCCTTTACACACAAAATTATTAACATCAATAAAGAAACATAGTTTTTTGCCTGTTAATCTTTCTTTTGTTAGTTTAACTCAAAGGCTCCCCTGATGCAGAGCCTGAGAGGGGAGAGAAAATTTTTTTCTCCCCTACATTTGTCAGTATTGCATTGTTTGTGTGTCTTGCTTTGGTAATAAGAAACATAAAGCAGTAAAATAAGGGCTCTGAAAATATCCTGTTCGTGTACCTTTCAGCAAAATTCTCTCACCAAATGAAAATCAAACCTCGTAATTGAGGAGACAAAAAGTTCAAGAAACATTAATGAGCAATAAATCTTACAATATTTACAACTGAATCTAAATGGATGATGGTGGTTAACTGGGGGTTATGCTCCATGAAGGATTCTGAAACAGGAGAGAGGTTCTGTAAGGGAAAACGTGGTAATAGTCTGGGATGGAAATCCTATAACTATCTCATCCCCACTCAAGGTTTGGGCAACAGGGAGGATGTGGGTAGTTACATGTTTGAAGATTTCATTTCAGTGGGAGGAGGAGAGAAGCCTTGCACTAGTGATCTGGGTGACGCGAGACTTCATCACGCTACTCAGAATGGCAGGCGCAAAATTTAAAACTTAAAATAATTTCTGGAATTTCCACTTAATATTCTAGACTGCACTTTAGAGTGGGTGACTGGAACCGCCAAAGTGAAACCTCAGACAGGGGGGCAGCTCTGTGGAGGAGCACCAACCACCACTTTGTCGGAGAGTCACCGCATTCCCAACGATGCCTCTGCAGCACACGCGTGGTCCCCAGAACGGCCGCCGCTGAGTCACGGCACGGCGGCACTCGTGGCCGTGGGGAGAGGCCGTCCGCATGGCCCAAAGTAGTGGACAGTGACGTGAATTGTGCACATATCCCCTTGATGAAATTTAATTTTGATATGTGAATTCTGTAAATAATGTAGGAAGATAGGAAATGATCATGTGAAGAGCAGAATATAAAGATATTCCTGGACCGTGAGCACGGTGGGTCAGGAGAGGACACGGCCAGCCAGCCGGCCTGAGAAGCAGCACAGAGCAGACGGCGATCGTCAGCCGTGTCTTAGGCTCATGGAATGTGGGTGAAGTCCTTTTTGTTGTAATTACTTTTGTTGTCATACAGTTGCTCAAGCACTAGATGAAAACAAAGGCTTAAAACAGAGGAACAAATGGGTGGCAGTGGAAGAGACCAAACTATTAGACAACGCTTGAGGAATTTTTGCTGTACCGGGAGGCAGAACACGGCCAGGATCAGGAGAGGGGTGTGGGCCGGACAAGGGAGCGGCTCTTCTGAAGATAGGAAGCAGCTGCATATTTTCATGCTGATGGTGATGAACTGTTAGAGATGGGGGAAAGTGGTTCTGGAGAATCCTCCAGCAAAGGAGAGGAAATGAGCCCAGCACACACTTCAGTGGAGCTGGGCAGGGGGCGGGGCAGGGGCCAGCGGAGGCCAGGGGAGCCAAGGCAGGTGGGCTGGCCATGCGATGGTGGGATGTTGGGGGAATTCTGTTTTGATTGATTCCATTATATTCAGTGAGATAAGGAGTAAATCAAGGAGTCAACTAAGAGTGGGATTTTGTTGGAAGTTCGGGTGGAAATGGAGAGGTGCCAAATGGTCTCAGAAGTTCAAAGAGCTAGCAGATCAAGACAACTGGGCAGCATTCCCGGAGAGAACCCAGGGGCTACTTAAGGGCTGGCAGCGACCGGCCCCCTGACAATCCCTGGGCAGGACCGCCTGTCCCAGCGGTGCCAGGTCAGTGCCTTGTACACACAGCCTTTCTTTTTTCTGTGACTCTTCATTGAGGTCAGTTTCAATACCACAAGTTGCTGTTATCCTTCCCTTTCATCACAAGTGCAGACAGTAGTGTTGAAAGCACCCTTGACCTTGAGATATCAGCATGCTCTTCCTCTTCGAAGGTGTTTTCCTCACCTGAGAACACCTTCTGCAGACCTCCACGGGAGCTGGCCTTGTGCGTCGCTGCTGCCCAGCAGAAGCCATGGCCTGGGACTTGTGGGTAGGAAGTAGATTGTGGATTCTCATCAACTGCAAAAAAAAAATAAAGAAATATGTATCATTTTGCTCTGCATGAGCAATGTGGTTTGGGGCTTTTTTTAATTTGTTGGGTAAGTGAAGACAGGGCCACACAAATTGCATGACTAACTCTCCTCCAAAGTTTGATGCTTTTTGTAGCCTAACACTGATGTCATTAAGGGTATTAAGCCCTGGCCGGTGTGTCTCGGTTGGGCGTCATCCCACAAAGCAAAAGGTTGCCGGTTCGATTCCCGGTCAGGGCACATGCCTAGATTGCAGGTTCAGTCCCCAGCCGAGGCGCATGCCAGAGGCAACCGATCAGTGTTTCTCTCCCTTTCTTTGTCTCTCCCTCTCCCTCTCTCTAAAAGTAAATAAATAAAATCTTTTTTAAAAAGAGTATTAATACCAGTGAGGTGGAAAGGACTGCATGCTGGGGTTTTGTCTAAGTAGATCAGGAAACGGGAGAGAAATGACTAGGAAACCTTGAGGGACAACAAACACATTAGGAAAAAGAAGATTAAGCACCGAAAATCACTGACCAAGAAAGACAGTCAGTATACACTCTTTTAAAGATATATTTTAAAAATGTATCCTTTAAAAATACATGTTACATACGGAGAACAGTGAGTAGAAAAGGAAAATTAAAGAGTCATTGTGCCTGTCTGGGATTTCCTTTGCATTCCCCCAAACACCCAGCTCACAGGATGCCCGTGGTTCATTCGCCCGTGTGTAGAGGTGAGACTCCTTCCCTCCCAGACTCTCAGTCAAGACCCTGGTGGTTCGTCACCTGAAGTGATTGCCTGTGAATCTCACAGCAGAGAGCGTCACTTTGGACACTGGTGTTTCCGGCACTTTCCGGACAACGCTGAAATGACAGTTCCTTAGCAGTTTCCACACCTGTGCCCAACAAATCACAAAACAGAAATAAGCCTGATAAACTCAGGAAAAAACTGTTAACTTTCAATAATAACCTTGAAAATCCAAATGAAACCAATAGCAAACTGCCCTTTTTTTGCACGTCTGGTTGTGCAAAGATTACATGTAAGACAATACACGAAGGCAGAGGGAAGGTGGAGAAGACCTTCGCTACGTCTTTGGAAAAAAACTATAAATTGACACAGATTTTTCAAGCCAACTGGACGGAATGTTCCCCAAAGTCTTAAATCATTCTTTAATTAAAGGTATTTATTGAGTGTCTTTGACATGAAGGGCTGGAAACTACATTCCATCGGTTTGTATTACATAAGCAATTACAAGTGCGATGCGTCCTGTGAAAGGGAGATCAAAAGGAGATTAAAAACGAGGAGTTAATCCTCAGGCGTAATCAGAATTCTGCAGTAAGACCATTCAGACAGTGAGGACTGCCCAGCTGCCAACGGGTGGGGGGTTAAGTAAATCATGGTGCATCCGCGCAGTGGGAAGAATGCGATGCCCTGAGCAGAGTTAAGTCGGAAAACGACTCAACATGGAAACGGCTGTCACACGCTGGTAGGTGGGACGCAACGTCGCAAACGCGTTCTCGTGAGACCCAGTGTTGCAAAGGGAACAGAAATCGCGCCAGCCCTGCATCTCTGCCCTCATCCGCTCACCTCTGCAGGATGGACACTCGCTGGTCCCGCTTACCCACAGTTCCGCTCTCTGCGCTTCCCGGCGTCCGTGGTCAGGTGCCATCTGAAAATACGCAGTGGAAATCCCAGAAATACGCAATTGATAGATTTAAAATCGCGCCCCTTTCTGAAGAGGGTGCTGAAGCCTCGTACCTGCTCAGCCAGGGAGTGGACCACGCCTTCGCCCAGCGCTGCCCACCCCCGCGCGTGACCCTCCGGTTACGTCCTCCGGGGCCGCCTGGGTTCCCGGGCTGTCATCAGAGAGGGAGAGGCCGCACTCCCGTCACGCTTGCTGCAGCGCGTTGTTATACTTGTTCTGTTTTATTATTAGCTGTTGCTGTCAATCTCTTACTGCGCCTAATTTGTAGATTAAATGTTATGATAATTGTGTACACATGTACGAGTGTAGGAAAAAGCATAGTGTATGGAGGGGCTGGTACTACCTGCGGGTGCGGGCATCCCCCACAGATAAGGGGGCCTAAAGTACTAGCAAAATGTCACCAGTGATAATTGATAGCTGGGGATATTACAGTATTTCCTTCTTCACGCTTATCTTCATTGGCCTGGAAAAACTAATAATAATAATGCTAGCTTTTCAGACAGCATACTGTTTTGGAGAGTTTAAATGAATGAAATGCATTTTCCTATCATAGGAGAAATATTGGATAAAACCATTTGAAATTTTCAAGTCCAGGCAAGTCCTGTTCCAGCTTTAAAAAAAAAGGGGGGGAATCATTACTCATTCTTTCTATTATTTCTGTGGGAAGACCTTCACTTTAAGAACACTAATTTGAAATGAAATTCTGTATCCTCCTAGTGACTAGTACCTGAGGCGTTCCAATGACCTTTCCCATCCCAGGGGATGGCCGCTGAGGGTCAGGCTTGAGGTCATTGGCTGGGGAGTTGCAAAGTCATCCTTTTGGCTGAGAGCACAATGAACTTGGGCTACAGACAGAGCTGATGCTCTCTCGGTGATGAAAGAAAAAAAATATTCAGTCCTTTCCTGTGAACACAAATAGCGGCTATCATCAGGCCGTGTGGATGGGTTGGAGTTTATAATAGCTGTAAATCTGGTCCATGTTGCTTTTTTGACCATATATGGCCAGGGCAAAGTTGCTGATGTCTGGGAACACTTCTGGGAAACAGAAGTCTCTTGAAGGAGCGACGAAGAATGTCGGGGCTGTGGAGATGGAGGAACTTGACGGGGGTCCTCCTCCTGTATCTAGAGAGGCTGCCAGTGGAAGAGCCGGCAGTAATGGATGCTCCAGTGGACAGTGAAGGAAAAGCATGGCTCTCATTTCGGACATACGCCCTCTTAGTCTTTGACCCAAAGGCCTGGTGGCGCGTGGGGGTTTGCGTGATGGTCACAACATGAGATGATGGTGATCAGGTCTCCCTGTCTTGAAACATCCCCTTGCGATGTGAGCGTTCCAGGTGTGACCTGTTTGGAGATCAAGGGAATCCTGGCCTCCTAGCCTCTGGGCACCACCATGACGCCGGGCACGTGGGCTTGCCCTGCCCTGGTTTCTGCTGAGCCCGTGTCTGCCACTGCTCAGTGTGCCCTCAGACCTGACCTCCGGAGGGGTGGCAGGCCTGGCAGGAGGCCACGGGATCGTTAGCTTCCGTGTGGTATTCTTTCACTCACATTTCCCGAGCCAGACCCCGCCATGCTGCCCTCGTCCCATTTGTTCTTGTTCTTCAACTTTGATGTAGAACTTCACTCGCATCCTCCTTATTGCTAATTCCAAGTTTTTCCTTTCTAACTTGTAAAATGGCTTTTCAACTCTGATCTTATTCTCTCTGCCACTGACTAGCATCCTCGGCCTGGCGAGGCTACAGTCATTTGGAGCGAGGCGCCCCGTGGGAAGGCTGAGCGCCGGTGGTGGGGCTGGGGCCCAGCGAATCCCTTTGGGGTGGATCTGTCCGTGTCCCCAAGAGCTGAAAAGCAGGGACTCAACAAACCCTTGACTAGTTACAACTGAGGAGAAAGACTTGAACATGGGCACACGGGGGCCGGTGCACCGGGGGGTTGTGGGGCACAGCAAGGACCCGTGTCCGGCCCAGTGACACGGCCAGACCGTGCATAAAGGCACATGGAGGTGCTACTCTGGAACCTTCCACAGCAGTTAACAGTGTGAGCAAGGTGGCCCACACTTCACTAACACGGAACCTTTTCTACGATGCACAGGGAGTGAAAAAGAGAGCTGCTGGAAGAGAGGATGTCGTTCCACCGCAATGCATGCAGATCGACTCCATTCCTGTGGCTGCCATTGTTCGCCACAGAATCGCATCAGCAAAAACACTCACCAAACCATGGCTGCTGAAGTTTCTTTCATAAGCCTCTACTGATGGCCATTTTTATTGCTCTTTTTGGACTTTTGCAGTCACACCCTAGGTGGGAATGCCTGCATCCTGGTCATCGTCTCCGTGTGTGAATGGGCTGTGGGACAAACGCCTGGGGAGGGGGCTGCTGGACTGGATGGCGCGCTGACTTCAGATGTGACCTCGACAGCGGTGTGAGCCCCACCGGTGGCACGAGAGGGCCTGCGTCCTCTGGCTGTCATGCTGAACTTTCTGACTGTGGCCATTGAGAGGTGGAGCACTGTATCTCCTTCTAGGTTTCATTTGCATTTTGTCCACATTTTATAGTTCATTCCTGTATGCTAAGAGTACTTTATGTACATAGCATGTATTTATCTGTGTGTATTATTCGTATTTCTTTTTCTGTGAACTACTTGTTCTTCTTCCTTTGCCTGTGGATCTTCGCTCACTGATATTTAAGGCCTCTTCTATATTTGGAAGAGTCACATGGGCGTCACGGACGCGGCATATTTTCCCAGTGTGTCACTCGTCTTCTGACTTCGTCGAGAGCAAGGGCAGCACTGGCGGTGGGGCTCGCGTTCAGTTCGTGTGATTGCAGGGTTCGCTCACACAGCTGCCCGGAACCAAGGAGCAGCCTGTTCCCAAGGTGCACCCGGGTTCCCACTTCTGGAGAGGTTGCTTTAAGAAGACAGGGTTGTTTTTTTTTCCTAGTCTTTACACATTAAAAGAAAAAGTGCTCTGAATTGAGGGTCAAGATGCCTCTTTAAACTAATGTGAAGGAAGAACAGCTGGACACCAAGATTAGATTTTCTGTAATCCAAGTGGATTAGGTAGATTCTAAGGAATAACTGGGCCTCTGTAAAGGGCCATCTTTGTAACAGGTTTCTTATCAACAATAATGTACTTGAATGACACTGATGTGAAGAACGCTGAGCCCCTTTGACTTGCACCCTTCCCGCCCAACTCTCACACAGGAGTAAATACAATCACGGCTAGCGCCCTCGTTTGACAAGGTGTAAGGACAGATCTCTGCCCAGACGTCCAGGGGCCCTCGGGGGAGCCCCGAAGGTCACTGAGGAGTGGAACACACCCTGAAGTTTCGATTTTTCTGAGCTTCGTGGTGGATCTCGGGAGGCAAAACCGAGGTCCATGGGAGGAGCCCCGTCTCCTGGCCGGTCCAGTCACACGGACGGACGCCTGAGGGCAGTGAGTGAATGGAGCTGGGGCATTCGGTCGGGGTCAGGAAACAATATTTAAAAATAAAATTGCCAAAGGTAACACAATCAAGCCTTGGCTCTTTCAGGATTTTGTGTGTGTGTGTGTGTGTGTGTGTGTGTGTGTGTGCGCGCGCGTGTTGTTTATTTGTCGTTTAAAACCCAGGACACAAAGTCGACATCAGGCACAGAACGTTTTTCTGGAGGGACCAGAATCTGCTGCCTGGGGGTGGAAGGCTAACTCTCGGATCCTCCTCCCACTGCGGGCGGGCACAACGTCATTGAGTGCCGGCTGTCTCCGCCACGCCAGGGAGGATGGTCGATGGTCGTCAGGGGGACGGCGCGGGGGCTGATGGGGTTAGTGTGTCGTGCTGGGTTTGAGAAGACAGTCGCCTGTGCACTTTAGTGGGATTTCATAAGGAAATGGGTTTCATTAGAAGAACGATTCACATTTCCAGTCCCACAATCACTGATCATAACATAGATGAGGAGTCTGGTTTTCAAAACCAACTTTTTAAAACAAAATTAATGCATGCATTCATTCAAAAATAATAATTATGGAGACCCTGCTCAGTGCCTCCAGGCCCGAGGACGCTGCAGTGTTTAGGGCAAACGGACCCTCCTGTGAGGGGTCCTGTATTCGATTGGGGCGAGGGGACTGATAATAAATAAGAAAACAAATAAATAGGCAAGATACAATTTTAGACATTTGATGTGATAGTGAGCAGCCAGAGGCTGTTTTTATAAAACAAAAACAATCTCACCACCCAAAGGGGTCAGGATTAGCATTTTAATAGATGTCATTCTAGTGAGTGTTTGGGAGTGTACAGAACACCAAAGCCACTGATACGGTTTTGCCAACTACTTCTTTCGGTTGACAATATACTGCAAGTGGTCCTCCACTCTGTGCCTCCTCCCACGACGCTGTCTGCGTGGCCACATGGAGCGCATCAGTCAGTCGGAGCAGAATGTGATTTGTTCAGATTAGTTTGTTCACCTTTTACTATTTAGTTTCTCTCTCATTTTTTCTTCATTAGAATCGGTGTTGTGTTGGACAGCAAGCTTGTTAAATGTATGTGTCTGGTTTCCATTTCTTTAGAGTAAATTTCTGGCATCAACAACATTGGGTCAAATGATATTTAATTTCACAACTTAAAGGACTCGATGCACACACTTTTAAACTGCCCGTCCAAATGCTGCAACAATGTATTTGCCGCCTGGTGGCTCGTGGGTCTCCAGGTCACCTTGTCCTTGGTAATCTCTCTTTTTTTCTCTCTCAACTTTATGAGAGGAACATTTTATTTTTGTTTCAGCATGCATTTCTTTATTTTTCTAAGTTACAATGTGCACACCATAAAATTTACCATTTTAAAGCATACGATTCAGTGTTTTTTCAATATATTCATCACTATCGAATTCCGGAGGCTTTTCATCCCTGAAACAAACAAACGAATGTTCGAACAACCCACACTCCCCAGCAGTGACTCCCACTTCCCTCTGCTTGCCGCCCCCAGAAACCACTGATCTGCTTTGTCTGTCTGGACTTGCGTATCCTGGAGAGTTCATGTAAATGGACTCACACAGTACGTGGGCTTTTCTGTCTGGCCTCTTCAACTTAGCATTATGCTTCAAGGTTCATTCATGTTGTTGCGTGTATGCATGCTTCATTCCTTCTTATTGCCGAAACACGCCATTCTCTGAATGTGCTGCATATTGTTCATTCACTCATCAGCTGGTCGACATTCGGGTAGTTCCCACGCAGGGCTATCATGAATAACGCTGCTTCGACCGCCCAATCACACGTTTTGTGTGCCCACACGTTCTCATGTTCTGTATGCACTCTAGAATGGACTTGCTACTCCACACTGCAACTGTGTTTAATTCTGTGAGCAGTTTTGCTAGGCTGCCTATTGAATGGACTCGAAGAGAATCTAGACTCTTTGGCTAGGAAGAAATGATAAAGATTTATTCCAAGATCCTAGGGTTTGCCAACAGAAAGACCACTAGGTGATACCCACAGTATTTCAAACAAGAAAGAAAAGCCAAGAGTTCCCATTATAAATTGAAAAGTACGATCTCTAGAAGAGTCAGTTCCGCGTGCTTAGCCTCTGGACTGGTCCCAGGTGGCGACCCTCCCCTGACCGGTTGCCTGGGTGATGGAGGTCAGGCGGTCTGGATGCAGGAACATTCCTTCCTCTTAGCCCTTAAGGGGTTGTCAGGGGGTGTCTGGAGGTTGGACGACATGGGACTGGAAAGTTCAGAAGGTAGAAGCAGGAACAGAATCGGTTTCTCACGCCCCAGCCAGACCTACGTGACTTCAGTGATTTAGCAGCTCCGCTACAGTGACTCCATTGTACTCTTGTCTCTCTTCCTCCAGTGCTGCAGGTGAGTGCTCCTTGGGGTACCTACGGAGATCTCGCGGGAGGGAGCTGTCTGCACAGATACTCAGTGCAGGAAAAACCTGTCCGTTTTCGAGAGAGGCCTCGGAGAACAGAGACTAGCCTAGGGCAGAGTACGCCTGCTTTCAAAGCCCCGAGCCACTCTCCCTCCTAATGAACACCCCAGAAATGTATCTGGAGCTAAGCCCTCTTAGAGGATTACGAACAAATGCACTCATGGATGATCTTTTGAAATGAAATATGTTCCTAAATAGAGGAATTTCTGTATGCTCACTTCTTCCTAGAAGCTTTCCTTAACCCCCACCTGCCCCCAAGCTGACCTACCCTTCTGGGAAACCTCACTTCATTGCACTCCCGGCCTCCGAGCTCCCTGGCAGCGTTGACATTGTCCATGCCCCTCGGTGTCTCCCACCTTGTTGGGGATCTCCCACGGCGCCCACCGAACTGCTTTGCGCCGACTGGGCGCTCAGCGTATCAAGTTTCATGGACGAATAGCTTGCAAATCTGCAGAGCTTCTTACAGTCCCCCGAAAACTACCAGAGTACAACTAACTTCAGTTCCGCGCAGTTCGGGATTTCCACCAAACTACAGTCTCCGGGAAGTGCCCAGCCGTTCAGCTACGGTTAGTGCCAGTTCAGGACTAAGACACCAGCACGCGCGTCTGTCACGGTAGGGATTTGAGGCCCAACTTCACCTTCGAGTTGCCCCATTCAAGTTGGTTTGGTGAAAAGAAAACCTCTCCTCTTGGCAACCCAGCCCATTCCCCTCCTCCAGCCTCCTTCCCGGCTTCATCCTGTGCCTTCAATCGCAGCGGTTCCTGTGCCCCGTGGGCTCCCTCTCTTTTCAGGGCAGACGTGTTCAAAACCTGTCCCGACACAGGACCCCGCCCCCCACTTCCGAGTCCTCTGCTTCTCGGGGGGTGGACACAGTTTCTCGGCCCCGAAACGCTGGCCCGGAGAAACAATAGGGTAGCAAGTTGCACTTAAACTTTTAAAGGTTGAGTCACTGCTGGCTGCGCACTAGAACCTGGCAGTGCGCAGAAGGGCTAAACGTGGTTCTTTGGCGCAGGGCCGGGCTGGGGCGCCTTCGGGGGAAGGTTCCGGGTGGAAAACCCGCACGCCCCGCACCTCCCCACCGCGGGCCGGGCTCAGGCCCCCACCGGGCCGCCCTCGCGCGCCTGCGTCCTGCGGCCGGAGCACCCGGCCCCGAAACCCCGGAGCGGGCAGGGGGCGGTGCGCAAGGAGGGCGGGGAGCTGCGCGTGGGGTGGGGGTGTCGGGGGCGGAGATGTAGAAGTGGTGACGCCGAGGCCCCGCGGTGCCAGAGCGGCGGACGCGCTGCCTGTGGCCGCAACAGAATCCCAGGCCCTCGGGAGAGTGGTGGCCGTGGAGACTCAGAGCTCCGCACCAGTGCTCCGGGGTCGGCAGGGAGGGCAGGCACGAGCAGCTCAAGGCTGGGGGCCCCCGGGCGCGGCCAAGCGCCCCCGGGAGGAAGGCTGGGGGGCCGAGGCCGGGGTCGGGGCCGGGGCCTGGGCGAGCGAGCCGGGGGCCGGGGCCGAGGGGCGGCGGCTCCTCGCGTGACGCCAGGGGGTCGGGGACCCCGGCAGGGCCCCGGTGGGGCCATGGCAGCTGGGAGCATCACCACGCTGCCTGCCCTGCCGGATGACGGCGGCAGCGGCGCCTTCCCGCCCGGCCACTTCAAGGACCCCAAGCGGCTCTACTGCAAAAACGGGGGCTTCTTCCTGCGCATCCACCCCGACGGCCGAGTGGACGGGGTCCGGGAGAAGAGCGACCCACACAGTGAGTTCCGGCCACCCCCACCTCTGTCTCCTGGGACTCCATCTCCTCTCCACTCCAGCCCCCCGTTTCCATCTCTGGGGTGCACCCTCCTCTCCACTCCAGCCCCCCGTTTCCATCTCTGGGGTGCACGCTCCTCTCCACTCCAGCCCCCCATTTCCATCTCTGGGGTGCACGCTCCTCTCCACTCCAGCCCCCCGTTTTCGTCTCCCGGGTACCTACTCCACTCCAGTCCAGCTTCCGCGCTCCGTCTGCCCTTTACTCAGACCCAGTGGGACTGCGGTTTCTTTCCGCGCGGCCCTCGGTGGTTTCCGGCTCACCACCCGCCGCCTCCTCGCCCGGCTGCGGTGTCGGGTAGGCGCCCCCCGGGCTTTGCGGGTGCCAGTTTCCCCGTAAACCGTCCCCTGGGCTCGGAGCCGCAGGGCGCGCTGCCCGCTCTGGTCCCGGCGACAACCTGCCGCGTCCGGGAGGCCAGCAGTGAGGAGAGGCGTGTCCCCCGCCCCAAGTCCCGACCCCTTCCCGAAGCACTCAGTGGCCCCGCGGGTGCAGGGGAGGGCCGAGGGGACACGGCCGAGTTAGTCGGTCTTTGCTGGAAGCACAGCTCCGCGAATCACGCCCTCAATCCGTTTCTCCCCACCCTCCCGAATTGCCCAAAAGCTGAAACAGAAAAAAAGGGGGGAGGGACTCTGAATGAAATGCGACAGACCTTTGTTTCAATAGTGAGAAAAACTGCAGAAACTTCTATCTTCCACCTGCAGTGATTCGCTCTGGGACCTTGAGCCGGGCCCCTCCCGGAAGGGATAGCGTGTAGCTTGCTTCGGGGTCGAGGGGCGCTTGAGACTTTATACAACCTGCGTGTCGGACTTCGTTTGCCACTGGCGTTCTGCAAAAACCATCTGTTGGTGGTTACGGGAACAGCGCTGCGGAAGTCGCTGGTCGACCGGCTGTAGGCTGCTCTGGGCCCCCCAGGAGGGTGTGTTCCAACACACCGCGGAGCCCCGCGCCCCACTAGCTGACTCCTTGGGTCTGGAGGGGTCTGATCGTTCGCATTTGCGGCACGTTCCCAGGGGGTGCTGGCCGGGCCGCGCTGTGAGCGCCCCCGGGGCGAAGAGGAAGGAGAGTGCTGGCCCTGGGCTGATGAAGGTTGCTGCTGGGACCTGAAGTGAGAGGACTAGGGCCGGGAGATATTTTACCCGTAGGTGCAGGTCAAACACCTGTGTTAAAAGCTGTGCGTTCCAAGCCCTGGGCAGGTATCTGAGTTGGTTAGACCACCGTCCACATACACCAAGTTTGTGGGTTAGATCTACAGTCAGGACACATACAAAAAACAGCCAGGGAATGCATAAGTACATACAGTGGAACAACAAATCAATGCTTAAAAAGACCATGTGTCTGCGTCCCTTCCTTCAGAGGTTTCAGGTAGAGGATTTGATGGCCTATTTACCTGAGAAGCGGGAGGCTGAGGCGCTAACTCTCTGTGTCAGGAAGCTGGTGAATGCCACCCACTCTGGAAGGAGGAAGCCAGAAAGCTCTGCCACCGAACCTGAGTTGACAAAGGACAGGAAATGCGATTTTGCAGCAGCTGGGTCTTTACAGATTCCAAAGTACCAACAAGCAAAAAATGCAGATCTTTAATGTTATTTTTTTTTCAGGCCTGCCCTAATGTAAACATTTTATCAGCCACTCGAATTACCCAGCCCAACTGAGCAGAAGGGGGCAGGCAGATGCGTGGGTGAGCGCTGGTCCCCTGCTGTCCCTGCCGCGCTGTGCAGTGCGCCTGCTGGGCTGGTGTGGCAGGCCTGGACCAGCTACAGGGGCATCGCAGCCGCTGCATTGTCCTCCAGGGGAGCCCGCTGTCTGGCTAGAAGACTGAAGGCTCCCCCAGATTAAGTTCACGGTGGGCTCCCCCCAGCCTCCTTTTCTCCTCAGACACGTTATAAGTTGCTGACCCAAGTTTTTTCTCCACTGTCTTGGATGCCAGTCCTCTGTCAGCAGAATGCTGTAGGGGCTCATGAGTGAGGGTCATCCTAAACTTCAGGCCACGTTTCAACCCACATAAAACGGCGTTGAGCTTTCCTTCCCAGCTGTGGGTTGGGCTGCCACTCCTGTGATCTTATTCTAACTCAGTGGTTCTCAAATGGGGTGCTTTTGCTGCCCAGAGAGTGTTTGGCAATGCTTGGAGACGTTTTTGGTCATCGCACTCTGAAGGGCACTGCTGACATCCCGCAGGCCAGGCCGGGATGCTGGCGCACATCCCACGGTGCACAGGGGACCACTTTCTGACCTGCGTGTCAGCGTGCTGAGGCTGCGCAGCCCTGCCTGCCTGGTAACTGGCTACAGGCGAGTGGTCAAGGGCAGCGCAGAGTGCTGGAGTCCTCACCCAGGTTCGTGGAGAGTGCTGGCTGTTCTAAGTCACCTTTCGTCAGGCAGTCGCCCGACCAGAATATGAGCCTAAAATGATGGATTTAGGCCACTCTTGTGCACCCCAACTTGGGCTTTGTGTAAGTCAGTGTATTTTGCCAGCATGTCAAAGGCGTGATGCCGGCAGTGGACCGGCCCAAGGGGAGACTGGGGGAAAGATAAGTGTGGACGTGCCGTCCCTTTCTCTCAGTGCATCTCCAGCCCCCAGAAGAAACACACCTGGCCGCACACACGTGACTGCAGGTGGTCAGCAGTCCCCCAATGATCACAGCTCAGGGGTCTAGACCTGTTTGAAATGCTGGAACACCCAGGGCTGTCCCACCTCCTCGGCCGTTTTATCCGGCTGGCCCGAGAGTCAGCCTTGGGGATCGAATCTTTGGCTGGTAATGCTTTCTGCCCTGATGGCGTCCAAAACACGGAACCCTCTGAAAGGAGGAGTGCAGCTTCTGTCGGATTTTAACGTGTCGTGGGACTTAAGTCGTGATGCAGTTTCTTCCCCCAGAGCTGGCCGCAAGGACCGGCACTTTGGAGGGGTGCTTTGAAAACTGCCGTGGGTGCGGGGTGCTGGGGAGGTGTGGGGTGGTGGCGCTGGCGCCAACATCGAGGAGGACACAGGGCGGGGAACAGAGGCTGCACAAAGGGCAGCGGGAAGGGGCCAGAATGCAGTGTTTCCAGCTTCTGGGTGCCTGTGGCGCAGCGTTGCTGCACACCTGGGTGTTCACTTGTGTCCTTTCACTCTCAGGGGCCGCGTTGCTGCCCTTCCTCCTAGTCCTGGGAGAGTCCTCCTTTGCTGTGAGGGTCTGGGTGACAGCAAGCTGTGGCACCAGGCTGCTCCCCGGCACGTGCCACACGTCTGCTGTCCTCTGGTGCCCTGGGTGCTCTGGTGGGCCTCTTCCAGACGTCCACGGGGTGTGTAAGGAGAACGGGTTTGCCACAGCAGTGACCCCGACAAAGGCATTCGGGAGGGAGAACAGCTCACCCTAAGCGGCACATGCGGGGTGTGGCGCAGGAGGAGGGCAGTTTAGCAGTAAATGAGTCCTCCGATGAAGGCAGTGCAGTGTAGGTCTGCCCTCAGCTTCTCTTGCAAGGGGCCTGCCGTTGCAGCCCTCCCCCCCTTCCAGGCCCAAGGGGAGCTGCGACCAGTGAGGCTGAGGCCCCGGCGTCCCCACCCCTGTGGGCTAGGTCAAATCCGGGGGCCTGATGACACCCTGCCCACAGCCCCGACCATAACAAACATCTGGGCTTGTGACGTTCAGGGGGAGTCCAGACCTTATGGCTCACTGATCTCATTCTGTAGAAGAGGGCGTCGAGGTTCACCTGCCCTTTTCCTCTGTGGCCCTTGGAGCGAGCGTCTCGCCCACCTGGCCCATCGCCTCTGTCCCTGCCCAACCCCGGCCTCATCACGCTGACCGTTCAGAGTGAGCACCCTCAGGGTACTCCTGTGTAGGGCTCTCCACTCCAGGGTGCTAACAGGACGAGCCCCTCTCCCTAGCCCACAGGTTGCCTCTGCTGCATTCCTGGGCCAGTACATGAAGCTGTCTCTCCTTCTCTTCCTTCCTGTAAGTGCACCCGTTGGGTGGATGGCACCAGAGTCTGTCCCCTCACCTTCTCGGCTCCCACCTGCCCGTGGACCCCACGATCTGCCTTCGTGAACCTGGCCTTCACTGTGACACTGTTTGTCCTCAGTAAACAAATGAAGTAAGACTTCCATAGCTCATTCCGTGAACATCCTGTAATCAGTGCGGCAATGAAAGGACAGGGCATGAGTCACAGATGTTACCACACCTCAGGGGCCATGGACGGGGAGGCAATGCCAAGTGACTTCAGCCTGGGAGCAGCGGCGCCCCCCGTGGGCCCCTGGGGGCGCCCACACTGTGTCTGTCGTTGTGGCCGTTGTGCGATGGGCCGTTCACAGCGGTGTGTGGCCACAGGCTTCTGTGTCTCCGCATTTTGATTTACGGTGGCCAGGGTCTGTGAGCTCAGTGTGAGAATAAGGTGTTGCAGATGTGATCATCAAAACAAGGACCATCCTTCACATGTTGTGATTGTAAAATTGACCTTACCCATGTGCATATTGATTCCCAGAAATCTCCATCGGTGGCATTAGAAAAGGCAGTTTAAGGCCCCATTCTCACTGTTAGGACCGTCACTGACAAGCCACAGCAGGATGGGGACCACACGGCCTCGGCCTCTGCGTGCCTTTCCCAGGGCGGCGTGTGCTGCGGCTCTGCCCGCTCTGCTGGGGCCCCTCTGGCCCTAGCTCTGGCCTCGTGAGACGCCGGCCTGGCAAGAGGCAGACCCAGGCAGTCAGGCCTGCACTGGACTCTCATGCCCGTGTTCTGTCCACACGGCTCTGTTTTGCTCTGTTTTGTGGTTGAGCTCATCACTTCCTGCGCTCCGGAGTCAGGGTGCTGGTCTTGCTCTTAACTTAGGTGTCGACAGGGTTCCTCATACGTCACGTGGGGGGTTTGGGAGATGACCCCGAACCTCAGCTCTCCGTGCGGAGCTTTGCTGTGAAAGGAGGTGCAGCTGTGGCATTGTGACTTGCCGAGCCTCACTGCGTCCGCGTCCGCGAGGTCAGCCGCTGCGTTCTGTCCTGCTCTGCGACTCCCCCTCTGAGCCCGGAGATTCACGGCCGTGGGCACGTGGGAGAGGGCCACACAGTAGCGAGTCCCGGGAACCCTCACCCCCTGAACCGTGGGCTGTGGTTCTGAGAAGACAGACTAGTCTCTTCTAAGTGCCTCTAAGATATTTTTTAGTTTGAGGAAATTTGGAGGGGCTGAAGAAAACAGACAGCCAATATTCGGTGTTTAATTTGTGTCTCATCCGTCTGTCAGTCCTCCTGCGTAGGGTGGCTTTCGAGCTGATCGGTGTGTCCTCAGTGCTTACTCATTCATTCACAGAAACCTGGGTGTGTGTGTTTCCAAAGGGCCACTTACTTCCCTGTGTTGACTTACCCGCTAAACTAAACTATCCCACAGGATTCTGAAATGAAAGGTTCACAGATTTCCAAGGTGTTCTGGAAGTCAAAACCTGGAGAGGAAGTGTATGAACATTGTTATGTTCTGGGCATAATCAGACAGCTAAAAGGAATCTTCCTGGCTTAATTTATAATTAAGCTATACATGGATTTATCACTAAAATTTATAGTTAAACGATAACTGAAATTAGCCAAGAAAGAAGTGGGTTTTTAAAAAGGGACTTTGTGCAGCGCAGGCATGAGCTGGCTGGATCCTGTGAGTGGGTTCCTCTCTGTTCTCGATGCTGGTGACTTCAGTAGAAACCAAGACTTCTCCACATCATAAATAAGGCCATGAAAGCCCTGTGCCTTCTACTTAGGGTGTGCTCACTGACGTCGGCCCCTGGTGAGAATGCTCTGTGGTGATAGCCGTGGGCCACCCGCCGTGTTCGGTGCGGTGACACAGACAGTGAGACACACAGACAGTGAGACACGTGGCCTGTCTTGAGATTTTATGCAGCACAGTGTATCTGTGAGATGTCTGGGCATCTCCCACACTGGCTATTAGTCTTAATGCTTAGGGGCACTTCAGAGAACGAGGAATCATTTCCCAGGACAGTTTAAAACTCTCCTGAGGAATTTTCCTTTCCAGAACATGTAAGAGTTCGGTCACGTCCTGAGTGATGGAAAGTTCCCCAGGTAAGCTCGCGCTGTCTGTCCGTTCTTTCCCTGCGGCCCGTCTCCTGGAACCCCATTCTCTCCTCTTCGGGTTCATCTGCTTTTCTCTTGTTCACTCTGGATGTCACGTCGATCATCCTGGGCCCCGGTGTGTGCTGGTTCCCTCACGAGACCGTATCCAGTTTGTCACCTTCGTTCTGACATTGGGTAGAAGAACAATTTCACTGCACATCATCTGCCCCTGTCTTCTAGAGAATTCCCTGGCTCTCTTGCACCCCATCACCCCGGTTTCTCCTGCCCTGTCCAACCGTCTTCTTCTGGTCTCTCTGTCTTTTGGCATCCGGCTTTCCCATCCCCCACAGCTCTGGCCGTGGCCTCTCCCCTCCTTCCACGGACGCTGTCCCTTCAGCAGGTCCTCCCTGGTCTCCGCCCCGGGCCTCCCGCCTGGGTCAGCCCTGAGTCTCCCACCGCTTGAGGGACCGATACACCATCGCAGCCTCAACTCCACACGCATAAAGCAGGACCAAGCATCACGCTCGCAGATGTGCACCCTTCCTACAAATTTCTGTTTGCAGTGAAATTACTCTTCCAGCCTCCAAAGCTCCACAGCGCGGCACCTTCCCTGCCTCGGTGACCTTCCTTTGCCCTGTCTGTTGAGCCCCCTGTCCTTCCCTCACTGAGCACGAGACCCTGCAGCCCTACCTGCCCGAGCCTGTCTCCACCTGTTTACGAGCCCTGCTTCCTGCGTTCTGGGCTTCAGTTACAGCGTCTCACCTTCAGAACCACTTTCAGAACCATCGCTGTGACAATGACTGGCCGTTCCTCGCGTGGCCCCGCATTTTGGAAAAACCCTGGTTCTTGTCAGTGCTTCTCCCACACCTGCGTTTTCCCGGAGAAAGGTTTCGGAGCCAGCTCCAGAGCCTCCTCCCAGGCGACCCTCTGCCCAGGCTCCCCAGGGAGAACCCACTGTTCCCGCCCCTGTTTTTCCCATAGTCCTCGGCACCTGTCCTCCCGCAGCATGTAATGCTTCTGTGGTCCTGGCACTGAGGATGGCAGACAAGGGCCGGGTCCGAATTTTTGTATCTGTCCTCGGACACATTGGCCACTCCAAGACGGTCTCAGTCCCACGCGCACCCAGGAAAGGAGCCGGTATTCCAGCCTGCTCCCGCTCTCAGCCTTCAGCCAGAGCGTTTCCTCCAGTTCCAAAGTCCTCTCCCCACTCGGCCCCCGTCAGCCCCGGAGCCACTCTGGGCCCCTCCTGCCCTGCCGCCCCAGGCCGTCCTTCCTGCGTGCTGTCCAAAGATGATCTGAGAGCTCGACGGGGTTTCGTTGCCCGTCCCCGTACTGGACTGAAATGATTGGTTGGTAAGGACCTTTTTTGAAGAAATTCCAACAACATTACCTAGCCACCTGTTCCTTTTCTGCTCCGAGACGAAGTGACTTGTCCCAGGAGCCCCGGGGCTGTGTCGCGAGTGAAGGACACGGTGGAGGCCCGAGAGGGGCTTCGACCCTGGTGTGTCTGGGGCGCTGCAGCCGGGAATGACAGGCATGAGCCCCTCAGTGGGAGGCCTGCGGGGTGGATACATGGACCGTGGCGTCACGGTAGCTCTTTCTGCTGACCCCTTGAAGCAACAAAGGTGAAACTTAATCATCTGTTAGGATTACTTTTTATTGTGGAAGGTTTTCTTTTCAGCCACTGAATAACACCCATGCTTCTAGCCAGTTCCAGAACGGGTAGTGATCCTGTAACTCAGGAATGACGACGTAAGAATGAGTACTTGAATCTGTAAATCTCTCTTTCTTTCAAGTCTAAACCAGTGAATCATATGACAAACTAGGGTGAAGAGCTGTCTGGGACCATTGTTAGTGTCCTTTTGGCGACGAGAAACGGCACAAATCACTTCATCCTGAAGTTCGTTCAGACCTATGAGCCAGCCGGTATTCATCACAGCAATCTGAAAACTCTTAAAAGGACAGAAGTTGTGCGGTGACAAAGTGAGTCACGGCCTTTGTGATGTGATGTCTGCTAGGGTGGGTGGGAGAAATCTCCGAGTGACTCCCCTCTGAGCTGAATCATTTTGCAAATAGAAAACAATTCGTAGGTGTTTGGGTGGCCATTGCAGACAGAGGAAAGGAAGAAAGGAACAGAGTCATATAATGCCTTCATTTAAAAATGTGTCACTTGCTGAACAGTCTGTGCTTTCAATTAGAAATGAAATTAATCTCTCTACTGCCTGATAGTATACATCTTTTACCCTAACGCCTGCTCTGCATCTTCTTTATATGTGTGTGTTTAAATTGATTTTGGTACTTTCTTGCCTAAGATTTTTTTTCTCCCATATCATTTGACCTTTCTCCTCACAGCTAATTTCAGCCTTGGCTCACTGGAAGATGGTGTGAGAGTGTGTGTGTGTGTGTGTGTGTGAGATGGAGAGTGTCATTTGCTCACTGGCTGATGACTGCTTGAATTGGATGGGCCACAAGAGAAGAAGGTTCCTTTCATCCTGGAAATTCTGACCGTGGCTTGGTGTAACCTTGCCCTTGGCAAAGTTAGTGCTCCTGTGTTACTTTGCACCTCATCAGAAACGCACGTTCGGAGAGCCTTTCTCTGAGTTGATTTAATCTTTAAATGTAGGATTGATCAACCTTCCTTCCTCATCTTCTGTGGGGCAAGACATTGGTCAAAAAATAGTATGTGAAAAGAGAAATATTCTATTTTGAGTGTGTTTCCAAGTTTTGGCAGTTCTTACATGCTCATAGTTCTGCATCACTTTGGACTGAGCGATTTCGTAACGGGAATGTGATGCAAGTGGCAATGGGAGGACAGTCCTGCTGGCCAGTGTCCTAGAGGATACAGACCTCTGCAGAAGGCACACCCAGTGGGCACTGGGTTTGGAAATGATGGATTACAGCAACACCTTCATCTGTTGCAGGATGGGGCTCAGATCGCTTTGGAAGGCGGGATAATCAGGCCAGGAAATAGTCACGGGTTCCGTTCAGCCGAGGACACCGAGGGAGACGGGCACAGTGACTGGTGAAGTCCCTGTCCCTAGCCAGAGGGGAAGGGCCAGTTGATGGGCCAGCATTCCTAGGGCTCGAGTGTTTACTGAGTAGTGAGTGAGGGAATGAATGAATGAATGAATGGCATATTTGAAAGCACGCTGTATGTCAGCCTTACAAATGCCCAGTTCACTCTTGATTACAAATGTGTGAAGCAGTTGTTACCCCATCTCACCAACGAGAATGCAGTTGTTGCCACTGGCTTTTCCAAACACTGCCCGTGACAGCAGGTGGTAATGAATTGTGCCTTCCAGGCTTCTTGGCATCTAGAATACAGGTTCAGGGCAGAATCCCAGAGGGACAGTGTAGCAGAAATTTGAGCAGAAACAGTGATTTTAAGAAATAATTGAAGCCTCCTCAGAGGCTTTGCCATCTTTTCTCCTACTCTTCATTACAGTCCTTTTTCCTGAGGAAATATTTCGCTAGGGATTCCAGCCTGGGAGGAGTGGGTCCGGGAACAGGCCCTCCTGTGCGGAGCTGTTCCCTGGGGCTGTGACTGGATAGAGCCCGTGGCCTGGTGACCTGCGATCTGACTTTTAGGGGCCGGAGTTAGTCAGGGCTCTCCAGAGATGGGGGCGGAGGTTGGGGACGGGCAGGGGGAGATTTACTTTAAGGAGTTGGCTGATGTGATTTTGGAGGCCGGCAACCCGGCCGTCCCGGAGAAGGACCGAGGCTGTGGTTCAAGTCCAAGAGGCCATCTGCTGGCAGGATCTCTTCTTGCTCAGGGGAGGTCGGCCTTTGTTCCAGTGAGGCCTCCAAGTGACTGGGTGAGGCCCACCCATTCTACTGCGGGCGGGCAGCCTTTCTCAGAGTCCACCGAGTTAAATGTTCACCTCACCCAAAAATACCTTCACAGAACCATCCAGAATAAGGTGTGACCAACTATCTGGGTGCCTTGCCTCCACTAAGTTGACAGGTAACATTAACAGTGACAGACACCGTTGGCACAAATTCTGGACTGGTCCGAGGGTCCAAGCCTGGCCCGGAGGGGACTGACCCCCTCACTGCAGTGTTCCAGGGACTCTGGTCAGAGAGCCCCTGACAGAGGCACCGGGGCGGCCTCCTGTTCACCTGGGAGGGTCAGGTCAGCTCCGGCCCCAGGGCCCCGGAGGCCCCGAGGAGACGCCCCTGCCACAGCTGCTGCCTGCCTGCCAGGGGCATAACGCTGAGCTGTCCGTCCGCCCCTCCTCCTCCTGTCACTGACATACAGATGACATGCAGGTTGTGTGGGCCTCAGGTGTGCACCATGGTGATGGCTGTTGCAGACGCTCTTGAGTGATCGCTGCTGTGAGTCTCACTCACACCCATCACCACCCAGAGTCACACATTTTCTTCTCTTTCTTTTTTTAAAGATTTAGTTTATTTCTTTTTAGAGGAGAAGGGAGGAAAAAGACAGAAACATCAATGCGTGGTTGCCTTTTGCACATCCCCTACTGGGGACCTGGCCTGCACCCCAGGCCTGGGCCCTGACTGGGAATCGAACTGGTGACCCTTTGGTTCACAGGCTGGCACTCAATCCACTGAGCCACACCAGCCAGGGCACATTTTCTTTTCTGTTGATGAGAACTTTTAACATCTCCTCTCTCCGCAGCTTCAGGGACGCAGGACACAGCAGTGCTAACTGTAGTCAGCACGCTGTCCCTCTCGTTCCCGGGACTGACTCATCACCGAAGTCAGCACCTGTCACCACCATTATCCATCTTGCCCACCTGTCCCCCACCTTCGGCAACCACCAACCTGTTCCCTGTACCTGTTTTTAAGTAGATTCCCCACAGAAGCTTGTGTCTTTGTCCCTCTGACTGACCTCACGGGCATAACCCCCTCAAGGCTCGATTGTGGCGCCTGCAGTGGCAGGACCTCCTTCTCTTCGGGGCTGACCCGCACCTGACCGTACGTGTGTGCCGTGCTCTGTGTCCACTTGCCCCCCACGGGCAAGTCCCCACGTGGCTGTGGCCCATGCGGCCGTGAGCGGGCAGGTGTGCATGTCCACTCGAGACAGTCGCTCCGTGTCCTCTGGACAGGCGCCCGGAAGCGGGGCTGCTGCGTCACGTGGCAGCTTTCTCTTTGGTTTTGTGAGCAGCCCCCTCCGAGTGGTCCTTCATTAGCTTCTTTCTCCTGGTTCTGCTCCTTTCCCTCACATGCGTGGGTTGGTTTTGCTTCTTTAGGATTTCTAGAAACAAGGACGGTGGGCCTGTTCCAGAAGAAGGGACATTCTTAGACCAGACGCACAAACACGGATGACCCCCCCCCCCCCGCCCAGCAGTGCTGCTCACATGTGGAGACGTGTCAGCTGCGACTGCCTGTGGTCCTGGGAAGGGCTGCTGCTGTCCCCAGTCCCTGCCCGCTGCCCTCCGCTCCAGCGGCGGCCTGTTCTCCTCATCACAGAGTGGCGCCAGGCCTCAGAGCCAGGCACTGGGCCAGCCCGCAGAGGGGCGATGAGGCTGCGTCCGATCACATAGACAGGCCGGGTTTGTTTCTGAGCCGCATTCTGTCCTGTGATGGGAAGTCCCAAGGCTCCTGTCAAAGCACCGCCCTCTGTCCTTGTACAAGGGAAGTGTTGCAGAGAGAAGCAGTGTTAGCAGGACCTGTCTGAGCCTCCTGACGGGTTCTGGTGACAGAAGGAAGGGAGGTGGCCAGCAGATGCCAGCACACCTTCTGAATCCATGGTGGGCACTGCTGGGAGCTGCGCTCTGAGGGTGTGGGTTCGGGGGCCATGCACTGCAGATACCCCGGACCTACATCCTGGAGGCCCAGGTCTTCTGACTGGGCCTCAGTGTTGGCCTCTCTGTCCTCAGAGGCAAGGTGCCCCCACTGGGAAGCCACAGCCCATGCCAGAGTGCCACCAAATGCACCAATGTCCATGTGCCAGTTTGTAGCAAAATGGCACCAAATGACAGATCGCTGGTGACAGTTGCTGTAAAAAACAGATGACTGTGTTGCACTGTGTGGTGAGCTCAGTGTGGCTAGCACAGCATGAGAGGACATGTGGTTAAGTTTGGGGACATTGAGAGACCTTACATCTGTGTGATCAGTCTTTCCCTTGAGGTGGGAGGGAGGGAGGGCGGCTGTGGCTGGGCAGCCTGTGGAGCATGGGGTCAGTTCTGTGGCTGCTATGTGGAGAGGAGAGGGACCTGGGAAGAGCCCACCTGAGTGGGGGGACCCCCCCCGAGAACCCCTGTCTGGATGGCTGTGTCCTCTCCAGGGTCTGGACAGCAGAGTGTATGTGGGCATGGAGACGCAGGTGGCTCTGGGGGCTTGGCTTGCAAAGCTCCAGGGGAAAGCAGGAGACTGGAGTGAAGGATGGCCCAGAGTTCAGGCCGAGAAGGAAGCAAGGCCCCCAAGCCTCGGGACTGGTGGGAGATGGCGGGGTCAGAGTTCAGTGACAGCCTGAGGCTGAAGAGGCCACAGAGGGGCGTGTGGATGTGTCTCGGTGGAGCTTGAGGTGACCAGCTCTGGAGGGTGACTCGGCCACGAGAGCACACAGGTCGCTGGGATGGATAAAACAAGAACCTTTGAGGCCGGGATGCTGGTGGGTCTGCTGCATGAACAGGGAGGTCTTTGAAGATGCTGACAAGAGGTGTTGAGTGCCAGATTCCAAGGTTTTTAGTGAGTCGCAGTGACCCATCCATGGGTGGCACCAGTGAGGAGGAAGCGGGGGGACGGACCTTGAAGGAGGAAAGACCTCAGTCTGATGGAGGGAGAGCAGTCGTTGTGGGTGCTGTTTGGGGGCCAGAGGCTTCACATGTCCAGCGGGGCAAGGCCTGGCCCCACTGAAAATGCTCGTCTGGACCCCAGCGTGGTGGCAGTGACCTGTGGTGACCTGTTGCCCTTAGCATGTGGCTGTTACCAGGAGAAACCTCTTGGGTAGGCAGCCTGTGTTCTGTTTTTAAAAAAAGCAGTGTTGGAACCCAAGATCTATGGTGCGTCCACCTGGTTTAAAAGTTCTTCCCATGAATCCGAAAATGCAAATTAGGGGTAAATCCCTTATATTGCCCAGCGGGAAAAATGTGCCCAAGCCCCGAATACTCTTTTCTTCATATGAAAAATCCTTACTCCCTGAGAGATAGAAAGGGGAATACTTTAGAAATTCCCAGTGAAAATAGGTTGTTTCAGTGAAAAGGTGCGTGTTGGGCAGAATGAACCCTGTTTGTTTCTGGTCTTGTAACAATTTACTCCGGAGGCCTGAGATGAGGGATTTCAGTTCAGACTCAACCGAATCACTCCCGGTGCCCAAAGCCTTCCCCCAGGTGCACGCTGGGACAGGGGTGGGTGCCTTCCTAGGGGCCCGGTTTCTCTGCTCTTACACAGCCTCCTCGTGTTCCCTCTGGAGGAAGCAGAAAGAGTGAATGGAGCCAGGGGAGCAGACAGGGCCAGGGAGGCAGAGAGCAGGAAGAGAAGGAAGAGCGGGAAGCAGCCCAGCACGCAGTCCACGGGACACAGGGAAGGTTTTGGCTGAAACGGACTTGCACATTCAGACTCCTGAGCCCCTTTTCTGGGCGGGACGTGTGGACACTGGAGCCAGAAGCTATTTGCTTTACTGCTTGTGTACTTTCGAGACATTTCTGTAGCGTCGTGAGGTACGGCAGTGAGCTCGCACACTGCACGCGACGACTTTCTGTGGGAGGATAAGACCGCCTACTGGCTGGTGTTTTCATCCATCCCCCTGCCGTCCCCCACCTGCTCCATCCACCTGACACTCGCTGCTCGGAGCAGGGCACGGGGTTAGCATTAGTTCAACCAGCTGTTCCTTGGGAATGCCACAGGAGGAAGTGACAGTGTGACATGCTTCACATGCTTCTGTGCGGTTCAGTGCCCAGGCAGAGGGGAGGGTGAGGACAGCTGATCGGCAGCCCGGGGTCCCTAGGTGACCATGGGCAGAGCAGTTTGCCAACCTGGGGCTGTGTTTCCTGGCCTTCAACTGAACGGTCTGGACTGTATGGTTCCTAAGAGCCAAACTCTAAAGATACTTGAGTCCAATTCTGCTGGAGGGTCCAAGAGTGAGTTTTGGGGACCGGCCGATACTGTTATCACAAGTAGGCATGGTCCTGGGAGGAGAGCATGTGCCCAGAAGAGCGGGCGCTTCGCAGTGGGCCTTCTGGCCCCGGAGGTGGTCGGAGTGATCCTGAGGCCTGGGCTCCTTTAGCCAGAGAGGCCCCCAGGTGTGGCTCTCAGAGACATGGCCGGCACCCAGGGTGAGGGATCCACCGGCTTCCTGAAGAGGGCCTGCGGCCGCCTCCGTCCCTGCACCAGTGCAACCACCACTTTTGGCATCGGAGGAGAAGCGCAGAACTTGAGTCACGGGCCACTCTCTCAGGCCCCCGCTCTGCCCTCCACCGTGGTCTGCCCTTCTGCTCCTCCAGCGGGGTTGTGCTCAAGGCTTCGTCATCCACATTTGTATGGGCGACGGCCGGGCTGGGTTGACCGCTCGCGTGTGCCTCTCTGGTTGTAGGATCTTGGGTGCATTCCTTCATTTCTGGAAGTGCCAATTCCTCAGTCATGGCTGCTGTGTTTGCAACGGCATGAGTGTCCGTGGTAGCGTGAGTCTCCACGGCCAGACAGGGTACCGGGTGAGGGCCGCCAGGCAGCACGCCCTTGGTGGTTGTGAGCTGCGCCCGCCATGTGTCTCACCCATCCTCCAGGGCTCTGGTGCTGTCATGTAACAAGCATGTCGCATGTGATGGCCCAACCTGGCCATATGGTGGTTTCTCGTGATTGCATGGATGGATGGGTCCTGCTGCCTAGTCCTTCTGCAGGAGTCTGGGGCTTCTCATGCAGCTGCAGACAAATGGTGCCTGAGACAGGAAGGTCCAAAGTGGCTTTCCACACCTGTCTGCCCCCCAGCAGGGGGTGCTGGGGCCGGAGAAGCTCCTTCTCCATGTGGTCTCTGTGTGAGGCCAGCATGGGCCCCTTTCCCGAGGGACTGGGTCTCAGGAGCAGAGGCCCCTAGAGCACGGGCTCTGGCATCGATTCACGTTCACTCCATGTTTGCTAAATGCCCCGTGGACCAGCTTCAGGCAGCGCACCGGGACTAGGGTCAGTGTGGGCGGGGCTCTACCCGTGAGGGAGGGGCTCCACTGTCAGGAGGTGCGGGTCCCTGGGACCACCAGAGTCAGTTGGCCACATGCGGGTTCCACGTCCCTGCTGCCTGGAGAATGCCTTCGCGTGCGCACCGCTCTGGGGGCTCAGGTGTGCACCCACCAACTGCACTTCTGGTCAGATAAGCGAGTCACTCTGTCCTCGGGGAGCTGCTGCCCGGTGTCAAATCGGATGTTCTCCTTTGACTAACTTTCTCCCCAGATTATTCTGCAGCAGTTTTCATGTTTCTACATGGAAAATGTAAACACGGCTCGTCTCCCACTTCTTCTTCTTTTTCTTCTTCTATTTAGCTATGGTGTGTCACCCACCCTCCAGAGTCAGAGCAGGAGGGGGAGGCACCTGATGACTGAGTCTGAGTCCGTCTACACTGCAGATGTCTTAGACCACGGAGAGGGTGGGGCAGCAGGGCGGGAATCCCCGCGACAAGATGTGAAGTGCGCGGGACTTCGAGGGGGATAGAGATGAGGTCCCTTTAACAGAACCCCTTCCTTTAAAAAATCTCGGCCTGCCTCTTGCTCACTGCACCGCTCCTGGCTCGGTTTTGGCGCACCGCCACGCAGTCTGGCTTCACCGTTATCGGTGCTGTCAGGCTGGGGGCGCCTCCCAAGTGTTTGCTGGCTGAAGAACAGAAGCAGAACTTAAGTTAAATTTAAGGATGAGTGTGCTTACGTATTAAATGGAGAGAGATGCAGAACGCAGCTCATGCCTTATCCTCAGGGTTAAAAACAGACATTTGTGAAGACCTCAGCCGTGCGTGGGCAGAGTGAAGGCTTAGCTAGTCCCACTGCAGGCCAGGGGACCCCCACAGAGTCTGTGGGGGATATGGGAAGGAAAGCTGTCATACTTCTTTATAGGTGTGCGAGTCTTTTGGACCAGGTCAGATTTTATGACAGGACACTGGCAGACTCCCTTCCCGTCCTTCTGGGGACACCGCATGCTAAGCAGATGGCCACAGAAGCATTATCTTGGGAAGTCCAGTGGCACCTCCTGCCCTTCACAGGCGTGCTCTCAATGCCACTCGTTTCCATCCTGAAGGACAGCCTTTCCGTGAGGCCAGCAAGGGCCGTCACCCTCAGTCATCCATTGGGGTGCTCTGTAAGGAAAGGGCAGGCAGGCAGGCACGTCTGAGGAATCGCCCGGCCCACCAGCTTCCAGTCCCAGTGTTAAGTACCCTATTGCAAAGAGCTCAACAGGCAGTGGTCCTCGTAGCTTCATTAACTTGGACTTCATGGCAGCTGCATTCTGGGGCTGGCGCTGTGACCTCGCCTCACTGAGACCCTGTGTTGTCCCTCTGGACTCTCTGTGCAGCTGGGCAGTGTCCCCGTTTCTCACTGGCGACTGGGAGGCGAGGGAAGCTGATTCCAGCCTTCAAGCCCAACCGTGCAGGGTGCCGGGAGAATTTTCCTTGGGAGGGCCTCCTCTGGAGTCTTGGAGATGGGCCTGGAGCTCTTGGCTGGAATGGGAGTTTTCCGGAGCGGAGGCTGCAGCAACGCTCGTCATTGATTGAGGGACGTGCTGCCCGGCTATTTTCATCAGACTCAAATAAAAAACACTCTTGTCTCAGGCCAGCTTTGAAAAAGGTGTTTTCCTAATGATTTTCCCTTTTCCCAGTCAAATCCAGAGAGTGTGGGAGAGTGTCGTTCAATGGCTGGAACACTCTGGGCTGCCGCCCACCCCTCCCCAAGTTTTGCCCTGCCCCCGCCCAGCCCCTCCTTCCCCTGGGCACACACTTGCTGCTCTGTTTTCTGTGCTGGAACTGCCTGAATTGTGTGATTTTTGTCGGTGAATGTGGACTTCTCAGTCCAGAGGGAAGTGCCGGGAACACAAACAGCCTGGCGTGTTGGCATCCACCCCCGGGGCGCGGCACACGGCCAACCAGGCTGGTTGCGTTATCTCCGCGGGGCAGCGCACTTGAGAGAGAACTCAGGCTCTCGCAACCATCCAAGAAGCATTTCGAAAGGACAGAGAGCATCGCCGCCAAAAATAGGCCGGAGTGAGGGCGTGCACCGTTGCCCGGGCATGCCGGGCGCTTGCTGGAGGCGGCTGAGGTGGTGCCGGTTCGTCTTGAGCTGCGTCTGACTGCGGGGTGCTCTGGCCAGGCCAACAGTCAGAATCAGCCAGATTTCCATCACTCTGTGTGTGTGTGTGTGTGCGCGCGCACACCCACGTGAGTGAGTATGTCGCAGGGTTTCAACTCCGACCGGGCTGCTGCTGAGCGGTGGTGGCCCTGTGAGCTGGGATGCGTGGTCTGCAACTGAGCACAGGGTCCCCTGACCTATTCCTCTGAGGCCTGTCACCAAGTGGCTCCATGCTGCGTGTTCCGAGCTCGGAACTTATGGGCCTTGGGGCTGGTTACCCCACTTTTACTACAGGGATTTCCATGGTTGCTTCAATGCTGAAGTCCACTTACTTGGAGATAAACCAAAGGGGTGGGTAAAGAAGCTTCGAGAATGGATTTGTATACAGAACAAAAATGTAGAAGGCTCAGCTATTTTTTGGTAAAAGTATTTCTTAGCTTCTAGCCTCGGCCAACCCTGACTGAAGGTCAATCTTCGGCCATGTGATCGCTGTTGGGACACGACTCCCTCCCGGGCCTGCCTGCCGCTGGTCTCACCTGGCGCTCCCACCGCCAGTCCCATGCGCAAGATGTCTCGTAAGTGGCACAGGCTCCTGCCCCTGGGCCGAGGAGCCTGCTCATTCAGTAAACACTGTAAGAAACACAGAGAAGTGTGTGGTGGTCACGCGGTACCAGAATAGTTCTTGGAGTTGTTTGCTATGAAAACCACGACCATCTGTGGACATTTAGCCACCTGAGACACAAGAAATATGTTGTTTTTACGTAACTTCTTTCTACCACCGAATTCTGTAACATGGCAGCAAACAGGTAGCAAAAGTGATACTTGCAACTTCTAGCCAAGATGGAGGCGTAGGTAGGTATGCGTCACCTCCTCACACAACCAAAAGAAGGATAACAACCAATTAAAAAATGAGAAACAACCAGAACTGCCAGAAAATCAAAGTGTGTGGAAGTCTGACAGCCAAGGAGTTAAAGAAGAAACATCATACAGACAGTTAGGAGGGGCCGAGGTGGGCAGCTGGGGCGGAGAGGTCATGCAGCAAGGTGGTGGCTGGAGAACCTGGGTGGGCGAGGCAGTGGCTGGTGGACTGGGTGGCCCCACATTCACCTGTGGGTAAAGAGCGAGGAACAACTGGGGAGTGAGACAGACTGTACAACACAGGGTTCCAGCGATGGAAAAATAAAGCCTCGAAATCTCTGGTTGTACAAACCTATGGGGGTTGAGAGGGTGGGAGAAACTCCCAGTCTCATAGGAGAGTACATTGGAGGGGCACATGGGGTTCTAGAACATACACAAGCCCACCCTCCTGGGAATCAGCACCAGGGCAGCACCTTGAAGGGCACAATTCACTTGTGGGAAGCAGGGGAAGTGACAGAAAGTGGGATGAGAGCCAAGCAAGCAGCATTGGCCCCTCTCTTACCCCTCCCCCACAGACAGTGCCACAATGCAGTGAAGTGGGTTGCCCTGCCCTGGAGAGTACCTACGGTTCTGTCCCTTACAACGTAACAGGTGCACTGAGACAAAAGAATGTGGCCCAAATGAATGAACAGATCAAAACTCTAGAAAAAAAAGCCGACCTATCAGATGCTGAGTTCAAAACACTGGTTATCAGGATGCTCGAAGAAATGGTTGAGTATGGCCACAAAATAAAGGAAGAAGTGAAGGCTATACAAAATGAAATAAAGAAAAAGTATATAGGAAACCAATAGTGTAGGAAAGGAAATTGGGACTCAAATCAACCATTTGGAACAAAAGGAAGAAATAAACTTCAACTGGAACAGAACGAAGAAACAAGAATTCAAAAAAAAAAAATGAGAAGAGGCTTAGGAACCTCTGGGATAACTTTAAATATTCCAACATCCAAATCATAGAGGCCAGAAGAAGAGGAAGAACAAGAAGCTGAAAACTTATTTGAAAAAATAATGGAAGAAAACTTCCCAATTTGGCAAGGGAAATAAACATACCAGTCCAGGAAGCTCAGAGAATCCCAAAGAAGTTGGACCCAAAGAGGAACACACCAAGACACATAATTAAATTACTCAAGATTAAAGATAATCTTAAAAGCAGCCAGAGAAAAGGAGACAGTTACCTACAAAGGAGTTCCCATAAAGACTATCAGCTGATTTCTCAAAAGAAATCTTGCAGGCAAGAAGGAGCTGGAAAGTAGTATTCAAAGTCATGAAAGGCAAGGACCTACATCCAAGATGACTCTATCCAGCAAATCTTTCATTTAGAATGGAAGGGCAGATAAAGTGTTTCCCAGATAAGCTCAAGTTAAAGGAGTTCTCCATCACCGAGACCTTACTATATGAAATGTTAAAGGGACTTACCTAAGAAAAAGAAGATCAAAACTATGAACAGTAAAATGACAACAAACTCACAATTATTAAAAACTGAACCTGAAAAAAAAGCAAACTAAGCAGACAACTAGAAGAGGAACAGAATCACAGAAATGGAGATCACATGGAGTGTTGTCAGCAGGGAGGGGGGGTATAATGGGGGAAAAGGTATAGGGAATACGTAGCATAAACTGTAGGTAGAAAATAGACAGGGGAATGGCAAGAATAGTATAGGAAATGTTGAGGCCAAAGAGTTTATATGTATGACCCAGGGACATGAACTAAGGGAGGGAATGATAGTGGGAGGGGCATTGTAGGGCAGAGGGGAATAAAGGGGAAAAAACAACTGTAATAGCATAATCAATAAAATATGTTAAAAACAAAAACACAAAAACAAGGTCCCAAACAGTCTTCCCTTCTTTCTTGCAATCAGTCTGATTTAATTAGCTGATGCCACCATAGAAGTCAAAGCCATTGCCATTCATAAACAAGAACCGTGTTATCAGAAGGATCAGGAGTCATCTGCTGCCCCCAGGACTCGGGCCTGTCGCACTTGACCTGCAGCCCAGCCAGCCCAAACACATGCATTTTGAACTTGAAGCATGAAGTCCAGAAGAGGAGATAGTGGAGGAAGTTGGTGTTTCTAGGTTTCTATGGATGGGAATTGCTTGCAAAAGCAAGTCTTTGGCATAGATCAGCTGTAACTCTTCCATTTTTTTAATTGCAGAAATTAAATGGTGCGGCTTAGGAGTGTAATGATTATGGCATGAAATTTGGCATGTAGGACATATTATATTACATCTATTTATATTTAAACCATTTTAAACATTTTGTCATCATCGACAGTCTTGGGTCCCGTAACAAAAACAATTTCTATTTTAAGTGTACGGGGACTGACGTACAGAAGAATGAATGGGCTCGTAAAGCTGTGTCCTGAATGAGTAGTAATGAAGGAATTTGAGGATTTTTACGGTCCCTCCCCCCTTCCTTCTTCCTTCTTCCTATTATTCTTTCTTTCATGTTAGGCCCAGTTTTAACCTTCTTTGCAAACTGAGGAGTTGCAAGGATTTTAGCGAAACATGTATGTGTCTAACGTTCTTATCTGTAAACTTCAGCCAGTTTTGATCTGAGGAGAATGGAATCTGGATTTTGGGTTCTTGGACGAGAAGCAAAGGCAGCAATAAAAAGTGAAAGTTTGATGAGAAGGACTGGGAGACTGTTAGTCATATTTGTGTTTTGTTCACAAAAGGGAAAAAAAGGGATAGATGAGCTTAGGGTTACTGATGTTTGGTAATTATCTGACTATTTCCTCCAGTAGTTCACATACATAGATGGAGATTAAAGTTTTTCATTTCAGCAAATGTGTTTCTTGTGTGACCTGGGCCCCTTTGTCAGCCTCTGTGCATTTGGGAGATTTCCGTGTCTGGTCCAGCATTAAACTGGACGATTCCCTAGAGAAGGAAAGAATCCCACGGGTTATGCCTTGGAATTTTGTTATCAGTTACTTGGGAATTTCAGTTCCAAGGAGACTACTAAACCCAACTCAGTAATTTATTTTTACTAAAAAACATAATTCCATCAGAAAGCTAACACACTCAGTTTTAAATGGAAAAGTTGTTTTGAATGAGGAAGTGAGAAATTAAAATATGTACAGTGTTCTAAGAGGAGGGTGCTGGGAAAGGGGAGTGTTTTCCATCAGTAGACTGACCAATGGGGTGAACTGTGAGATGGAACGTTGGACAACCGCCTCCCCATTACCTTCGGGCACTAGCTTGAGGGGTTCTGTTTACTTCAGCTTCAAATTACCTAAATGAGAAATAACATTAATGCTGGCCCAGGTAATGCACACCACACTGTTGTCATGGAGACGCTGTGGCTGTTGGTCACGCTTGTATTTCTAGCTCCTGAAATAGCCCTTGACACAAAAGGGGCAACTGATACCATCTTGTCGAAGGAGTAAATAATAAACGCAGGATAACAGGATGAGAAGTTGCATACAGTCTGAGTTTTCTTTTCATTCAGTACCATTTAGTTTATTTCTCTTGAGAATAGAGAAACTCGATGTATTTGCTGTAGGTAAGGAATCATCAGCCTTGCTATGGTAAGAGTTCTTGCAGCATAAACAACATGCTTTTAAAGGATACTCCAGACACGTTATGCAGGTCATACCTGCCGTTTTCTAGATATCCTCTCGGCCTTGATCAAGTGCAAGATCCCCAACAAATAACATGATTTCTTGACTCTCAAAGCAAAGCCATAGAAAAGTAGCACGTCGAGTAGAGAGCCGACATGTGTGATGACCACTGTCTGCTGGAACTTTTGTAGATGGAGTGCGATCCGACCTCGAACTTTCTCTATCGCCCTGTGCGATAGCAACTATTTCCCATGGTGCAGGTGAGGACATGTGCTCAGCGAGGAGGGGGCGGAGCCCGGTTTTGAGTCCAGTTCTGCCCGATTCCGAATTCCTTGCAGTTGGCCCCATGCGGTTGCCTTCAGTCCAGCTTCTAGAAGGAGTTGTTTGCCCTCGCCGTTCCCAGATTCTTGCTGTGGGCAAACCCGGTGGACGCCTTCCAGCCCGGCGCTGCCTGGCTTCCTTCTCGCCTGCTGGCACTCCAGGGCTCTCTGAAGGTCCCACTTGAGAGTCGCTCATCACTCGGTTTCCACTCTGCCCTGCTTTTCTACCTCTGACCACTTTTGGGGGGGTTCATTAAATTTGTAGACTCTTTGGGGGAGGGGGGAAGTGACCTTGTGCCTATATTGAGTCTTCCTATTTGTTAGCATACAAAGCTCCCCTTTTACGTCTCATAAAAATGACTTAAAATACATTTTCATAACTTTCTCCGTAGAAGTACCTTCAGTTGTTGTCCCCAATGGTTTCTTTTTAAATGTAATCACATGTTGTAACCATTTCTTGCGGGTTTCGGAAATTCCATTGATTTTAATAGACAGGATGGGGCAAAAGTATGTTTACGGTTGTGAGTACATGAAACAGAGTTTATTCTCATATTACTTATTAATTATATTATTTTCCATGTGAACAGTTAAACCTACTTTTGCCGCACCCTGTATTCTCAAATCAGGCAACCTTGCTGAACTAGTAGATCATTTGTATTTATTATGACTTTTAAAAACGTTTAATTTAAGAAAAATTTTAGATATACAGAAGAATTGCGAAGGTTTTACAGAACATCCCCCCATCCTTCCACCCCGCTTTCCCTAAGGTTCACTTCTTACGTAAGTGGCAATTTGTTTTGGCACTTCGGTCAAAACTAAAAAAAAAGAAAAGAAAAAAAACGGATACTTGTATATTACTGTTAACTACAGCCCTTGTTTGGATTTCACCACTTTTTCCACTAATGCCCCTTTTCTATCCCGGGATCCAGTCCAGAATGTCCTGTGGCATTTAGTCTCTTGATTCTTAATGTAGAAAATTGTACCATCTGCAGAGAGTAACGGTTTTGTCTGTGAGTTTCTAAATCCACGTGTTCGAGTGTGCCTGTGTGGGAGTGGGCACAGCTCCCAGGTGTGCACACACTCAGCTTCCCCCACGGGTGTGGGCCGACCACCTCTCCTGGGCTCTGAGTTCCCGTAACGGCCGGTGCTCCCAGGAGTCTGCCCTTCGCCCGGGAATGTGCGTCTGCTGCATGCTCTCCAACGTCTGTGTGCCTCCTTGTCGGGGCGGGGTGCCCCCCGGGCGCCGGAGGCAGCCTGTTTGCTGTGACCTCCACGTCTTCCTTTCTAGCGTAGACCCCTTTTTGGAGCTCCAGATTCATGTTTTCCGGAAACTTCTGTCTGGACTTTTCATAGACTTTAGTGCGTCCTCCTGGATCACACCTCATCTTCTCTTGCCAACTTGTCCCTCCCCCTGGATCTCTGGTCTCAATACTGTCCCAGTTATAAGACAGAGAGAAACCTGGACTCATTCTGCACCCCTCCCTCCCTCCATCCCTCCCACCTCCCTTTCCTTTGTTGCTTTCGAGGCCGCACCTGGGCATTGCCTCCTTCATTGCACACGGATTTCTCTCCTTCTCTCCATCCCGGCTGTTCCACTGCGTTCGCTCACCCTCCCACCCCTTCTCACACATCGAGTTCCTGAACACACACTTGGACCCCATGGCATCCCTGCCATCCTCCTCCACGCTCCCCACACCTGAGGGCCTGCCGCCCCCAATGGGCCCACCTTCTCGCCCTTTCTCCTTCGGCAGTTACACGTGTGAGGGTCCTCTGCTGTTGCATTTACTCTCTTTTCCCGGCAAACTCCTGTGGATTGTTTGGGTCCCCAGCGCTTGTCAGGGCTTCTAGGGGACTTTCGATCCCCAGGCTGGGCCAGGTGTGCCCTCCGAGTGCCGCGAGGCAGCCTGTATACACCCCTCTCATGGCTCGCGCCCTGTCGAGTCTGTTTGTCTGTTAACCTGTGTGCCATCCCTCGTCTCCTCAACACCGGACGTTCTTCAAGATCAACGAGATGCTGTGTTTTCCTCTGTGCTTCCTACTGCGGAGCTCACAGCCGTCACTAGTTCGTGTTTATGAGTGAGTGAATAAATGTAGTCACTGTCCTTGGAAGCTGCAACTTGACTGTTTCCAAAAAACTATTTTATATATAGAATTTTATATATTTCACATGTGTGTATTTATGTTACATATATGTAATATATATATATATATAGTGTGTGTGTGTGTGTATTTTAACCGGGGACAAACCTCAGTAGATGACAGCTTCCTTGTTTAGAAATGGGGAGGATGCCCTGGGCGCTGTCTGGAGTCCTTTTCAGCACCTGCAAACTGGTGTTTGTGCATTTAAGATTTATCAGCCTTGAGCACATTCTCAAGGAAACCATGCAGACTCTGAAGGAAATTCCAGAAAAGGAGCTCTGACGTATTCTGGGCCACAGTGGCAACCATGGGAGAAGAACTGGCCTCTGCTCACACTGCGCAAGGCCGTGTGCCACTTGCCAGCGGCCCAGGCACTTCAACCCCCGAGTGGCTTCCCCGCAGTGGACGGATTCGTCCTGCTGCTGCGGACCTGGGTCTCGTGAGAGAGACCGGGTAAATAAATGCGCCTTTGCCGGGGAGTTCCGAGTCACAGTTAGACAGCTGTCCCTCACCGGTGCTGTAGGTGGGACCTCAGTGCGACTATGTAATGAGCGGCCAAGATCTTACCTGATGGTGAGATGATTAAAATTTGTAGTTTTATAACTTTTGTCTTTTGTGCTAAACAAAAAGTAAAATGTTGAATCGTAAGCTTGGATAATACACTATTTTTTGTGTTTTCATGTCTCACCGGACTGAATATCAACATTGGGCAGCCAAGAGAAGTCTGTGGTTTATCAGAATTGTTGACTGCTGTGTGTCCATAAACTGAACGCAGTGGGAGGTCACCAGCTTGCCGGAAGCACCTGCATCTGGGGTCCAGTGTAGGAAGGTCTTGTAGTGTGGTCCTTTTTTTCTTTTCTAATGTTAAAAACTTTAAACATGTGAAACGTACCGTAGATACAGAACTCCGCACAAAGCAAATGCGTCCTTTAATGAATCATTGGTAGGTGAGCGCTCTCGTGACGATCACTCAGGTCAGAAAGCAGAGCCTCTGCCAGCTGCCCTGGGGCCTCGGTGGGTCCCAGTCCCACTCGCTGTCCTCGCCTCCCCAACTCGGTGTACAGGTTTTTGTGTTAATCACTTCTTAGCGTTCCTTAATAGTTTCATCATGCCGATAGGCATCCTTAAATATTCCACTTTTGTTTTACCATTGAAATATGTGAGTGTTCAGCCTTTGAAGTCTCAGCCCCCTTTCCGTCCTCTGGCAGAGGAGATGGGGTTCCTCAGAGTGGCTCGACTTGGAGTGTTGCTCGGGCTGGGTTTTGCTAGTGGCTCTGGCCGCCTGGGACTGGCTGTTTAGAATAAGTGCGGCTGTTTCATGCCTCAGTCCTGGGATTCTCCCTGGAATACCCTTCCCCCGTGTCGCCTTACCCTGGACCTCGTCCCTGGTATTACCTCCCCTCTGACCCTCAGAGCTCGGCCCAGCCCTCAGCCCTTCCAGAGAGACTTCCCACAGCACCTGGATCAAACCCCAGCAGGACACCAAGGACATGGCTGTGTCTGTTTCTTTACCCGCTGTTCCCACGCCAACCTGCTTTCATCCACCCAGCTCCACCAGGTCCTCCTGGGGGACACATGGATTTGTTTTGCTGAACAGGACCGTCTGGCCTCCTTGTGCACTGCTGAGGCTGCGCACTGTGCTGACCCACGTATCAACATTTAAAGCTATAACTTTCCATGCAGGCATGTTGAGTTTTCATTATCAGATAATTAGAAATTTTTTCTTCTGTTCTCTGTGATTTCTTTTATCTGTGTTTTGCTTAGAAATGTATTGCTTAATCTCCAAATATTTGGGGGATTTTCTAGATATCTTATTGTTACTAATTTCTAAAATACTTTGTATGATTTCAGTCCTTTTAAATGTTTTGGGACGTGTTTTATGGCCAGCAATCATTTTCTTTGGGGAGTATCCCTCGTGTCCATTCTGCAGACACTGAGTATAATGATCTTGTCGACTGGACATACCCACCGCTGAGAGTGAAACTGGACCCCCACATCAAACATAAAAACTAACTCAGTGGACTAAAGCTACAACGGATGGGGTAGAGTGGAAGGTGGATGGGAAAATCATGGATGTGCCTCAATCTTCATGACCTTGGTCGGGCAGCGCTTCCTTAGAGAGGACCCCATAGGCACAACCAGTGAAAGGACAAGTTGGTAAAATTGCATTTCCTGAGAATCAAAATGTTTATGCTTCAAAGGACAGCAAGAAAAAAGTAAAATGACAGTCCACAGGATAGGAAAAAGTGTGTGCAGATCAGATGCCTGATTAGACATCTGTGTCTAGAGCACATAAAGAACTCTTAAAACTCAGTGATAAAAAGACATAAAACCTAATAAAAATGAGCCGATGGCCTAAATAGATACTTTTCTCAAGACAATATACAAGTAGCCAATGAGCACATGAAAAGATACTTGGTATAATTACCATCAGAAAAATGCAAATAAGAGCCATAGGATATCACTTCACACCAAATTAGGATGGCTGTAATTCACACACACACACACACACACACACACACACACACACACACACACACACACACACAGAGGCTGAAGCAAAGCTGGCCTGGATGTGGAGAAACTGGAACCTGGAAATGTAAAATGGAAAGCAGGCTGATGAAACACAGAGTTACCCTATGACCCAGCAATCCCACTTTCCGGTATACTCATCGTAGACCTGAGAGAAATGAAAACACATGTCTGTACAGAATCTTTGCAAGAATGTTCTTGGCAGCATTATTTGAAATAGCCCCAAGCTGGAGACAGCCCAAAGGTCCATGAACTGGTGGGTCAGTCGGATGTGGTTTGTCTAGTCAATGGAATATTATTTGGCAGTGAAAAGGGAATGGAGCACTGGTACGTGCCACAACGTGGACGAACCGTATGCTAAGTGGAAGCAACCAGTCACGAGAGGTCACAGATTGTATGACCCTATGATATGAAGTATCCACAGTCGGCAAGGCCACAGAGACAGGAAGTAGAGTAGTGGGACGTGGGGCTGGGGATGGCAGTATAATGGACATGGGAGGTGACTGCTATGGGCTATGGGATGATGAAAGTGTTCTAAAATTGTGGTGATGGTCACACAACTTGTGGGTATACTAAAAATCATCAAAATGAATGTACACCTTAAAGGAGTTGTATCAGATGTGAATTATATCTCAAATTGTTAAAAAAAAAAAAAAAAGAACCAGGAGCACCAACAGTTCAGGACCTGGGCCCTGGATATTTCTTAACACCGTGGTGACTTTGGAAGGAGAAGGTCTCAGTTGAAGGTAATTGATGTGAGTGATTGAAGCCCACGAGGGAAATACGCACTGGGTGGATGTTAGGAGGAGAATAAAGTCTCAGGTGAATGAAACCTACCTGATCTAAGATTATAAAAAGTCAGGTCAAGTTCGTTGATAATGTTCATATATTCCATGTTCTTATTGATTTGTTTATTTCTTCTGTCAATTTTTGGCTCTAGATACTGTAGAATTCTATCACTAGGTGCTACACCCTTAAGGTTATTGTGTGTATCTAACCCTCTTATCATGACATGACCCTGTTATCTTTAGTGACACCACTTGCCTTGAAGTCCACGCCTTTGATGCTAATATAGCCATCCCAGCTTTCTCACACTTAGGGTGTGCAATTTATTTCTTTTCCCACATTTTTACAATCAGTTTGCCTGGATGTTTGTATCTAAAGTGCTTTTTAAAAAACATTGTGGTTTTTTTTTTTGAGAGAGAGGGAAATATCAATTTGTTGTTCCACTTATTGATGCATTCATTGGTTGATTCTTGTGTGTGCCCTGATTGGAGATCGAACCCACAACCTTGGCGTATTGGGACAATGCTCTAACCACCCGAGCTGCCCAGCCAGGGCCAAAATGCTCTCATTGCAATTGGCATGGCTGTGTCATAAATGTATTGGCCCCAGAGCCTACTTTTTATGTGGCCTCTGTCAGTCCAGTCCACTGGCGGGGAGGGGAGCTGTTCTAGGCAGGAGAATGCAAATGAGGGATGTGCGGGAAGAGCAAGATAGAAAATTTTAACTTCCTTTCTACCCGAGTTAATTAGATTCTTTGTCTATGGGCATCATCGTTATACTCATGTAATATCTATTTTTTTGTTTCCCTACAATCTGCTTAAAATTCATAATACAGTGTAACAGACCAGCCTATTCAGAAAATCATTTTTTATAGTGTGTGAGCAAATTAAGCATAAATATTTTGATTTTCACTAGATATTTGCAAAAAAATAAAAAAGCTATACATCACACTCCCTCCATAAAGGAAGATAAACACATTGGTACTGATTGATAGGAAAGCTACAAGTAAGATATATTGAAAGTCAAGGAAATACAAACCAAAAGGTAATAGTGAACAATTTGATTAGATTCTATTTACGAAGAATTGGTTAAAAATAACCTTTAGAGAGTTTAAACTTAGACTTAGGCTGTGGCATGGAAATTCTCACAAGTGGTTTACATTTTACGTACTCTTAAATGTATGTACACTTAAAAAGATAATTAAGCAGTGATCCAGCCAGGAGGAGGCAAGTTGCATATCAAAGGGAAAACATTCTCCACGCTGTCCCTCCTCTCCCCTCACTGACCCTGGAATGAGAACGGGGTCGGGGCACCCCCCTCCGGTGAACCTGCCGCTCACCCTCATCGCATGGCTATGTGTCCCATCCCACGCCCCAGTCTCCCGGAGCAGACCCCCAGGTTGCTCAGGTGTCCCCTGTCTTTGCACGAACGTGGCAATGGCCCCTCTTTCCACGATGCTACAGGCTCACTTTTCCCATTGCTTCCAGTCAAACTGCAGCTGCAAGCAGAGGAGAGAGGGGTCGTGTCCATCAAAGGAGTGTGCGCCAACCGCTACCTCGCCATGAAGGAGGACGGCCGCCTGCTGGCTTCTGTAAGTGACGCCGTCCGGGGTGTGGTTTTCTCCTTCATCAGCTTCTCCGCTGCTCGTGTCCCAGCGCTGGTTTTCATTAGATCCTAACGCAGGGTTCACGAGGAGCACCCGTGGTTAATACCCATGTTTCCCTGTGACATGTGGAGTGCCGTGGTCTTTGTGTCACAGACAGGAAAGCTGAGTCCTGATGGAGTGACAGAGCCAGCGGGGCAGCTCAGCCTCCTCGAGGCAGCACCCAGGCGGGGTGCCAGGAAGCCTTGACCCTGAGCCTGACCACCAGCTCACTGCGGTTTGCTGCGTCCTCTGTGAAGCTGTTAAACTGCAGTTTTGTTTCATTGCTTTAAATCCTTGTATCGCGAAGCCGTTTGCAGAGGAGCGGTTCCTTCCTGCAGATGCGCCGTAGGAACCCTCGCACTGTGGAACGCCGCTCAAGCACGTGGGCTCCGATCCCGGGTGTAAACGCTGGGTCTGCTGCCGATGAGCTGTGCGGTCTTGGGCAAATTATTCCGAGAGAGTTCCCTTAGTTGTAAAATACAAACACTAATGATCTTATCTCCTAGTTTTTGTGAAGACTAAATTAGATCATTTATGTTGAGTGCCAAAATCAGGGTCTCATACGTGATAGGTCCTGAACTGTTACTTCCTAGAAGATGGAGTTGAGGTGGCCGGGACTGGTGGAGACCGTGGGGGTAAAGCAGGGGAGGGGGAAGCCTGCCAGCAGCAGGGCAGAGAGGCAGAGGGAAGGGCGAGCGCCTGAGACGGGCCATGTATTTAGGAGCAGAGTGGGGGGCGGGAGGGAGCCAGAGGTGGCTGCTGGCTTCCTGGTGTGCATGAGAAGTGAAGAGAAAGGGGACAGAGGACCAGAACGAGTCCCGGGAAAAGGTGATTGAGGTGCACGTGGAGGCCTGTCGGGGTTGAGTTGCCGACGAGAGGCTCGGGAGAGGAGGCCCTGCGTGGGCCACAGCCTAGGTCCGCAGCTCAGAGGACAGGTCTGCACTGGCTCAAGGCTTTGGTACTGCCAGCATCCAGGTGACGGTTACATCAGGGGAACAGGGGGCGTTCTAGATGAGAAACAGCTCTCCAAGGTCGACTACGTGAGACGTTCACTTCTCCCACTGTTCTTGTCGCTTCTTCCTGCCAGTCTGTTGTCAGCTCCAGGGGTGATGTCATGCGCTGTGGGGCCCCACCAAAGCAGCGCTTTAAACATTTCCAGGACTGTGAATCAATGGGTAATTCTGGATGGCCTTACCCTTGTAGGGAGAGGAAGAGGAGTTTACCCCTGCTCTTCTCACCTCTGGATGTGACAAATCGCACGTGGTGTGAGTCACTCTGGCGCCTGCAGTGGTGTTGGCTCGGCTACTGTCCCACGGTGAAGGTGGTGGGGGGAGGGAGGCAGCGTACACACTGGCTCCTCGGAACTAATGTGGATCCCCCAGCCAGACGGTGTTAAAGCTCTAGTGTTTCCTGCGCCTCTCAATCCGGCTCAGTGCGTGATTTGAGAGTGCTGCCCTGTGCTTTTCTACTCGTTGAGACTAAGAACCAGTGACCTGGTGGTGATGATGGCCCCGTAAGGCAGTCACTGGAGGGGTTACTTCTGTCGAGAACGCAGTCTGGGGTGCAGGCGCCTCTGTAATGATCAAAAGCTCCCTAGTCGTCAAAAGTGATGGAAACGGAAGATACGCTCCTTCCAAGAGCGTCTCTGATGCTACCGGGGTCCTTAAAAGAGGAGGTGCACTTAAGACAGTGGGTCTGGGAACTTAGAGGATTCTCTGCAAGTTAGGATTCAGAGGATTCGAACCTCTTCTCTCGGTAAACAGGCATCGGGCTTCCCCAGCCGTGGATTCTGTGCCATCAGAAGCATCTAGGGCTCTAAAACAAATGTTCTCTGTCCTTCCTTCGCTGCACAGGACCTTCCGCCAAGGTTAAGATCATGGCATTCAATTTCAACCGAAATGCATCTGTCTCCTTGCATGTGTGCTAACTCTTCCCCACACAGCAGTTCTCCCTTGAGTCGATGCAGTAAGAGTGAATTTGGCAATGCTTAGGAATTTATCACACCCCCCTCTGTAGGGGCAGAGCTGCAGCTGTTCCACATGAACAGAAATTCAGGGTTCATCAGTTTTCTCTGAGAAGTGGCATCAGCCGGTGGTTCCAGCTCCCATCACTGGATCACCATTGACCTCTAACCCCACCGCTCCACTGGGCAGCTCGCTGCCGTGCCTTCCCAGCAGCGATCCTGTCCCCTTCACGCTAGTCCGGGGGCTGTGGCAGTCTTCAATGACAAAGTAGTCTCGCACCCCCAACCCAACTGGGTGCTGTGGGTGGCTCGGGAAGGAGCACCTTTCTCTTGGAGTCAGACCCAGAGGCATTGAGCTGGCACTGAGAGACACCACTGGTATCAGCCCAGTGCTGGGACCAGTAGCCCTCATCTGGGGTGCAGAGGTGCCTTATAACCTGGAGGAGCGGCAGTTGTGAACTTGCACTTGCCAGAAGCATGCTTCTTCCCACTCTCCGTCCTCTACGTGGCCCCCTGCCAGACCGCTGCATCGGGCTCTGCATTTCCTCTGGTGCAGGATCCCCACCGTGACCGGTCAGACATCCCGGTTCCTCCCAGAAAGAGACACTCTCCGGGCATAAGACATCCTGGTTTCTCAGTTACGTCAGAGGGACTGCTGCCAGTTGAGAGCATGATACCCTTTTTTCCTCCAGCGCCTTCACGTATTAATGGTCTGCCTGTGCCTTCAGGCTGAGGATTCTCACTGTTTGAAAACACTTCTCAAGGGTCTCCTCCCCCGCCCCCACCCCTGCCCCTCCGGAGCTAGAAAATACAAAAGCCGTATTTGGAGGCAGACGTGGAGTGGTTCTCTGATACACAGCAGACTCCTGACTCCATTCCACAGCAGTTGCTATGAGCAACAGAAGTCTAGAACAAATATTAGGATTTATGATTTCTTAAGTGTTTACCGAATTTGTAGGTTTTTTAAAAAAATTGCCTATAATGAAGTCATTCTAGTTTTAAGTTCAAATCACCAAACAACCACAATGTTAGCACTGAAATAAAAAAATCTGCCTGGACTTCATCTGCTAGAAAGTTCCACATTGTTTTCTATAAAATGCTACAGACAGTGATAGCCAAGCAAAGTACTTTAGTAAGGATCTGAGTGTGTGTGACCTGTTCCGATCCATAATAGTGAAATACAAAAAATTGTTTATATTCTTTGAGCACACACATTTCATTAATGTGAAAGTAAAATACTTTTTTAACCTATAGATGAACTTTCTTACGTAGGAGCCCTTACTGTGGAACCTGCACGCGAAGCAAAGGAGGGAACCCAGGGTTCTGAGGGCTGTTGTCCAGGCTGACAATGTGTACTGAGCACATCTGTCAGAAAAACGTAACAGTTAAAGAGGAGTGTGTATCATTTTTAAGAGAGAAAATAGGATTAAATGCAGAGATTATTGCCTAATAAGAATTACTGCTTCTTTTAGAAGCCAATCTTATAAAATGTTACGTGTATATATACATTTTTTACAAGTTGAAGATCAGATTTCCTTTTAACTTTTCACAATTTGTGTGTTTGAGTTTGTCCTAAAGTACTGAACATCGATACTAACATCATGTCTGTTTTTAATTCTCAGAAGTGGTGTAAGCAAAAACATTTTTGGATTCATGTTGAGCAAACTCCCTCATAAGCCAAAACTGCAAAATCAAAGTACTGTAAAGGAATAAACAATCCAAAAAACAGAGCATGGGGAAAGGCTGTGAGGTTCGAATTTAATGTTTCACAGCTGGCGAGGCTGTGAAGCCAATGACATGGGGGGAGGAGACAGAGGCAGGAGAACTGGGGGTTACCCCGGCCCCCGCTGTGTCAGGCTGCCTTCTGTGCAGGGAGGTCACTATGCACAGCGCTGCTCATGGAAGGGATGCGGGGTCATGCTCCACCTCCTTGGGGGAGGGGAGTGATTCACATAAATTATTTGGGATTCTCTTACGGGAGAAATTCGTCTGTCCTCCATTTAATTACTCAGTGCTTTATATCAGTATGTCCTCAAGGATATTTATTCCACGCTTTGGTTCCTCCTATTGGAAAATGGTGTTCGGAACCAAGGTCTGGGTGCTGGGTGAGCTTGTTGCTACTGAGGCGTGTTTCCTTCTGGGCCCTTACCTGGCAGAGCCCAGAACACAGGCATCTGCTCACCTGAGGATGTGCACACACCAGTAAATATATGAAGCTAACCACAAGGCCCTACGGATGTGTCCAGCTCTAAGCCACCGGTCTCACTGGAATCACTTCAGCTGCCCCCTCTTGCTGGTGTGTAACCTCCAACAGTGTGAAATCTGGTCCCCCCCCATTTCCTTGGATGGGTTTTCAGTACGGATTAATTCCTCGCATCACTTCATTTTCTTTCTGAAATTTCAAAGTAAGTTAAATATCTAATCAAAAGAGCAAGTCAAACAATTTAAAATGTTGATTATGCTTTTTCAAATTCTCTTTGATTCTTCCGCACTCAGATACCCCTACAAAGGGGCCAGACTGGCAGCACCACCTTTAAAATCAGCACCGGTGTTCTCACCGCCAGCCTCCAGCTGCCAGCCAGGGCCCTCCTATAGGACGCTGGGCCGGGCCCTGCGGGCAACCTCTGGGACATCTTGAGGGCACCCCACCGCTGCTGCTTGACAGGCGTATATCAGTCTCAGACATCCACGTCCCCATTCCTCGTTTAGAGTCCACACCTTTTGGAACTGAGGATTATTGTGCCTGCGCACGCTTTCTCGCATCCCTTATTAACTAGCACTTTTCAGCATGCAGTTCCGTGGCTCGCAGCGTGAGCAAGAGGGACGGAAGGTTCAGCGGTGTGCCCGTGGCCAGGGTGCGTTCACCACCTGCTCCTCAGATCCCTCAGGACGCCTCCCGTCCGTCTCAGACCCCACGCTTGCGGCTCTGAGCTCCTCCTCTTCCTGGATCAGCTCCTTCTCACGACTTCCCCTCTCGTTTGGTGAGAAGTCGTCATTCCAGAGCTTACAGCTCAGCACCGCCTTTGATTCCTCCGTTCCTCACACATCTCCAATCTGCCATAAAACCCGCTCTATTCAAAGTACATCCAGACGCAGACAGCTTCTAACCATCTGATCCCCACCCCTCTGCCTATCATACCAAGCCTGCTGTTAACTGGTTTCCCTGCATCTGTGCTCCTGTGTGACCTGGAAGAACATCAGGTCATGCCCCGTTGCTGCTCGAAAGCCCACAATGGTTTCCATTCCTCGGAGTATTTACCATGGCTCTTGAATGTCCTATGTCATTTCCTCTCTGACCACGTGTCTGACCCCCTCCCCTGCCAGCCTTCCATTGCGAGCTCCCTGGCCTCCTTGCTGCTTCTCGAGCTGAAGGCCTGATCTTGCTCTGGGGCCATTGGTGCTGGCTGTCCCCTCTCTGCTCCTGGGCTCTGCTCTCCTAGGTGGATGGTTAACTAACGCCTTCACCTCGGAGCATTTGCGCAAACGTCACTTCCTCGGAGCAGCTTCCAGTGACTGCGCAATTGAGAATTGCAACCTGTCCCCATCCCAACCCCTCTCACCCTGTCACTGTTAACCTTTCCACAGGATTGCTTCTGTTTCGGCATGCAGGTTACTCAGTCACGCATGTGGCGCGGCCCCAGCTGCTAGAACTGGAGCAGTGCCAAGACACGCTCCCCACTCAGCGTTGTCCACGGAGCAGTCCCCGGGCCTGGGAGCCAGAAACACACGTTCAATGAATACGTGTATCATTTGAACCATGTGCTTTCTATATCTTAAAATTATCTTTCAATTGAAACAAGCCAGACTAAAGAGAAATTTCATTTGATGAAAAGGTGTGAGATAGCTACATAGGCAAATGACGCCTGCAGTCTGAAATACATAAGGGTATCAGGCTTTAGATTCCTCATTTGTTAATGAGTTTATGATAACGATGCCACAGGATCCTTGTGGTACTGACAGGAACTGATGTGCAGGAGGGCAGTCTGCAACTATGAATTAAGGGATTTCCCAGCTCATGAACTGCATGAAATAAGCCTGAAGCAAGGTGCATGTTGTCACGGGCCCTTGGAAGTCACTTACCCACTTCCACTGTGACGTCAGTCCCCCAGAGACCCCCTTTTCCCTGAGGCTTGCAACGGCAGGCAGTGAAACCCTGGGGGAGAGGGAAACCCCGTAAACATGTTTGTGCGGGCTGACGGAACTTCCGTTGCATCAGTCTTCGACAGAAACACTGAGGTCGCAGCCACGGAGCATGATCTGCAAACTGAGAAGGGAGAGGGTTGAACTTGGACTTACATGGTGCTGTCAAACGCCTGCTTTTCTTGACAGCCAGGTTGTGCCCTGTGACCCATTTGAAAAAGTACGCGGTTCATTGTCAACTGCGTAGCGAGCGGTTGTTCAAGAAACTTGTGGGTCTGGATGTTCGGCACAAATGTGAGCTTTCCTCCCGTCCATCCATGCTGTCGTAAAGGCACAATAACCTCTGTGAAAACGGCCTGTGGGTTCCATGATGTAGTGTCCACTGAATCCCCAGTACTGGGTCTTTTCTCTGAAATTGCAGGAACTGGCAGAGAAGGCAAATGTTACTGGTAGGGTGCGCACTCCCATAGGCCAAGCATTGTAAGGAGTGCCAGCTGGCAAGGTGGGGTGCCCCGCACATGGACCAAACACCAAAAATGAGCATCCCGGTGCCCTGAGGCCCGAGGGCGGAGGGTTGCGTCTGCCTCTGGGGAGCTAGCCTGTGTCGCTCATTGCCGCCTTTCATGTTATCTGCGTGACTGGGATGGCCTTTCCTGTCACTCTTCCTTCCTCCCACCGCCACTCCTGGTCTCAAAGCTAGAACAGGCGAAGAGGAAGATCTTTACCGGCGGCGCTGACAACTGACAGAGGACCACAGGGTGCCTTCAGTCAGCAGAGGCGTGGTGCTTCTCTCCAAAGGCGCAGTGAATGTGCGTGTTGACATCACCCAGCGTTCCCTGGCGTCCACATCTGGGCCTTCTGGGCGACACAGGCGGGCCCTGGGCACCCGGAGCTCATCCTCCGCAAGGCTGGCCGGGTTTTACTGCATCAGAAAGACTTGAGTCGCTTCATTAATTTGTTGCAAAAAACAATGGGCAAGTTAGATGAGTTTGTATTTCAATTTTTAAAGGTTCAAAACTTACAGCTGAGTAAACATCCAGTAAAGTTCTCAGCCCTGGAAGCCAGCCACACAGTCCGTGACCACACCCTCACTCCAGACGCCTGGGACTAGCGTTCACTGTTCGGTCCCTCTCAGAACCTTTTCATGTCGGTGTTACACCAGCTGTTTTCATTGTTTTGTTCATTGATTTATATTTCTTTTTTGACAGTTTGTGCCCTTGCCTAGTTTATCTTGGAGCCAAAGAGTCTGGGAAAAGATTCAAGGCTTTAGAATGCAGGTTTCCCCAGTCCCAAAGTGTCCTGAACTTGAGTGCGTAGACAGAGGCGGCCGTCTGGTGTACTCGTTAATGCAAAACCAAGGGTGTGTGTTCATGTCATCTTTGTGTGTGGAGACACAACTATCTGTAGAATTATACGGCTTTCTACGTGAGTTTATCCATCCCCCTATAATTGTAATATAAAAAGTAAATGATCTTTTCCTTTCTCCCCTTAAAAGTGGCTAAGTCATCTGTTGACCCCCACCCCCCACCCCAAGAGGTCAGTCACTACTTATCATCTGTGCTATTCTGTGAAGCTGATTTTTGAACATGTACCTGAAATAATGTGGCAGCCTGTTAGGCTCGATTACTCAGAACAGTATTTCCAGATCTAACTATCTGCTGAGCTGGCTATTCTCTGTCCTTAATAGCTGGACTGCAATCAAAAGGCAGAGTAGTTTCCTCCCTCTCAAGAAACTGCCAGAAACCAGTATGCTCCTCATTATCTCTTAGTGTTTTGAGAGTGCTAATCATACAGAATTTCTAGTACAATTTGGGGACATTACATATATTTGCTATCTTCTGTACAATAAACTATTCTTTCATGCCTTGGAAACAATATTAGCTACTAGAAAAAATATTGTACCTTGAGGAACTAACTCTGTTTCTGTGAGTAAAGTATTAACGAAACCCCTCTCCTTGTCATGAGAAAGTTTCCTGTCTGACACTGTTTCACAAGGACCCTGATAAAGTTGGCGTGACCCAATTGGTAACCTGCCCCTGGAGGGGGACGAGTGTGGCTTAGATACCCCAGGGAAGCTGCACCTCTGGGTTTCCCCAGGTGTGGCGTGGTTCTCGGTACTGGGCACGCCCTCTTCATGGGGAGCCCTGGAAACCATGTCCCTGGGGTAGTTCAAGCCTGAGCCAGTGAGTGTGGCTTCTACACCTTCTGGGTGTCTTGCCACCTAACACCTGATCTGTCCCTGGGGGCGCTGCGGACCTAGTCCTTGGCCATGTCTCCCCAAGAGGTGAGCTAAAAGCTGTGCTGCTTCCTCCCCTGCGGCCGGACTGCATTGGAGGCTGTCCGTCCCGCCGGACCCGGTGGCACTGCTGCTGGTGCGCAGAATGGGCCATGAGTGGTCACCGGTAGTTAACGTGAAAAGTGTAACAATAATAATGGCAATGACAGCTCAACCTCTTCCTGTATTTTTCAGAAATGTGTTACGGACGAGTGTTTCTTCTTTGAACGGTTGGAATCCAATAACTACAACACTTACCGGTCAAGGAAGTACTCCAGCTGGTATGTGGCGCTGAAGCGGACTGGGCAGTACAAACTCGGCCCCAAAACGGGACCGGGGCAGAAAGCCATACTTTTTCTCCCAATGTCTGCTAAGAGCTGATCCTCCTGCCACCATCTGGCCTCCCTTCGTGCACAAGAAGAGGTACATGGCAGGGGTTGTCAGTGAGGAGGGAGAGATGTGTACAGCCGCCGGCTCAGTTTGGGTGACTGGCCGGATGACCTTTTATCTAATAGCCGAATATTTAACCGCTGCCTTAGTAAAGAAAACAACAAGAATTCCTGGAAAACGTATGGACTTCCACCTTTTATATAGCATTTGCCTTTGTCCAGCGCAGCTTACCTAGAGCTACAATCTTTTCCATACATGTGGTTCATTTGAAAAGAGGCTTTTAAAATGTGCACACTTACAACGTTTCTTCATGGAAATAATCCCCACAAGAACATAAAGCCAGACCCTCAGTTCGCCCCCAGTGTCCACTCCTGGTGTGACCGTGTGCCGTGCGTGCACTTCCCGGGTAGACACAGGTGCCTGGGACCTCACTCCGGTCCGGTCAGGGCTTTGTACCTGCCTGGCAGTGCCCGGTGGTAGAGTTTGTAGAGCAAGCCCGTGTGCACAGCTGGGAGCGTGTCCGCGGTCAGGTCGACCTTGTCGAAGCCTTCCCGGTGCCCGTACAGCAGCAGCCGGGCGGCCCTGCGGGTGATGGGCGTGGTGTTGGCGTCGGCGGCCAGGGCGGCCAGGTCCATCCACTCGCCCCGCAGGCACTCGTGCGGGCACAGCCGGATGGCGAAGGAGCGTGGCTGCAGGCGGCAGATGAGGTACATGTCCGATTTCCCAAAGGCCCCAGGGTGGCAGTGCTGCTGCCGAAGGCTCAGGAGGGACCGGAACTCTGACCGCACACCTGTCTCTTCGAAAACTTCCCGAACCGCTGTGTCTCCTATGTGACAGAGAGATGTGCACGTCAGTAACGATCGCACTTTTGGAAAACCATCCTCAAAGATTTTCAGTTAAAGCAGCGTTATCCAAGGCTCCAAAGCAAGGCTTCAAGAAAGTGAAGTTTTCGATAAAACTCTGCCTCTGGGCACCCTGACATTCCACAGTGCTTTCTCACCACTGCGCACTGAGAAGCTTTTGAAATAGCGACTGTTTCTTTGGCTGCTACCTGGGGGCTTGCTCACCTGGATGGTTTTGGGGTCACATATTTTTATCTTCCTGCTCTGTTTCCCAAAAGGTGAAATCACAGTTTTCGAAGCTGCGGCTGCTACTCCTCCGCGCGTTTTTGTGATTCTCTGTCCTGGTCACCCACCAGCACCGCCCAGGTCTGCACGTGTCGGCGTTGAGAAAAAGCAGCCCACTCTCGCAGGAAGCCAGGCTGCCGGGAGTGGAGACCTGCGAAGCAGCTCTGACTGCTCCTGGTGATGGGGGGTGGGGAGCATCAGACCTCTAAGTCAAGAGAAGAGATGCCTTTGCGAGACCTTTTTGCTGTGCTGTCCGGTTAGGCAGTCCGTGGAAGCCCACTCGGGGAGCTGGGGCATGTTCCATTTCCCGCGAGTCCGAAGGACTGAGTCATGCCTCCAGCACCCAAACACTGCCATCACTCCATCGTGTTTTCAAAAACTTGCAGCATGGGGAATTTTCTAGTATGACGGGGTTTTCACGTCTTCTAGCGGTGATTGTTTTTGATAATACACAAATTTCTGGGACAGGATTTTTATCACCACTCACATATCTGGCGGCTGCTTTTTGGAACTGTGCAGGTGAACCCCTGCGTGGGCTCTCTCGTTCTGTGCTGCTGCTGTGCTCCCTCCCAGCGCCGACGCGGCGTCCTGAAACAGCCACCCTCCTCACCGGGTCCCCGGGAGCGTCCTGGTTGCGTAGGTTTACATCCAGTGCCCTCAGTGCCCGCCACTTCTTGCTTGTTGAGTGGCAGAATCTATTTGCCTCCTTGGTAGTCTCCGTGGTTTTCCCTGGGGAGAGGAGGCAAGGAAGAGGAAGGCAAGGAGACGGCCTCCCTTCCCTGTGCCCTGCCCCGGACGCCGCCTGGGTCCCTGGACGTGCCCCAGCCCCTACTCTGGCCCCCCCAGGAAGCAGCTCTGGATGCACATGCAGGAGAAGGTGCTCAGGAGGATAAATAACACTGTTTGTCTGCCGTTTCTGAATGTCAGGCCTACTTCCTTATAATTCAGATTTCCCATAGATGACACATGGTTAGAAATTTTATTTTTTAAACCAAAAACATAAAAGAAGAATTTATATAAAAAATAAGAAATATATTTCATTAAAAAATAAAATATTTCATAAAAGGGTTTGTTAAAAAAGGACAACTTTCCTTAATAAGAAAACTAACTTTCAGTCCGACATAGATTACCCATCTGTTATGAAATCTGTTACAGGTCCTGGCACTGGCCTTAAACTTTGTCTTTTGCCGATCGGTCTCCCCTTATTGCTGTTTCAGTGGTGACTCCTGCGCACTTTGAGAAGCAAACACGGGGTCCCCTTGGGTCCTCAGCACCACCGCCGGGAGTTGGGCCTTGGGTTTCCTCTCTAGCCTGTCTCTGCCACAGAGCACAGGTCGGGCCGGTCGGGGCGTCCACCCCGAGGTGGTCCCCAGAGCGGTGGTCCCAGCTGGTTGGTGCTGCCCGAGGTCCAGTGCGCCTCCCTCCCACCAGTGGAGCAGCAGCGAGACTGAGACGGGACGGGAAGTAAGCACTTCTGCGTGCAGGGACGAGAGCCCTTCCACCTCGAGGCGGACGTCTCCTCCCCAGAGACCTGACCCTGCCTTCGAACTGTCTCTCGGGACAAAGCGCTTTCCTTTGCTGTGCCTTCCTTTTTCTCACGTACTGTACACTGAACTGAAATGACATTTACTGGGTTTGAAGAACGTAGGAAAACCCGAGAGGGTCGTGTTTTTATTTTTGCTGATTCAGAGAGATGTTTAAATATATCACAGCATTTTGTTTAGTACAGGACAGTAATAGAATTTATATTTGTTATTTCTATTCTGTGATATTTAATGATAGGACAGGTCGAAATCAAATAAAATAGGAACAATTGTTCAGAATGTGGGCTTTCCTGGTGTCTCCCTCAGTCTCTGGTGCACTGACGGACTCCAACTGGGCACTGGTCCCGGCCCGGCAGGGGCTTCTCCCGGCAGGGGTTATAGGGCTTTCTGGGAAGGCGGCCCCTCCATCCTAACCTTGCCAGTACCTTGTGTTCCAGGAGGTGCACAAGAACCTGAGGGTTGCACCCCGCTTTGTATACACGCCTCTCCATTCTCCATTCTGATCAGACATGATGGACAGACAGCGGTGCTTCGTTCACCGAGCGAATCCCGGCGCAGAGGGGCCGGGTGGCGCGTTCCCCACTTCTGAGCCAGTTCGAACATCCACGTCGGCGGTCCTCCCGAAGTCTGTTCGGCTCCTGAATACAGTTCAAGGGCAATGAGCGATTCCTGGGTGATCTGGTGTCATTCGGGAGAATGGCTGTTACTGTGCTGCATCCCAGCTCAGGCCCACAGAGACGCCTCACTCACACTCCGCGGGCAGTTACCGTGTCCACTGCTTTTGGGACTCGTCATCCTCAGGCAAAGCTTTGCTCCACCCTTTGCAGAAGAACCGGGCACGTACCACCGGCTGCCACTCATGAACCATGGTCTCTGGGTGGGTGGGTTGCTGTGACAACCACAGACACACTTCAGGAAAGCAGTGGCTTCTTACCTAGTTGGACTCGGGGGTTCTGGCGTGCACTCACACCCATCCACGTGGCCTGGCGGTGCGTTTTCTGAAGGGGAAGCTGCATGGACCTCCAGCAGACAGGCTGCTCCCTGCTCAGTGTGGACCAGGTGCAGGGTGGACAGAGGCCTGCCCAGTCCACACGCCCTCCTGTGCCACACGAGGCCGGTGGGAGGCCGGCAGAAGGCAGTCGGCGTCCTGGAATAAATGGCTGTCCCATCCAGCCTCCGCCCACAGCCAAGTCCTCTTCTGTTTCTCCAGAAGACCCAGCAGAACCTGGGTCAGTAGTTGCTAAAACCCAGAATTTGCTATGGATTCATCTGAATGTAGTCAATTTACTTAGTGGCTGTTAGGAGCTGGCCACATACTGTGTATAGGGCATTTTAATCTGTTACATCTTTTTAAAAAATCAAGCTTCGTTTTAAAATAAAACATCTAAAGATAACTTAGGCCACTGCCCACATAAATGCGGCCTGCAGAGAACAGGGACACGCGTGCTGGGAAGGAAGTCCGGGAGAAGTGGCCCCAGTGTCCGATGAGCCGCCCACCTGACAGCGGCTGCACTCGGCCGGTGGGGGCAGGGACAGGCAGGACAGTTCGGGTCCTGTTCTTTGTCTGTTTCCTGTGAAATCAGTGACACTGAGAACTCCTAGCTCACTCCGAATCTCCCTGCCTTCGGCGTTGATCTCAGTGAGTTGTGAGGACTTACTCTCTCATTTGATATGGTCTCCTCTGAGATATTTCAGTTTTGGCTTCCTGACTATTCAAAAATAAATAGCAGATAAATTTTTCAAAAAGAGAAGAGTTACCGTGGCCCCATAATTGACTTTATAAACAACACTTGTTTCCAAGTTCATTTAAAAATTACCATTCACCCTTGTGCGATGAAATGGTCCAGCAATTGTATTTCCTCCATTTAATTCCAACCATTTTAGTCATGGCCGAAAGAGCCCCTAAGGCGAACCCTTCCCTTCCGGACGCGCATCCGAAGCCGCTCAGTCTCAGACAGGTCGCTCCGAAAGCAGTCCTGGGCGCGACAGGAGCACCCTGTGTTCTTAGTGGCATTTTTTATGCTAACAGAATGGGTTCTCATGCTGCCAGTTTTGTTGCTACTTTCCTGTCAGCCCTGAAGTCCCCCCTCGTTTGAGCCCGTTAGGAAATTTGAAAGCTTATTCTTAACTACGGAGCAAGAAAGCAAACACGTGAGCTTCCTCCAGCTTCAGCCCACTGACGACGGGTGGGGTACGCACCGAGGTCCTCTCCGGGCTCCGACAGGCCTCCCGGGAGCTTCCACATGTTCTTCAGCTGCGGTGCAAAGTCGGAAAGGGAAGTTAGCCCAGCTTTTGCTCATACACGTACGTGGAGAGCCACAACATTCACCCATAATTGGTCAAGGTTGCTTTTTTCCTAATTGCATGTAAGTTTTTTTCCAGTTTCCTTCCTCTTTCTTCCTTCTTTTTGTGGGAAACTGGTAACTTAGGAATTCTTGTCTGTTTTCTTTGGGGAATAGAAGTGGTTTTGTTTGGTTAATGTGATGAATTCAACAGTGGAGGGAGACATCTACTGAATTTGTGTAATTTTAAAAGTTTTGCTGCTAGTTAACTATTAACAAATAGAAGAATCTTACAGATGCTGCTATAAATAAGTAGAAAAAATACAATATGAATTTAATCACTGAAGTATATATACTATTTTAATTTCACATTTATTTTCTGTATTGTGTGTCTAACCAGATATATTGTTAATCCTAAGGTCTCTCTTGCTCTGTGTTAATGATTTCATGGGTAGTATGAATAAAAATGACTAGTTTAAGTTCGTGAGGTTTTTGGTTCTCCTTTTTTGGGGGGATAGGGAATGGGCAGTGGGAGGATCTGAACTTGGGAGGGGGATAAACTTGGGGAAGACTGATTATATGGCTCAGTGGGTTGCGCACCGGACTGTGAACCAGAAGGTCACTGGTTCAATTCCCGGTCAGGGCACATGCCTAGGTTGAAGGGCCAGGTCCCCGGTTGAGGGGTGTGCGAGAGGCAACTGATTGACATTTCCCTCCTTCTCTTTCTCCCTCCCTTCCCATCTCTCTAAAAATCAATCAGTCAATCAATCAATCAATAAATCTTTAAAGGAATAATGAATAATCATGAAACGGCACAGGGCAATATTCTTATGGTTGACAGGTAGTTGTTTCCCGTTAGAGGCTGTCCCACCTCCTGCTGGTCACCACAAGGGAAGCTGGAGGAGGGGAGACTGGGACAGACTCCTTCGGGCACCGCAGCTTGGAGCCAGGGCACCTTTTACTTCTCACTCATCACACACCTTCACGGACTTTGGCTGGGGTGCTCTGTGCCCCCCTCATTTCCTGGACCTGGACGGGAGCTTTTTAAAGAGTGTGTCATTTCCCAGCTGCACCAGGCCAGAGGCCGGTGGCAGGGTTCCCGGAGTTGCCACAGACAGCTAGTTGTGTGGGCACTGAACTCGGGCTTCCCACCCTTCTGTGTCCGGCTCAGACCCGAGGTTCCTCTGCATGACCTGCCACGACTGATGTGAATGCAGGAATCTTGGAGCACAGCCATTCTTGGGCGCTGTGTTTGGGGGGCTGCCCTCTACGGTGCTTCCGGAGGCTGTGTCTCTGAGGAAACGATGCCGTCTTCTGTCCGGCAGGAGAGTGGACTTCACACCATAAATTCTGTTTCTGACAAATGCTTCCTGAATGCTTCCCAAAACAATAAAAGTCAGCTTTTAACATCTTTTCCTAAACTCCATGATGAATAATTGGAGATTAACTGTTGATTAAATTTGGGGATGTGAACTTATCAGAAGGGGGAACTTCCCAGATGGAAGGACTGAAAACAGCTCACGTAAGTTTGATTTCCACTACTTCACAGACCTCAGCTGTGGAAGAATGAAGTATATTTTTATGCTGGTGAGTAGTCTGTGATATCTCTGGCACGATTTAGCTTTACAGAGCTTGTTTTGAGAAAGCTTCCTCCTTCCCCCTCAAAGCCTCAGCCTGCAGTCAGTCTGCGGGACAGAGAGGCCTCAGTTGGGTGGTTTCAAACCCAGCTGGTGCAGATCTGATCAATTGAGAGATGGGTATACCTTCTGTTTTCATACTAAAGACTACTCCCCATTAACTGGATTTACCAACATCATAATAAATACTAGCTGATGTATAATGAATGTCCATTGGGTTTGAGACATTGCTATGTGTTTCTATCAGAATTACACATATTTAGCCCTTGGCTGGGTAGCTCAGTTGGTTAGAGCATCATCCCAATATGCCGAGGTTGCCAGTTTGATCCCTGGTCAAGGCTAGATTGAAATCTCTCTCCCCACCCCCTGTCTCTCAGGTCAATAAAAAATTAAATAAAAAAAAGAATCACACACATTTAAACTTGACAGTAACCTGTTTTGGAACTGATGAAACAGGGCATAAAAACATTTGATGACTTGCTTGTGGTGACCCAGCTCGGGTGTAGTGAACTCCAGGCTGTCTGATCCTATCCATCTTTTAGGCAATTTTAAAAGTTGATTGGCTAGTTTCTCATTAATCCTTAAGTACTATTTGCTGCCTTTTCATAACCTTTTGCTCTTTCCCTCAGACCTCCCTGGAACATTCTACGTAACCACACCAGAAATTGTGTTGGAGACTTCTGCCCTTCCAGGGCTTGTGAACTTGACCTGAACTCTGGTTTGGTATCAAACGTGGTTTGTATCTGCCTTTTGCTTGAGAGTGCTCCTTCCAAAACCTTCTGAGTGGCGTGAGATTTAATACGACGCTAGTGGTTTACTACTGTCATTCCAGTAAATTGCTTCACGAGGGAAAAATTACTGAGGAAGGGGAAAGGATGGCTTTTGATTAGTGCCTATTTGAGTTTATTATCTGTTTTCATCTTCGTCCTCTGTTCCCACATTTAAAAAAGGACAAAATATCTCTATGCTTTGCATGTAAAGTTCCATGGTCCTCTTCCCCCCCAATCTCCCAGAAGGAACTTTCCACTCACTTTAAAAGAAAGGTTCTTCTCCCAGTGCCCCTGCTTGGTGGGTACCACACAGCCTCCGCTCACGTGACCCTTCCAATTTGGGCTGCGGAGTCTAGTTCCTGAGGCGTGGCTGACTCTCACCCACTACGAAAGGTCAGGTAGCCTTTTCACTTTCAAAAATGTGTGACTGTATTTTGATGGTGAACGTGATAACAGTTTTTTCCTACACACTTGTCAATGACAAACCTGATGTTCTTGGAGGGGGTGTGTAAGTAGGTGTGCAGGGGAGAATGGAAAGAAAACAGCGGACACCGTAAGGGTGGTCCCCTCTCTCACTCGGAAACCCTGCCATCCTCAGCGGAAGGAATTGCTAGCCCAAGAAATAGGTATTTTGGATCTCAACAAAGGGGATTACTTCTAAGGCATTTTTCAGACATACTGACAGAATGTGCGATATTTTCTCTTTTAAAACAATGTTAATTTAATAGCACTGTTTCTTCTCAAGCTTGTCCTGAAGATCAACTCCAATTCGTATGAGAGTTTCTAGAATGGGCGAATAGGAATGATTTATTTTCTGACCCTTTTTCTCATGATTTTTCCAAACTCACAGACATCTTCTGTTTTCCTAAGCAGAGGATGAGCTTCAGGAACCTCCCTGGATGTGGCTGCTGAGATCCGAACCCGGGGTTTGTGTCAGCAGACACCCCAGTGGCTGCTCGTTTCTCTGGGCCCTATCTCCCGGAACCAGGGTGTGGCTCTGCCAGCCTCTTCCTTTGGGTTCTCGCCTGTTATCTGACCTTCATGTTCTTCCTCTACTCCAGCTTGGTCAGATGACAGAAATTCGACTGTCTTTTACTTCCAGTGTTCTACTTTTAATGCTGCTCCTCTTACTTTCCAGAATTCAGAGCCACTGTATCTAGATGATACATTAGCTACAATATTATTATTGTCCCCGATGAGATGGAAGCTGCCAGAGAGATCTTTTAATAAGTTTGTTCATTCAACCAAAACTTACTGAGCGCCAGGCGCAGGGCGCGCAGAAACGGATGCCAGTGCGGCAGGCCCATTCTCTTCCCTTCTCCTCCTTCCTGCAGCGCCGCTGTATTGTTCTCAGCGCCACCACTGCCGGATACAGTATTTACTCACTTGCTGATTGTTCATATCCTAGTGTTTAGAACAAAGCTGACAATGTGGTAAGTACAGGAACGCAGACATCCCCGGAGAGGGAGTGGACAGGTCCCTGCCCTGGACTTGGCTTTTTAGCACCCAGTTTACAAGATCGAGCCACCGTTAGATCTTTATTTCTCAAAATCCTGGGGCGGGGTGGAGGATGGGAGTATATGGGTAGGAAAGGAGAAAGCACAGAGTGTATCATTTGAGCTCTGGGTGTGAGTGTGTGCGCACACTTGTGGTGAGGGTCCCAGTTCCCTCTGCACAGCACAGCTGCCTGGGCAGAGGGAGGCACCGAGAGAAGAACTGGCTCAGCTGTCTGGAAATAATGCTCCTTAGCTGTTCGTGGTTCACAGCTGTCAGTGTGCTCAAATCCCCCCGACGCCAAAGTCACTGCAGAAGCTAAACATGCTTTAGTATCACACTTCGTATTTTTCATTACAACGCTGACTTATACACCAATACTCAGTTTTTATATTTTGTTGCTCTCTGCTTATAACTTAAAAAAAAAAAAGAAATGCAAAACCCCAAGTAGGAGTATCATTTCTAATTCCTGGGATGTCCAACCTTCTGGTGTCTCTGGACCTCACTGAAAGAAGAAGAGCTGTCTTGGGCCACACAGTAAATATGCAAACACTAATGAAAACTGATGAGCAAAAAAAAGGTTGTAGGTCAAGTTACAATTTTTTTTTATAAAGATTTCATTTATTTATTTTTAGACAGAGGAGAAGGAAGAAAGAGAGGGAGAGAAACATCAATGTGTGGTTGCCTCTCGTGGGCCCCCTATTGAGGACTTGGCCCGCAACCCAGGCATGTGCCCTGACTGGGAATCAAACCAGCAACACTTAGGTTGACAGGCCATGCTCCATCCACTGAACTACACCAGCCAGGGCACAATTCTGTATTGGGCCACACTCCTAGCCTCCCTGGGCCGTGTTCAGGCCGCAGGCTGGACACCCCTGAACCTACAGAGAAACCAAAGCCTTGCGCAGTCTGCACGTGTCTCCTGCCTCTGCCCCGCCCGGCTGCCAGAAGCACAGCAGGAACACGGCAGGTTCTAAAGAGCAGCACTTGCTGGTTCCTGAAGAACCGACCCAGCAGGTGTGCAGAGCAGCAGACCAGCTCAGCGCTTCTCAGACCCGCCTGTGTCCCGGGGTCCCCCGCAAGGCCTGTGACGTGGACTGCTAAGCATCACCCGTTTCTGATGCGGCAGGTCTGGGTGGCCCCTGGGGACGTGCTTTTCTACCGAGTGGACGCTGCAGCTGTCTCAGCTCCAAGCCTGCCCCCCGTGCTGTGCTCTCCCCTAGTGATGCTGGAGAGGGGACCCCGCTGACCGATTTCTGCTTTGCCAGGAGAGCCCCGTTCAGGCTCCACCAACAGACTCCAAGGCAGGAGGGGGAAGAAGGGACTTACTGAGGGCCAGGCACAAAGTACTTGACCTACTCAACACAGTTCTGTCGATAAAGCTCAGTCTGAGCCTGAGACCCCGCCCTAACTAACACCTCGACTTCCAGCCGTCAGGGTGCGTGTCGACAGCCCTTCTGAGAAGTGTGTGGACTGTGTTCAGCTCTCACTGCCAACAGTCGTTTAAAACTTAAAAACATCTGTGGTGGGGGAAATGTTTGCCTCTGTCCACTGATACTTACCGAAGTCTCAGAAAGTACCAGAGTAACTATTCTCTTCCGCCTTTATAGGCATGAGTGAGGATGAAAACAGTTGATCTCCAATCAAGGTACTTCTCTGAAAGACCAGTGCTTCCGGCCGCCTACGCCCCTGTGCTGGGGTTCAGGGCACTCAGGCCCTGCTCTCCTTCCAGCTCTCAGGCCGAGTGTCTCACCACCGGCCGCACTCCTGGCCACAATGAGCTCTTGCCACTCTTTCCATGCTGTGGGCAATGGACTGCTTCTGCCCGCCCTGCCCCACCCAGTTCGGGTTGAATCCTCATTCCCAGCGCGGTGGTGGCACTTTCGGTAAGTGGGTCTCTGAGAGGTGACTATGTCGTAAGAGTGGAACCCTTGGGACCTAGAGAAGTGCTCTTATAAAAGAGACCCCAGGAGTTCTTCTACCAGGTCAGGACACGGTGAAAACACAAACATCTATGAACTGGGAAGTGGGACCTCACCAGACATCGATTCTGCTGGCTGGTGCCTTGACCTTGGCCTCCGAACATCCATAACCGCGAGGAGTAATGTTTGCTGTCTAAGCCCTGCAGCCTGCGGAATGTCTACCATGGACTGAACGGACGAACACGTCGTGTCTGCTCCTTGCCCATCTCTGTGTCCTTATACACGCAATTCCAATTTCTCAGTCTGGTTTCCAACTTTTTTTTTTTTTTTTGTCCTGGTAAGCTCCTATTCATTCTTCAAGACTCAATTTAAAAGTCACCTCTTCTGAGAATTCTTGTGGGGCTTCGTAAAGGCAAAGTAAATTGTCACCGTGTGTTGTGTGACGGCTTTCCCAAGTGGAGGGCAAGCGCAGGACACGAGGGATACTGTCTTGTTAACCTTTGTACTCTCGGCACCTGGCTCCGAGCAGGAGCTTGGGGAATGTTGGGCAAATGGGAGAATATCTTGGCAGTCTGTTAGAAACAGAGCTGATTTCCCCATCAGACACAGCCATTTATATTTTCCTGTAGCTGTAACGTAATAGTGAGTGATAGTGAGGGGCTCTGACGTTTTCAAGGCCTACATGGGCATTTTTAGGATTAAATATCCAAATGATCCATAACTACTCAGAGATAACTTTTAAAATACCTTTGTGTAATTTCCTGAGCATATAAGAATTTCTACATTTTCTTTTGTTCTAGAGAGAACTGAATATTTAGAAAGCAATTTATAAATAGAAGTAACTTACTTTATTTCGATCTTGGACAACCAGTATTTTTCCAGTATTTTCATCAAACACAGCTCCTGTTGGAGGGAAAAATAACAGATGCTGAGAAATGTTAATTTCATTCATCTTAGACTCCTCCCGCACTCTTACATGTGGTCATTAAAACCCCACCCATCCTGGAAGGCCTAGTTCAACACCACCTCATCCCTGAAGACATAAACTCTCCAGCAAGCAGCTGGTTGCCTGATTACCCACGACCCAGGGGCATCCAACCTTTGGCGTCTCCAGGCCACGCTGGAAGGAGAAGAGTAGTCTTGGGCCACACATTAAATACACAGACACTAACAAAAACTGATGAGCAAAAAGAAAAGTTTTTAGGTAAATTCACGATTTTGTGTTGGGCTGCGTTCATAGCCTTCCCGGGCCCCACGAGGCCCACGGGACACAGGTTGGACGCCCTGACAGGTTCTTTCAACCAACGATCGTTCCAGCATCTGCTGCCTTGTAGGATGGTCACCTGCAAAGCTTCTCAGATTGTCTGTTCCTGGGGACGCACAGTTAAATAAGCTCATCTTTCCATCCTCGGGTAGCATGTACTTCAGTGTCAGGACCATTTAAAATGCTTAAAGATATTTATTGAATCAGTGAGTTGGCTTTTCCACTCTCATGCTTATTTCCCAGATCACTGTGGAGGGGACATGGGCTGGGCCCCCAGTGACCCGGATCTCACACACGTCAGTGTTCGGCTCACGGCCTCCCTGAAGCCACCTCGGCCGGTTCACCGTTTTGTGCCCGGCTTTATACCAGCATACTGCTTTGCAACACTTGTTCATTTTATTTACGTTTTGAGTTCTAGTCCATTCCTTTTATTTACCCATTCTTCATAGGCACTGCCCAGTATGCTAAATATTCGGCTAGATGTTAGGACTCAAAGACATTTTTTTCCTACTTCTATTTGGGCAATCCTGGATCTTTTATGTTACTATAATGATTGGTATTATGTTCCTTTAAATGCTATAACTTAAAAATATTTGTGATTACATGATGTAGGAAGGGAGTGTTAAAAAGATATTTCTTCACATCCACTCATTCTTTCAATATTAATTGAGTTTATCTATATAACATGTATAGGCTCTCTACGTATGAATTGAGCTCCTATTTTTGTCGGGCAGTTTTCTGGGTGACAGGGACACAGTGAACAAAACAAAATTCCCTGTCCCCACGGGGAGCTCAATTGTGTCTGTGTGTGTGTGTCTGAGAGGCGACAGCACAAAACACTTATGTAGAACACAAGAAGGCAGAAACTGCTATCTGGAGACGCAATGCAGAGGGGGGTGGGTATGCGTAACACAAGGAACAGGAACTTTCTCTGAAATGAAAACACATTTCTAAGCAAGAAGGAAAACCACTAAGTGAGATATAATTAACATTAATGCTGGCTTCTATTAGAAAATATAAACTATAATTTAATTGGACTTTACAAAGGGTAGATTGCCAAAGAAATGCCATGGAAACCTACTCTTAAATTTTAATAATGTGTCATTACTCAAATTGAACCTCTCCCTAATGAGTTCACTGTGAACAGGAGCAAAGTATCCTGAAGACAACCCCAGCAGCGCTAGAGCACAGTGTGAGCGACCCCTGCTGGTCACAACAGGAAAGTTAAATCGAGAGAGATCGGAGATGGTTAAACAGAGGTTCCTTAGTATGTTAACTTCAGGCAGGTACTGCGCTAAGTGCTTTAGGTGCATTACCCTAGTGACTGCGGCATCATTTTGACTGTCCACCCTCACACAGCTCTGAGACTCGCATCCGGGGGGCCCGGTTCCGGCAGGCCTCGTCACGCTGGCCCAGGCCTGTCACGGCACCACTGCTGCGTTCTCCCAGGGGGGCGTTCCCATCTGAAGACCCATCCAACTGTTCATTCCAGAAACACTTACGGGGCACTGGCTATGTGCCAGGTGCTGTCCTTCACCTGAGCACACAGTGGTGAACAGGAGACAAGGTACCTGCCTTCATGGAATTTATGTAATTGCGGGGAAATTAAGTATGTGAAATTATACAATTTCAGATTGGAATATGTGCTATAAAGGAAAACAGCTGGATAAAGGGACAAAGGATGACGGACTGACATGTGAGAAGACTCTGGTTTAGACAGGAAGGTCAGCAGCTTTTCTGAGGAGCTCTTTGAGCAGAAGAAACCTCAGCTCCAAAGAGTGAGATAAAGCCCCAGGGAAGAATGGGGGAAGAGCAGCTGGCAGGTTTGAAGGCTCCGGGGCAGACCCCAGTGGGGGAGGAAAGATTCCTCCACTGCCCACGCAGGGTCTGGGTCTGGGGCCTGTGAACTGAACTGATAGAAGACAGATTAATGGAGAAAAAATATACATTTTATTTGATGTGAATATTTTTATCTGGCATGGGGTAGGGGTGGAGGGCTTCACAGAAAGAAGATCCTAGAAAAGCAGTCAGACCATTTCAACGAGTAATAAACTGCAGAGATGTGAGAAGACATAGGGTTCGGACCAGGATGGGTAAACAGTGGGGAAGTGGCCACTGGGCATGTGGGGGAACACGGGGGAAACCAAAGGAATCAAGGATGGTGTCGGTAAGTCTACACCGACTCCTCTTGCCACCCCTGTCTCCGGTGATAAGGACACTCTTCTCTTCCTGGAACAGGAGACTCATGCCCTACTTTTAAGTAGAATGGAGGATGCAGAGAGCCCTCCCTGTGTTGCTGTTTCTCCACTGTCTTCACTCAAAATAATCAATAGGCCAAAGTGGTAGGTTCTGGGCCCTGAGCCCCTGCACTGGCCATACCTGCCTTCTGTTGCTTATAGCAACAGATGTCAACTGCTTTCCCTTCAACTAAAGAACTCTCTACCTTTCCAGAATACATTCGAACATTACCCCATCTGCACCCCAAAAACCACTTCACATCCGCCTCCTTCAACACTTGTCAAGTTTCAGAACTCTCGTTCCCTGAACTCCTACGGTCCGCCCTGAGTCTAATAAAAGACATAGTACTTAGCTAGAAACGAGTCCTTCGCAGGAACCAATTGGTTATGCGCACAGAACCAATTCTGCATTAATGACGGCAAACTCTAAGTCTCCATCGATGACTGGACAATCATCTGTATGATTTTCTCACGAAGTGGGAGGCTGTCACCAAATTTTTCACATAGTCTTATAAAGTGGAGCTGGATGGAAAGTTCCCGAATGCCTTTGCTTGAGGCAGTGGACAGAGAAAACATTAGACATCCTGGAATAACTCCTTTAAATGACTTCAAAGGAGCAAACTACCTTTAAAACCCTTGTAAATTATACAAAAGCAAATAAAATCATTATTGATTAAATTAGTAGCTAATATGTATTACTGCTTACATTTATTTTAGGCCATAAGATTCTTTACTATTTTAGTTTTTTCTGGAAATCTAGGAATGTTCTTAATCCTGGTTCTTAAGGAGAAGAGCAGCAGCAGAGAACTCATCAGAAATACAAACTCTTGGGCCCGCCCCAGGCCCCCTGAATGGAGCCCAGCCTCTGGTGAACACGCCTGCTATGGGGTTTTGATGAACTCCACCATTTGAGAACCTGTCTTAACCTAAGCCAAGTCTTTTCTCAAGACTAGGTCTCCGAAGCTCCTCAGTAACTTTGAAATTCGATAATATATTTAAATTATGTTATTTTAAACAACCGTTTGGCACAATGACTTAATGTCTTTAATAAGTGACATTCAGACCATTAAAAAGCTTGTTTGCTTTATCTTAAATTCTACCCATCTTTTATTTTACAAATTCACCGAATTAGTACTAATATGTTTCACCATAATGCACTTATTCCCTGGTCCCCCCCATTCAGTGTTGCTATTTGAGTTCAAATGTCTGTGTGAGGCATGTCTAAACACATCCTTTGGAAAACTAAACGCTGAACTTGCTTGTTCCCGAGCTGCCCCCTGCCGATTCACAAGGCTGACTTCCTGCATTCAGAGCGCCAGCAGTGGACCCTAGGATAACCATTTCATCCCCTTACTCCGTGAGAATAAACCATCGCTCAGCTGTGAGCAGAAAGTGGGTGAACCTCTAAGAAGTTAATGCTGATTACTGTGAGTTCGAAACTGACCTGCAACTCCCACCTGGTGTGTCGCATAGCCTGGGAGCCGGCTGGGCCCCTGTCCCAGCCACAGGGTCAGCGTGGCTGAGTCAGCCTCTGCGTGGTGGAAGCGGAAGCCCAGCGCAGCAGCCGGGGTGATGAGTGCGCTCTGCAGGATGGGCACGTGCAGCCAGACTGCAACCCTGCCTTCCGATCGCCACTGCTGCATAGACGCTAAAACGCAGAAGATACACTGTTTAAGAGGTTGCCAGGGCCGGCAGCGGAAGATGCTCAAGCTCATCCATGGGGTCGCCTCCTCCAGCAAGCCATTTTGAGCACACACTTCCCTTACTAGTACTAGTTAGCTACAGGGCGGGGGGATCCCAAAATGGCCTCATCACACCAGCAGCACGGGAACTACCATCTTTTATATCGCGACCATCTTGTGGATGCGGTTTTCCCACCAGCCTGAATTCCTTGAGTAGTCTGGGCTGGGATGACTTTATATACACATCCCCAGACACAATACTTGCTTAGCACGTAACCAGTGATCAAGTTGTAGAACGAACTAATAAACTGACTTAAAATAAAATGCCATTTTAATGTTCCTTTTAATACCTTCATTTTAATCTTTACAAATGAAAATTGCGGGCTTCTAATGTATTTACTTTTTAAACAGTTTTCTCACTTTGAAAAGCCAGTGTGGCTAACACAATGACAGACACAGGGTGCATGGGATTCTCAGATCATTTGGGTTTTTCTTTATAGGCAATGCCATCGGTTTTGTTGAACTCAGTAACAATAGAACCAGCAGTAGCTCTTGGAGGCAGGTCAGTGCAGCGGGAATAGATTCCAGAGACCAAAGACTAGAGACTTAGAATCTCTCTGTGCCTCAGTACCATCATCTTCAAAACGAAGACGATAGTACATACCTCCCAGGGTTGTTATGAGGATTAAGTGGGTGAATAGTTGTAAAGTTCTTAAAACAATGTCTAGGACTCATACTAAGTGAAAAAGAACTTACTGAAAAAATAAAAAGTTTATGGTACTTCTGAGTTTACCAGTTAGTTTCATAGAATTTATCTTCGATTACCACATCTATCCAGTAATTTGGGCTGGCATTCACATAGGCAATCTCAGAGGCAAATATCTTCTGTGGCAAATGCCTAATGCCTGGCCAAGGATGTGGCAGAGCCTGGAACTTGAACCCTGGATGTGTGACTCCAAACCCAGGCCCCTCTCTTCTGCTCTGCCTCGCTCAGCTCTGATTACCTGTTTGGCCACTGACGAGTGACAAATGTGGGCAGTCCCTGTATCTGCCCACACACACATGGACAACTTTTAGAGGATGAACACTGATTTAAATCTTCTCCCGGTGATATTGCTGGTGGAGCCAGCAATTATTCCCAAGCAGGAGAGAAAATGAGAAGTCAGTAGTTTAGAAATGAAGATGACTTAGAAATAGGAGCATTTGAGATCTTGCTCCTGGGGCATATGTTGTCAGTTTGGCTCAAATAAAGTCATAGAAATTCTCAAAAAACAAACAAACAAACAAAAAACCCAACTAAACAAACAACCCCCCAGTTCAATTATATTCACAAAGGGGCTCACTTGCCATATTGCTCAATAATAGGACAGATTATGTGAAGCTCCTGTTAGTGTGAGGAAATTTCCATGGCAGTGTTTCCACCTTATGCCTTCTATCTGTTAAGCCGGGGGTGGGGGGGGCAATTTGAAAAACAGGTTGCTCCACCAATCTAGGCTTCTCTCAAAGTGAAGGCTCCTCCATCCAAACTTTCCTTCTTATCACTGGACTTAAGGTTCAGAGCGGGTTCAGTTTTCTTACTGAAAACGAGCCACCCACCCGCTTCCTGATTCATCACAACCCCTGACCCGATTTGTGTGCGAATATGACCACCGGGAACCTCTGGTCCACTCACTGTCCACCACGTGTATGAGAGTGTTCGGGCAGAAAGCCCGGCAGAACCACTGCTCAGTAACTGACAGTGACGAATAAAGTGATAGTACTGACAAAGTCTGCCGAGAGTTAAACATGGGCGACACCGTGCTAAGCACTTCACGCTCTTTATCCTACTTAACTCTCGGCGACCCCACGCGCTCCTATTACCCAGTTTCACTAAAGAGGAAATGGTGGTTTACAGAACCTGCCCGAGAAGGTCACACGCTAGAAGGCGGACCAGAAACTGGGATAGCCGATCCCAAAGTGCAGGATCGTCACCATTTCCAGCAACCTCCTCAGAGACCTCCCAGTAAAAGGCGATCACCCGCGCCCCCGGGCTCGGTGCCAGACAGGCGCAGGCGCGGGGGTCACGGTTACTTCACTGGCGCCCGGGGGAGCCAGGGACCCTCGGCCCAGGCACTTGCCCTGCAGGGCCCTCTGGAAGGCAGCCGCGTCCAGGCAGTCCAACGCGCCTAGCCGCACGGAGACGCCCCCGAATCTGTCCAGCTCGCCCCGCAGCAAGCCAGCTCTGGAGGGCGGATCCCGCGCGCAACCCGGGCCGCCCGAGGCCCTGCAGTGCGGGACCAAGAGCCTGGCGTTGCGGGCCCGGCCCAACGCCGCGCGCAAATAGACCCCGCTCAGCAGAGGCGACATCCCTGTGCCGGCCCTCGCGGTCCGTTCGCTCAGCCCCCAAATCGCCCCACCTCCGCGCCCCGGAGAGGAGGTGCTAACGTAAACCTCAGAAGAGTGCCGCGCAGGCTGCCCGGACTTGAGCGGGGCTTATCCCTTTCCAGCGCTATTCCCAGGAGACCGCCAAGACCTGTCCGCCAGCTCGTCTGGGCCGTTTGCTCGGCTTCTGGACAACGCGGGGGAGAGTTTCCCACCACTCTTCTCCCCCGCACACATAGTTTAATTCAATGCATGTGTATTCAGGGACGGGGAAGACGAACGGAGATAGGAAAAAAGTCCTACCTTTTTGGAATGTGCCATCTTAATGAGGGTTCCATCCACCTAATCCGTCTTTCTTTGCAGAAGAACCTCTTCGAAGACGGCGGGCTCTGCACACGGCCGGGTGCCCTAACCATTGTTCGCTTCACTAGGAGAATTACGGCGCGGGGGTGGGGTCTCGCTGACTCCTGCCCCGGAAGTTTTTCCCTTAGTGAAGCGCGCACGTTGAGCCGGCTTCGGTGCTTCAACTTCCAGGCTGCCTTCCGATCATGTCTTCCAAGAAGAACAGAAAACGGCTCAGCCGGAGCTCCGACAGCGGTTCGCCCTCGCCCGTCGCAGCTCACTTCCCGGCGGGGGCCTCGGCGGCTTGTGCGGAAGCCGGCTTCGCGGCGGCGACCGGGACTCTGGCGGTGATCAACTTCTTAGAAAAGGGTGAGAGTTGTGGGAGGGCGGCCGGCGCCGAGGGGGCGCCGCCTGGGGGGACGGAGACCCGGCGGTCCGCCTGGAGGCGCCGCGCGCCGAGGGTCTCCAGGCCGAGGTGGGAGGGACTTGGGGCCAGGCCCGTCTCGGCGCGGGCACGAGCGCTTTCTGCGGGACCAGCGCCACGGTCCCTTCGTAAATTGTCTGGAATCGCCAAGTTGCACTTGAGACAAGTTTGCCTCATGTAAGATGTCTGATATATTTCACGGCAAAATTGCTCCTTTCTAGCGAACACAGGAGAAGAAAAACGAAGCCCAGTTCTTTCCAGATGTGTGTACATCCTTCCCGAGGGGCGAACCTGCGCCTTCAGGGACGAAAGGGGGCCTTTCCTCGCACAGCTGCATGGGCTCTGGGATCGGGCGGGGCGTAGCACATCATTGTCCTCGAGTGTCGCCTTCACAGTTAACCTCCACTGACGTCTTGGGACACAGATACTCGGTTCATCGTGACCATTTCGCAGGTTCCACAGCTATTACACGCCAGTGGCGACAGTTGAGTCCGGACGTGTGATCTCGAAGACATTATCCTCGATCTCAGCTCCCCGGAGTTGGGAGAACGGATTTGGCAGGAAAGTCTTGGAAGTAAATCCTCTGTGTGTTACAACTTCGAAAGTGGGGCGGAGGACAGGCGTGGTGAGACTTGTGTCTGCGCCCCCGCGGACATAGCGCCGAAGCTGGAGTGTAGCTCTGGATTGGGAGCGGGGAGGCCTCCGTCCTCACCCCTCATGGTGGAGACTGCACGTGCGCACGCCGGGCTCCGCCCTCAAAGGTCCCCAGACTCACTCGCCTCCCGGCAGGCGCTGCCTCCTCAGCTTGGCCTGCACCCCATGTCCCCGGGCTGCCCCTGCCCTGGTCATCCTCACGGTCAGAGTCATCTGCAAGGTCACAGACTTACAGACCCACCAGACCAACTTCATCGCTGACCACCGTTGACCTCTGTCTTGTAGTTGCCCTTTTCCTCCTCCGTGAAACACTTGACCTCTCCCCCTTGATGCATCTTGAGACTTTTCTAGGTTTTCTTCTTCCTCTGGTGGGTGCTTGGTCAGTTTCCTGTCGGTGCTTGTCTTTCACCTGCCACCAGGTGTGGCAGCCCTCTATTTCTAGTCCTCACCCTCTTCTCTAGAAATATCTCCAGCAAGTTCCTGCACCATCCGGAGTCCTGCCCTCCCCGCCCGCGTCATGTTCAGATGCACGTTTCTGGTTTGGACCGCCTCTCCGTCCTGACTCACTGACCTCTGGAGCAGCGATTTCCAGCCTCCTCCATCTCCTGGCGTACGCAAACCAATCACTAAAATTGTGGCACATCAGAATATATGTTTTTTGCTGATCTGACAAAAGAAATAGGTGTAATTTTGACTCATGCATACTGGACAGCTGTTGTTGAGTTGGCTGTTGTCTTTTTTTTTTTTTTTAATTTGAAAACTGAACGAAAAGAGGTTGCTGCCGGGGACTGAATAGTCAGGTGTTGGGCATTTTAAACGTTCTTGTAGCCTGCCTGGTGAAAATTGCTGGTCCAGACCAATGCTTCTCCAACTTGTAGAGAAGGTTTTAAAATTTGAGAGAGGTCATAGGTCAGTGCTGTTGCACATGACAATAAAAGTAAGTTAAAAAATAGAAATTTGTATGATACTCAGCAGACATAAGATTACTCTGTCAATGGTAGTCACAGCTTCTAAACGGTCATTCTCTTTCTCTGCTGACCAGGAACCAGAAGCACATACTTGGCCGACCACACACCCTTTGGATCGCAGTGGGCTATCACTTTGTCCTTGGAGTTTGTTTTCCAAAGTCCTTCAGGACTGACCTCAAGAACTCACTTCCTGCCACACAACACACTCCAGGCCTGTTCTGTTTTCTAGTTTCAAAATCCAGAACCCGGGAGTCACGTCTGGCAGCTGTCTTACATCTCCCGGGTTGAGTCTGCCACCGAGTCCCACCTGTCACCTCACTCTTCTCCCCACTTCCTGCTCTCCTTCGCTCTGTTCCCACCGCTTCTGCAGGAACCCTGGACACCGACCTCGCCCATCTGGGCTGCTGCCCGTCTAGTCCCTTCCTGCCCTGCAGCTGAGTGGACTTGCAAGCAACAAAGGTCCTATTGGGACCACTTTCCACCCTCCCTGGCCTGCAGTGCTGTCAGAGTAAGGCCTGCGGCCCCCACGCCACTGCTGCCAGGGGTGGCCTTGACCTTCTTTATGCAGCCCGCTTATCTCCCCCTCTCTCTGCCTGTCCTCCCTCCCCACCCCAGAGATCTTCTTGCCCACAGTCTCTGTACGTGCTGTTCTCTTTGCTCAGAACTATCTTTTTTCCCTCCTCATTTAGTTATTAATTCCTACTCTTTAGAATTGAGTTGATACATTGCTTCCTTGGTGAACCCTTCTCTTATTCCAAACTAGACCAGACCCCACATTGAAGGTTTTTCTTCTAGCACACTGAGTTTTTTATTGCATTCATGTTAGTTTATCATTATGTAGTGATTCAGGGATTGTTTGATAACTCTGTTATTCTGCTAGACTGTGAGCTCTGTGAAGCCAAGGACTGTGTCCACTCTGTCCCCAGTGTCTGGCGTAATGTCCGCCACACACTAGTCACAGAGTGAAGGTTTGCTGACTGGCTGGCTGGCTGGCTGGCTGACTGAGGGACACCTGGATGGCTGAAATGACCTTTACTGTCTTGTGAGTTACTCTGGCTCATAAGTGCCCGATACGTCTGAAGTTAGTTCCCGGGGACAGTGGATGTCGAGATGTGCTTTTAAGTCGGTCTCCGAGGAAGGAGGACCGGCGCCAGGAACTGGGGAGGGCAGCGTGCTGGGTCTGTGTGCTGTCAGAGGACACAACAGAGATGGCTTGAGAATCCAGCCGGTGGACGGATGTGAACGTGATCTCCACGGGCGATAGGGGAGGAGCGGCGGTATTCTGAGGAGCCCGTGGTTTGTCAGATCCCGGTGCTTGGTGAGTGCGCAGGGTGGGCGGAGAGGACGACTGCTAGCTGCACCGGCGAGGTCGCTGTCGCGAGGGAGCGTTAACTGTGAGGCCGTCACTGATGGGCAGACTGTGTGAGAGACCCGATGCTCGCAGGAAAGTTGACTTTCTTTTCAGTCTCTCATAATTACGAAATAAGGTCTTTAAAAAAAGATTTATTTATTTTTAGAGAGAAGGGAGGGAGAAAGAGGGAGAGAAACATCCACGTGTGGGTGCCTCTCATGCCCCCCAGCTGGGGACCTGGCCCACAACCCAGGCCTGTGCCCCGACTGGGAGTCTAACCGAACCAGCAACCTTTCAGTTTGTAGCCTGGTGCTCAGTCCACTGAGCTGCCACAGCTGGCGTGAAATATGCTCGTTTTATTCTGTACTCAGTACTGTTAGTCTTAGCTCAGTGTAATACTTCGTGTTTCCAGACAGGCTCGGTTCGTCTGATGAGAGGAGGAGAATGAGTGCGCTGGGAAGTTATTTTGCTGCAGCAGAGTAATGTAAATCAGATAGGCTCTTGGTTTTCTCTCATCGACTTAATTTTTCATTACAAAGGAGCTGTTTTTCTGATTATTAAGGAACATTAATATTAGAGCTCTATGATTATGGCATATGTCTGCAATTTTATATAAAGTCTGTGGCAGGTTAAACTTTCATTAAGTATTTTGTGGATTTTTGCTGAAAAGAAAAATACCGTGCACTCATCCACTACATTGGGTCATTTTACAGACACTGTGCAGCTGCTATATTTGGTGCCATGCTAGGTATTGGCGATACAGAGACAAATATGGCTCGATTCCCGTCGCAAAGCAGTGTGTAGTTTGGGAGAAAATCCGACAGTAAAGCAAACAAATGTTACGATGCTAAGTGCTGGTAACTGGCAGCGTGCAGTGCTGCGAGCACCAGAGGAAAGAGAGCTAACCACGTGTGAAGCTGAGGGGCAGGGTGGGCAGGGTGGAGATGTCGGGGCATCGTTTTCAGACCACCTGTGAGGCCCGAGGGGTGGGGAGGAAGGGGTGGAGATGCTAGCACGTCATTTTCAGAAGCATCGCCAGCTGGGCTGAGTGGGGGCCCGGGGCAGCCTGAGCGTGTTCTCCCGAGGGGCTCCTCTCCTTTGCATGTATTCTTGGGAGCAGAGGTGGAAAATATCTAATTGCTGTTACGTGAATCGGAAGTGGAAACATGACCTAATCGTCTAGATCCCGATGGTGGACCAGCTCTGAGTTTCAACTCAGAATCGGTGATGCGTAAAGGAAAGCTCAGACTTCCATTTTCGAATATGCTCAGTTCCTTGTGAAATTGAAAACAGTCTTTTAAATAATGAAAACTATTAGCTATTCCATAAAACGTCCCGTTTTTAAGTTAGCACTCATAGGGTCTGGGTCCTCAGAAGGTTTGGCTTGGAGCCCATGAGATCGAGGAGGGTCTGAGCAGTGGATTACTCGGGAGTGGTAAGCGTCATGTGGTCATGTGTCTGGAGGGTATGCATTTCCTCCAAAAGAGAGCGTGCCCTTACCTTCCATTACCAGATACCACAGAAATAATGTGGTATTTTTCTGTTTTTTCTTTTCCTCTTGGTAGATGACAAAATTCCTAAAAAGTTCCAGAATTCCCTTGTTCAGCTCGGACTGAGCACTATGAAGTCTGCAAACATATGTATAGGCCGACCGGTGCTGCTGACCAGTTTACATGGGAAACAAGAGGTATGAGTCCTTGTCATCTCCTTAGTTTGGAAAGATTCGAGGGTTTTTGATTGTCATTTTCAACATGAGGAAAAAACAAAACCTGCGTTTTAAAGACCCTCGCCCCACGTCAGCCGGCTTCTCCTTTGCTGTCCTCCTCGCAGCAGGAGTGTGGTCCCTGTGTGTCATGGTTGGAGGCGAGACCCACACTGTCGTCTTTCTGCTCCCACCCTGTCACTGGTCTCCCAGAAACACTCTTTGGGGAGGAAGGTCGTGTCCTTGTTATACAGCACTCGACTACCCTCCTCGTTTGCAGCCTCGGTTCTCCTTGCTGCCCTTGCTCGGCAGCCTGGCTTGTTTCTCGGTGCTGCGGCCCCGCCTTGGCCTCGGCCTTGCTTCCCAGTGCTCTTGCGTCTCCCGGAGCCCTCTGCACAGGCTTCGAAGTCTCTGCTGCTGTCGGGCCTCCCAGTGTGTTCGTTGTTTGGGGCTTAGACTTTAAAAATGTTGCGTCGTGTCTCGCGGAAGAGAAGATGCTAAGTGTATGAGCTCAGCCCACTGTCTGGAGCTTAACATTCGCTTGGTTAGTCCAGGCTCCCCCTGGAGCTCCAGTGCCGGCCCCTCCCTGTGTCCTAGATGGAGCTGGTGCTCCAGGCTGGCTGCCCGGCAGGGTCGCATCTCACTCTCTCCTCACCTGCAACACCCGTCTCTTCTCCTAACCCCACCTCTCAAATCTTCCACTGTTTTCCCTGCCGGGTCATCCCTAATTGTCACAAAAAGATGTAATGTTTATAAAATTCTTTCATAACTTGTATCAGACTATAGCCCCCCTGGCAGATGCATGTACTTGGCTGGGCTTTATAAATCACTGATATTCTGTGAGTGTTAATTTTCCCGTGCTTTTTCTTCCTGCGTCCTGGACAGGTCTACACGGCCTGGCCTGTGTCCGGGTTTCCTGGAGGCAAGGTCGGCCTGAGTGAGATAGCCCAGAAGAACGTGGGTGTCCGAGTCGGCGATGCCATCCACGTCCAGCCTCTGCTGGGCGCCGTGCTGCAGGCCGAGGAGATGGATGTGGCGCTCAGGTCTGGCTCTTCTCTTTGGGGGCGGAGTCAGCGCTGCCCACCAAATGTTGTAGAAGCGTTTGTACAAGTGTTACAATGAGATTCACAAGTGTGAACCACATAAGTAACTTCGCATTTCCTAGCAACCACATTTAAAAAGTAAAGAGAAACATGTGAAATCAGTTATAATTTTATATTTTATTTAATCAGTACACGTTAAATTTTATCTTAACTTATTACTGAGAACTAATAATAAGGTATTTTCATTCTGTTTTTTATACTAAGCCTTCAGAATCCAGTGTGTATGTCACAGTCACGGCACATCTCAGTTTGGACTGGCCCGTGTGTCGAGTGGCTAGTGGCCTCCTGCGTCAGCACAAGCTAGAGGAACGCCGTGCAGCTCAGGGGCTGGGGACCCCAGTGCCTGTGATCAGTGTGCCCTGAGACTTCGGGCGAGGGGAAGTGTTGCTGACGGCGTCGAGCCGTGTCCCTCCTCTGGGTCTGCACTGCGCTCGGGGCTGCTTGTCTGCAGCTGTGGGGAAGGAAGGTCGCTGTGAGCGGGCAGGAAGCGAGTTTTAGTTGAGGTTGTTCAGCACAGTGCCTGGCTGTGTATTTTAACTCACTGACTGTTCAATCAGTGAAACAGTTACTTCCATCAAATTTTTAAATGGCCCCTCACCAAAGACTAGTTGTTTGAATCAGCCAGCAATATAGTTAAAGCATATCTCCCATCCTCTAGGAAATTCTGTCTCTAATAGGATTTTGACTAGTTTACATGTAAAAATCTTATCAAGATTTGTTTTTAAAAAGAGTATCTTTTGATACTTTATTTAATTTTTAAATTTTATTTATTGATTTGAAAGTGACAGACAGATGTTGATTTGTTGTTCACTTATTTTTTTTTTAAGATTTTATTTATTTTTAGACAAAGGGGAAGGGAGGGAGAAAGAGAAACATCAGTGGTGGTTACCTTTCCCATACTCCCAACTGGGGACCTGCCTGCAACCCAGGCATGTGCCCTGACTAGGAATCCACTGGTGACCCTTTGGTCTGCAGGCTGGCGCTAAATCCACTGAGCCATACCAGCCACGGCTTGTTGTCCACTCAGCGGTGCATTCATCGGTGGTTTCTGGTGTGCGCCCTGACCAGAGGTGATTGGTGGAGTGAGAAGGTACTCCGACCAACTGAGCCACCTGTCAGGGCCTTCTGTAACTTTAATAACACCTTACTAACAGTTTTGGGGTGTGTTTATATTACAAGAATCACAAAATGTTTTTCAAGCTTGACTTAAAGATGTTTTCTTCTCTTTTGCTACTTTCGTAGATGCCAAACTTGAACTTTGGCATATTTTTTCTTTAAAAACAGGAAAATATTTTCAGAGCATGTACCAACCTTTTAACAAATGATAAAATAAAAGGCAGAAAGGAAAAGGAATGCAACATATGTTGAGCACCAGCTGTGCACTAGCACACACGTGTGCGTGCACACGTTTTCCCTTTTTCTTCTCATGCAATCCCCTGAACACCCCGCAAGGTGCGCACACTGGCCTCGCCCTCCCCGGTGGGGAAACGGGCTCTGTGAGGGGAAGGAGCTTGCCTGCCCTTGTGGGGGTGGGGGTGGCATAGTTAGTTAGGGTTACCACTCAGGCTACACTGGACTCTTCCTCAGACTCTGCAGACCAGGCTGCAGGCACAGCCCTCAGGTGCTGGGGTTTTTGATCTACCAACTGTGTGACCTCCGGAGGGCATAACACTCTGGTCATAATGATGCTCTACAGCGGAGGGACTGTATAGGTTTCCGGTGGAAGCTTGGTTTTAAACTTTATTAAAAAAAAACTTAAGTCTTTTTTTAAAAAAGATTTTTATTTATTTATTTTTAGAGAGAGGAGAAAGAGAGGGAGAGAAACATCAATGTGTAGTTGCCTCTTGTGTGCCCCCTACTGGGGACCTGGCTCACAACCCAGGCATGTGCCCCAACTGGGAATTGAACCTGTGATCCTTTGGTTGACAGGCCTGTGCTCAGTCCACTGAGGTACACCAGCCAAGGCAAAAACAACAACAACAACAAAACCCCAGAAATCTTGTGTCTTAAATGTGGCAGGAAGCAGAGCTTAGATAAGAGACTTAATTTCCAGTAAGAAAAATCAGTAATTTTAATCAGCTGCTTAAAGCCTTCAGTCTACTCCATCTGAAACATTTCATTAGTAAGGTTAGAGCTCCTTCTAGTGGAAATGATTTTATCCGCACCTATTCTTTTTTTAAAAGCAAAACTGCTTGGGTGTTTTTACTGTTCTTGTGCATCAGGGGTGTCAGACTCGTTCTCACCGGGGGCCACAGTAGCCTGGCAGTGGCCTTCAAAGGGCTGGGGTAATTTCAGGGCTGTGTGAGTGCAGCTGCTCTTTAGCTGTTACGGAGTTGGAGTTACATTCAGCCCTTTGAGGGCCATTGCGAGGCTGCTGTGGCCCCTGTGAAAATGAGTTTGACACTGTTGTTGTACATGTTTGTAAGTATCTTTTTTTCAGAGTTTAATAAATAAATAATTTAAGTATAACTGGGTTCAGGGTTCTATAAACAAGTAAATTTAAGCATTAAGAGAGCCACACATAATTTCCTCTTTAGCTTATACATACATTTGACTCATGAAATTTCCTTCTCGTATTTCTCTTCCTCTGTCTTTTATATGAATGCACGGTCAATTCTTGTTATTAGAGGTGGTGTGTTCTGTAAAATTGCTTCTCACGTTGAATTAACACTGAACCATTCCTCCTAGGGGGGTATATGCTTTTATATTTAACATATATAAACATGTAAGTGTATCTTTTTTACATACATTATAATCAATTCTTAGAACAACTTTTTCGGTGTGTTCTGTTTTCTCTTACTTTCTGTATTTTCCAATAGAGAAGAAGTAGTTCAGAAGGGAGGCCACCTCATGGACAGCTGCTGCAGTTAAGGGTCAGACCCTCCCACAGGCCCTGGAGCCGGGACTTGCACTGCGTGCTGCTGTGTCCCCTGCACAGTCTCTGTCCTCTGGGCGTCTGTGATGAGCGATGCAGCGAGAGGCTGCGAAAGTGTTTTGTGGCTACAACCTTTTGCCTCCTTTATGCACATCGCGAACGGGGAAGCTCTGCTGGCAGTGATCTGGGGGTTGCCAATACCTTTAGCCAGTAGTTGAATTGGCACGTAGGGACAGCAGACAAAGAACACACCGACTGTTGATTTTGTTCCTGAGAAAGTGGAGGGTGTGGCGGGTATGGCTTCGACCTGGCCCAGGTGGCCCTGCTGATATGCCTGTCACTGCCCCCCAACCCTCCCTTTCTACTGATGCCTCAGTGGGCTGCTCCCACAGGGGGAGGAGCGAAGTGCCCGAGTTCTGAGAACCCCGGAGGGCATGCTTCTGTGCAGGCGGCCTGGTTTGTAGGTGTGCTGGTTCCCTGCACTCGAACCAGCAGCCTCCCTGACCCGTCCCGTTAGACAGGGGTGTCCTTGTTCCAGGCGTGCTCTTCCTTCAGAATAAACTTCCTTTGTATCATTCTCCTTATTTCTACCTCTTCAGATAAGGTATTAGATAGGATTTGTGTTTTCTGAAAGATAATTTTTAAATTCTACAAAGGGAATGAAGTGAGCTATTAGTAAACACCTCTTGCCAGCTAGGCACATTTGGTAAGGGACAGTGCAGGCCAGCGTTTTTCAAATGCTCTTGACTGACACCCAATAAAAAATGGACATTTTTCGTTGTGATTTGTTGTACATGCCCATCTGCAGTGCACACACAGTGCACGTATGCACACGCGGGTACCTGTGTGCAACGGAACAGTGTTTCACAAAGCAGTGTTTGCCCTTTCTGTGTGTAATGTACTCCAACATTGTGTATGTCATTTAAAAAGTGCTGGGCAGGACTGACAGATGACTACACCGTCCGCTGGTAGGTAGTCCCCTGTGTTCTGAAGAACACTGATGCAGGCCACTGGGGCGCCACACTGCAAAGGAGATTTTCATGGCTATAAGAACTAGCTGAAAATTGTAAATCAGTCCAAAATTGTGTAAATCCTTTCCAGGTTGTGAACTAATTATGCTTTTGATTAGGTCTGTATTACAACTATGTATGTGTTAGTTTATATTTAAGCTTCTGGTGTACTTAATTTTTATTTCTGTTTTCCTCACCCTCACCCTTTACAGTGACAAAAATGTGGATATCAGTGAGGAACAACTGGTTGATTGTCTTCTGAGAAAACTCGGTGAGACATATTTTAAACATTTTTTTAAGAAGCAAGGCATAGCAAGTAAAGGAATATGTCTTTGAGGTCTTGTATACTTAATATTTTTTTTCACATTAGCGTAGAGAATATTCTCCATGAATTAATGTCCTTTTAAGATAGGGATGTGTTCCCTTCTTCCCCCCCCCCCCCGCCCCCCAATTAATTGGTTGGTAGTTGAGCAGCAGAGAACACACAGCGTGTCTGGACACCGTAGTCCTGGGGGGACTGAGACTCTGAGCCCTCGAACTCCTGCTCTTCCCAGTGAGAAATGTCATCTTGCTGTGTTGGTGTAACTGTGCCAGTTGAGTTTAGTTTGTTATCAAATGTAGATGCCTGTTTGTTAATGCACTTGGGAGAATCTTTGCCATTTCAGAGAACCATCTTGCTGTTTTTGGATCTCCAGAGTGCTCCCTCATAGGGGAGTAGCAGGGCCTTTAGTTTTCATGACAGTTGCTTCATTAATGCTCCCATCTTTGATTCAGTCTTCCCAGTCAGATAGTTTTTGTGATAGATGAAACAAATGACTGTTTATACATTCGATGGGTGAAAAATCGTGCTAACATACATATTCAATAAATTGTTGTATAGATGGCAAGATTGTTTTGCCGGGCAACTTCCTGTACATTACATTCTATGGACGACCGTGCAAGTTGCAGGTGCTGCAGGTGAAAGGGGCGGACGGCATGGTGCTGCGACAGCTGCGGAGCGACTCTGACGCTGATGCCCAGGGAGCGGCCCCTGGGCAGGCCGGCGCCGAAGCCAGCGCCCTGGATCTGCCCTTGCAGCTGAGCCAGCTAGATCTGGGCAAGACCCAGGTCCCACCATCAGGCAGCACTCCCTGCAAACCAGCAGATGACAGGAAGAAAAATAAAGCTGGTGACATTTTGTCGGATATCACGCAGAGTCCTGGTGGCAGCAGTGGGCTTGGACCTGAGGACGTCACAGCCCCTGAATGTAGCTTTGCGTCTGCTGGAGAAGGAGACAAAGACCTCGCCAGTGAAGAGAGCGTGCCAGCGTCAACCAGTCTGGGAGCACAGTGCAACACCGACACGTTTTATTTCATCTCTGCAACCACCAGAGTCAATTTTATAAAAAGTCATACAAATGCAAAGGAGCAAGAGAACCAATTCAAAGTAACTTACGACATGATAGGAGGCTTAAATGGTCAGCTGAAAGCAATCAGAGAAATCATTGAACTTCCTCTCAAGCAGCTTGAACTATTCAAGAGTTACGGTATGATATTTTCTCTGTGTGGCACCCGAAAGTGTTGAGTTCAGACTGAGGAGCAGCTGGCTCATTCCACTTCTCTAGTAGTTGCTTACCCTTCTACCTGTTTTTCTTTCGTGAGTGCTGGGCATGGTAGGAGGTGTGAGTTGCTTTGGGAGATGGTAGTTAAGTGAGCTTTCTTCTCAGCTAGGTCTCCTTAGGCTGTAATGAGCTGGTTGTAGCCCTGTCTCTTTTAATTGCACACTGCACAGTTGTTTGTGCCGGATCTGCAATAAGTGTCCTGTCAGGCTAGATCAGCTGTAATGACTAGAGGAATGAGCCAAACACTGATGAACTTCTCGGTTAGGAAATGTAGCTCTGTACCGACGTCTGCACTGAAGCACGTGGTTGCGGGAGTGGCTTGGTTCCTGGGAATGTCAGGGCTGCTTCCCTGTGGTTACTGCCCAGTTCTCTGCATGTATTTGGTGCATACCATCTCCGTCTCTGCTTTTTTCCTTTTCATGAATCTTCATATATACATATAAAATGAACCCTTGGATTGACATTTTGGTAGGAATGCGTATGTGTTTCAAGATGGCTGGCTGGGTGGAAATTGGGATTGGTGGCTGTGCTATGCCCTCGTGGTTGTCTGGACTTCGTTTTGGTAATGTGGGGAGGGGCCTGGCAGCACTGTGGTGTCCAGCCAGCATTTTATCCGTGTGCCTGGACAGGGTGGGACTAGAGAGAAACAGTTTCTGCTGGAGATCAGGGTTTGGCCCAGTCAGTACATCTCTCCGGGCAGAATAAAGAAGGTCTGACTCTCAGTGTGGTTTTATGATGCAGGGTACATTTAGATTGTCAGCTTGTGTTTGAAGCCATATGACAGCACTTACAGGATACCTAGCAGTGCTGAATTCAGTGTCCATTCGTTTCCCCACAGGAATCCCTCCTCCGAGAGGAGTGCTGCTCTATGGCCCACCTGGGACTGGGAAGACCATGATCGCCAGGGCCATCGCCCACGAGGTCGGGGCCTACGTGTCCGTGATAAATGGTCCGGAAATTGTGAGCAAGTAGGTGCACACTCCAGTGAGATAAACAGTGTTATTGAATCTCCTTCTTAAGTGTTTTTTAGGGCTCCATCGTAAGGATCCAGTTTAGTTGCAGGTGGATTACTCAAGCAGCTGAGCTCTTTAATGTCTACAGATGAGACATAACTGCATTTTTACATATCTTGAAAAACCACAGTAAAGTACTGGAAATTAAAAACTTACATTATGGTGATGAACTCTGCCTGTGCCATTATTACTTGGTAATAATAAATAAAACAAAATTTCACAGATAATATTTATTACTGAGCCCCAGTTACAGTGATTTGGAGAATGGGATAAATATCTAGGGTGAAACAGATGCAGAATCCTTATCACAGAGATTTAGATTATGTAAGGTAAACCCAAAACAGTTTGGAGACCTTATTTATTGAGTAGTTCTGGTTTTTAAACAACTAGAACAGCATTCGGACTTATGTTTATCACATCATTGTAGCATTGCTGTACAAAAGCAAATGGGTAACGTTTATAGTGCAATAAAAACATCATACCTCAGTATAGCATGCCTTTTTTTTAAAGAAAAAGTATACTTTCTTTGGGTTATTCCCTCATTTAATCTTTGTTTTAGTAGGTGAGTGGAAGTATCTTTTTAATTATAAAAAATTCTGGATCAGATATAGCTGAAATGGAAAACCGAAATGCATGAACTGTTCATAACTCTAAAAACTGTCTTTACGTGCACTCGCAATTGTGACGAAGTTTGTCATCCTTCACACAGGCCTGTCCTGCAACATCGAGACTCTGGTTTCGATCATGTCTTTGTTATTCCCACACTGAATCATTTCCCAGCGTGGTGTGATTCCTAATGCGCTATATTCCTAATCTTTCCGCACGCGTACTGTCCTGGACTTCAGTGTTTTACTAAAACTAAAGGGAAAGGAAAGGATCTGGGTTATTGACCAGCAGGTGATTCTTGGTCCAGACGTGGTCCAACAGTGTAGCCTGGGGTGCACTTCACCCCTGAGCCGCAGTGTTGAGCTGCCTTTCAAACTCCTTTCTCATAAATGTTTATCTTTGCAATGTGGTGTTTTATGCAGTAATGCTGTATTATGCTTTACATGGCTGACAGCACCTAACCTATTAGCTTATCGGTTAGGGTATTTTTATTTATCTATCTTTTACCATTTAAAATGGTTGTATTCCTTATTGGGAATCTCAATTTTAGAACTTTTATTTCTTAGTAAAGAGTGATTTGGTTGATGCAGTTAACTTGTCTCTTCAGGACATGGAGTAATTCATACTTTAAACACAGTGTTGAATTGACTCTTCTCTTACTGTGTGAGACCGCCACTGGTTATGATTTGTGCTCATCATCCACTCTTGTTCGTGCTAACACAGCCGCCCTGTTTTTTTATTTTAGTAACTGCTGCCAGAGTCAGTTTCCCTGTGTTTATTCTTCAGTGCTTACCCAGATAGAAGTAACTATATATGTAAATATCGTATAAAGACATAATCATTAGAAGTAATAAATACTCAGTGGGACACCTCCCCTACTACATAAAAAGTTAAACTTGCATCATAGCCTAAAAAAAATAAAACTATTTGTCTGAAGTGTTGACTGCAGACTTCACAATAACTTACAGTTATTTGTTTTTCTTTACAAATACAGGTTCTATGCTCAGTAGAAAATAAACTTTGCAAATAGTATAACAAGATTAAACTCTCACAATAGTTGCAAGTGTAGAATTTACCTTAAAAATGTTACACAAATTTAACAACACAGGGTATCTTTACTATATACAACTTAATACCTAACAAAAATAACTTCCGTTCTCGTGGCACTTTCATGAGAGGATTTAGTAAAAGAAGTATATTGAGAAGCGCCCTGCGGAGAAAGAGTGAAACAGTGGGCAGAGCTTGGAGAGGATGCAGCTGCCATTGTGCCCTGTTACCGCAGTTTAAAATGGGAGTGTGGTGTGTCTGAAGTCTGCCTGGACTCCGTCCGCGGTAACCAGCACTGCGAATCCGAGACGTTCTCTCCTCCTGTGATGGCGCCCCTCACTCTTGGGAGCTGCACAGAGGTCCTTTTCATTCTCTTGGGTTGCATGTAGATAACCAGCATCAGCCCCAAAAAGCGAAAGGTCGTCAGTCTGAAAGCCATTACAGGTCCTTGGGTTTGTGGAGGCTCAGGTGCTGAAGGCATCCTGACTAATGATTTATTACCTGCTGGGGGGTCACCTCCACTCAGCACCAGAGATGCTCTGCGTAAATGTGGTTTTTCAAAAAGAAAAAAAAAATGGTTGCATAGTATTCTGTCTAGATGTTTCATATGGTGAAATGCTATAAATTTTATTTTTAATGTATGTGCAGGTTGTTTGGAAAATAATTTTTGAAAGCAGTTTTAAGTATTCTGGAACTATTTATAAAGTCAGATGAGCTTTTATAGAAAAGACTTTGAAAACAATGAGTTGGTCCTTAAATGTATTTTATTTGTTACAGATTCTATGGGGAGACTGAAGCAAGATTGCGTCAGATATTTGCCGAAGCCACTCGGAGGTATTCTGTATTCCCAGATGTCTGAGATCAGTAGTTAGGGACGTGTTAATCAAATAAGAGATAGCAGCACTTCATATGAAGCGAGGAAGAATAGTACAGAATAGTGGTAGCACTAGAATAGATCGTAAATCTAATGACTTTCTGTCTAATCTAGTTCAATCTAATGCTACTTTGGAAGTTAGATAAATGAGTTATTAACCTTACATAAGGTAGCAAAAGGTACAGACTTCAAGTTATTAAAGAAATAGGCCATGGGGTGTAACGTACAGGGTGGTAACTATAGTTAACAAAACTGTATTGCACATTTGAAGGTTGTAAAATTAGTAGATCATAAAAGATATCGTCACAAGAAAAAAGTGTCGTAACTACACACGGTGATCATTTCACAAAAACACAAACGTTAAACTGTTATGTCGTATACCTGGAACTCACATGTCATATGGCAATCGTGTCTCAATTTTTTAAGATTACATAAGGCAGAAGCCTGGAGACGGTGTTACTTGACACACGCGGCTCTGCTTGAGCGGAGACGTCTACAGCGTGCCTCGTTTCGGGCGCCAGGCACAGCCATGGTCGGCGTGCACAGTCCCCTCTGTGGACTGCAGTGCACTACCCTTCGTGCCTAAAGCTTGGGTTGCACTTCGCTTCAAGGGGACAGATGTTTTGCTCTGTAACAACTCTTGTTGATTATTCCTCAATTCAGGCTACCATGTCACATAGTAAGGAGCATTAGAGCGTGGTTCATAACTTGGTCTAATGTAATATTATTTGTAACACGGCTGTGTCTCTCCTGCTGTTTAGGTATTTAACTTACTATAATTACTGCTGTCTTATCAGAAGAGCTTCCATTTTTAAAGGATTTTTTCCCAGTAACAGGATAGTTGAAATAAGGAGTCTGTAGTCCTAATACTGAAGGTGTGAGCGCCAGGGTGTTCATTATTGTTTGGTATATTTTTGTTGTCACTGTTATGTTCCTGGCCGTTGAAGTTCCCTTTATGAGAGAATTCACATCTTTTTATGGGAGTGTTGACCATCTTGAAAGTTCTTCATTTAATAGGTAAAAAAAAGAGAGCATTTCTACTTTCTCTCCCTTGGACTTGAAACCTGCTCCTAGGAACAGCATCTCTAGCCTCAGCCGCGGGAGTAACCCAGGCCTGACTGTGCAGCGGGCACCAGTGGGCCCACTCTGCCCGGGCACAGCTCTGGCCTCACGGGCAGCAGCCTGTGCTCGGGGCTCCTCGCCGAGGGCAGGTCCACTGGCATGTGACTTTGCTGAGTTAGTCATTTAGGTCAGAAGTCATCTAAGGCCTATGAGTTTAACATCCTTTGCCTTTATCTGTAATAGTGCTAACTAAATTCTCAATGTGACATGTTGTGTTTGATTTGTAAAATTAAAACCACACAGTTTTAATTTTTTAATGGAAACACCATGTATCAAATTTAAACATTATATGTGTATTAGAGAATTGATTTAGCTTCTTTGTTTTTAGGCACCCATCAATTATTTTTATTGATGAGCTGGATGCACTTTGCCCTAAAAGAGAGGGGACTCAGAATGAAGTGGAGAAGAGAGTCGTGGCTTCCCTCCTGACGCTGATGGATGGCATTGGCTCAGTAAGTGCAGCGCGGTGTCAGCGCAGTGCGGGAGGGGTCGATTCTGAATCATTTGTGCGTACGTACAGCAGAACTGTCAGATGTTCCTTGAGGTTTGGGGTGTTCTAGGATAAGGGGAAAGTATCAGCCATAAAAACTAGAGGAAAGGACCATAAGATAATTTTCTGGGGAAGATTTCTTAGTAACTGCTAGGGCAGCATGACCTGGCATATTTTTCTACCATATAAAATAATATACAACAATGGGCCCTGGATGGTATGGCTCAGTGGATTGAGTGCCGGCTTGCGAACCAAGGGGTCACTGGTTCAATTCCCAGTCAGGGCACATACCTGGGTTGTAGGCCAGGTCCCTAGTAAGAGGCATGCGAGGGGCAGCCACACATTGATGTTTCTCTCCCTCTTTTTCTCCCTACCTTTCCCTTTCTCTGGAAATAAATAAATATCTCAAAAAAAATAACATACAACAGTGGGTTTCTTTTGTAATAAACAAATGTTACTAACTTAAAAACCAGAAGGAAAATTCAATAAGAAAGATTTAGTGGTTAAATTTGGGGGAATTTGCAAAGAAATCTCATGAGTAACTCTTATACACATGAATGAGTTGATGCTTTGGGGACAGGTGAAAGGAAAGAAAAGGAGAGGACTGGAAAATGTGTGTGTACAACATGTGGAAAGAACCTACCTGGTTGCAGCTTCCCGGACAGGGTGTGCGCTCTTGGGTTGACAAAGTCCGTGCTAATCAGAGATGGGAGACACGCACTCCTGACGGTCATTGACCGGAAGACACTTCTTACGCAGAGTTGTAAATAACTTACCTTTTACAGTCATGTTAGAACCTAAGGAAATTTTTTAAATTGTGCAATCCCATGTGCTCCTTTTGCATACTAAAAAGAATGGACTATTAGAACTTTTTAGTTTGTATAGCCTATTGGTAGAAACTGAACATGTGAAATAATGTGAAGGTTTCTTACTGAGTCTTTCTCTTTTTTTAACATCTTTACCCAAGGATATGTTTATTGATTGTAGAGAGAGGAAGGTCGGGGGTAACATCGATGTGAGAGAGAAACATTGATTGGTTGCCTCCCGATGATCCGTGACTGGGGATTGAACTCACATCTTGGGCGTGACCCCTGATTGGGGACTGAACCTGCAGCCCTTTGGTGTACGGGATGGTGTTCCCACTGACTGAGCCACCTGGCCAGGGCGAGTCTCTGCTATTTGCTGACAGTGTGTTATAATTTTAAGAGTAACACAAGCGAAGGGTTGCTATGGGGGTGGAGCTAGAGGACCAGCTGGTTCTCAGTCTTGGGTCAGTGCCTCGGGGTGATCGTCGAGTTTCAGGTTTGTGTCTCGGGGATGGGGCTGGAGGATCAGCGCTGGTGTTTTGGAGACGGTGGGGCTCTGATGACTGACCCACAATAGTAACACTTGCACGTCTGATACACTAACCTGCATGCCAGTTTGTTTATAATGAGAAGTGGAATTGTTAAGCTGACCAAATATCTTTGTTTATGGATGACTCATTTCACCCAAAAGGCATGTATATGAGGGGAGCTGTGTTATAATGGGGATTCTTGGTGAGTGGGAGTTCAGGTGAACGGCTTCGTGTTGGGGCATCCTAATCACTGAGGCACAGGGTCTCTCTGCCCCTGGGCAGGCCTGCTGGGGACCGGGGTTGCCTTTAGGCTGCAACACTGATGTTTCAGCGAAATTTAGTCCAGAGATGTTCAAGGGCCCGTATTTTGTCTTCTGACTTCATATGATCCATACACTTTCTACTGGCACATGTGGTATGACTGGTGAGGTTCAGGTTTTCTCTGAAGTATGTTTCAGCCACGCCCGTCTCTGGAGATTGCAGCTGGGTCTTCTGAGCAGAACGTGGGATCGTTCTCATAGGTGGCTGATCATGATCGTCATTCTTTTCTCTTTGTTTCAAATTGCGTTCTCTGTGAAAGTCCATGCATAGTCAAGGGTGGCTGACACTCTGGTGTTGGTTACATTGCTGCCGGTGTTCTCAGGAATTTAAAAATATGTCAAAATTAAAAAAAAACAGCCCATATGTAAAGAAGATCTCTGACAACTATTCTAGTGCCTTCTCTTTGAAAAACCTGTAGGCCGTAATCTTTGCTTTCGAGTGAGGGAAAATGACAACTTAAAACATTTAAATTAAAATAACTACATGACAGTGTGTTATGTGTTAGTGTTCATAGGGATGGTGTAGGTGGGGTGCTGGGTGTGGGAGAGACATACTCACGGGGAAGTGGGGGGTCAGCGTTAGAACACTTCCTAGGAGAGGGAACTCCTAGGCTGAGTTTTGGGAAATGTGGGATGCGTAGTGAAAGTGTAAGGGCCTAGCAGCCTGGACGCTCAGGGCCCACGTGCGTGTGTGTCTCATATATACGTGTATGTATGTCTGTACGTGTACGTATTTTACTTTCAGAAGAAGAATTTGTTTCTATTTTATTTGGATAGGAAGGAAGCGAAGGACGGGTGGTAGTCATAGGGGCCACAAATCGCCCGCATGCTTTGGATGCTGCTCTCCGTCGACCTGGGCGGTTTGATAAAGAGATCGAGATCGGAGTCCCTAATGCTCAGGACCGGCTCGACATCCTGCGGAAGCTGCTTCGGAAGGTGCCCCACGCCCTCACAGAAGCCGAGCTGCTGCAGATGGCCAACAGCGCTCACGGCTACGTCGGCGCAGACCTGAAAGCCCTGTGTAATGAGTCAGGTGAGAGAGGTGTGCTGTGTGGTCACCTGTGTCTGCGGACCTCGTAGCCCTGGTTTACGTACAGGTACCGACAGTGTTCATCTCATTTCCTAATGAAAACAGCTGATTTTCTATAATCATAAAATACATATTTATTGAGAAAAAAATCTAGATAATTCAGGACACTGTAAAAAAGAAAAACCACTCTTAATCCTCCCTCCTCTAGACCGCCACTCTCGCAGCACACACCCTTGCAGGCTTTCTCCCCAAGCCGCACACACAGATGTGCGGCTGCCTGCCTCACGGGGAGTGGGCGCTCGCCTCCAGAGCTGTGAGGAGGCAGCTCCTCCTCCCCCAGAGTAACATCCATGGGTCCTCCTCAGGACGGGACAGGTGTGCGGAGCAGAGGTTCTCACCTGGAGAACACGATGCAGCAATAGCCACAGTGCCGCTCCCCGAGTCTCTGACCCGGGATGTCTGGGCTGGTGCCCACCAGTGTCCGACAGGCTCCCGCTGCTGCTGCTGCCCTGGGGACCACATTCAAGAACCCAGGACACAAGACGTTGGTTCTGAAATCTCAGTACGCATCGTGTTCACCTGGAAGCTGCATGCGCCCTGCCCCACTCCCGTACCTAACCGAGGGAGGCCGGTGGGGAACTGGAGTCAGGATCTGTGTTCCCCAAGACACCGTGAGGCAGCCAGCCCTGCACTGGCCTGTGACTGCTCTGGACTCGGACTCAGCCCGTGGTTCTGCAGGGGAAGGCTGTGTGAACGTCTCTTGTGGAGCTCGTTGGAAACACAATTCTGGGCCCCTTCTGCTGGCTCTAGGTCTGGGGGGTGCAGGGGTTTTGCGTGTCTGTAGAGGCACAGGTGGTGTCGGTGCCGCTGGTTTGAGGACTGTCCTCTGAGAGTCGCTGCTCTGGGCCAGACAGCGCCGTGAGCTTCGAAGGGTCTCCGTGACTGATTTAAATGACCGGGTTAGATTTGGTGACTGCAGTTCTCCGGCTGCCTCTGCGAATTTAGAGTTTCTTCCCAGAGTTTCTATGTGACAGTAGTGTACTGTCCCAAACTATGTCATTTAACTGTCCAGCTCTGTGAGGAAGTGCATGTCCACCTTTGTCCTGCAGGTATGTACCATGGTTTTGAATAAAACTTAAAAATGACAATTCTGAACGATAGAAAAGCCACAATTAAGGAAACAGGAATTAAAACTTAAAAATAGAAATGCGCATATAGACATAAGTTTCCCTTAGAAACATGTGCTTGCTTATGTTTGTGGACCTGTGTGTTCTGGGAGCCTTTATGTATTGGCTGTGTGATGGTTTTCCTGCTTTTGTAGTTGCTCTTTTTAACAAAACGCGGTGCACAGATGTCTGATTATCACACACAGTGACGTGATTCTGAGTTTCACAAAACCTGTGTGAACCACAGTTGCATCGCTGATTGTTGTTGGCAGGATAGAGTGCCAGAGGCCCAAATCCCCGTGGCGGATGGTCGCTGGCCGGCTCGCCCCTTCCCCACAGCCTGGCAGAGTGACGCCTCGTCCCCCAGCGTGCTTTCTCTCCGCTCTTCTGGCCTGTCCGGTGTTGCTGAGTGGTTTCCACGGCTTTCACCTCTGTCTCCGTAATGAGTGTGGAAGTCGGAAGTCCTGCAGTCATGTTGCCTTCAACACCTGGATCTCCTGTTGTCTGAGCAGATACAGTATTAATAGGCTGGGGTGTGAAACTTATTTTCAGACGTTATGTTTCCTTTCCAATTAACTTCTGCGCTGCCACATGATTTGATATGTCGTGACCTGTCCAAAAAGCCTGGTGTTTGAAGCTCCTCTTTTTACAGCGGAGAGCGGCTGCAGTGTGCAATGTTCTCTCTCACCCGGACAGGCTGCTTACAAGCTCAGCTCTAACACATCCCGACATTTAATGTCTGTGTTTGTGTTCCTCCTGGGATTAGGCTGCCTTCGTAATTAATTAGTTGCGTAGCCTTTTATTAATTCCTTCAAAATTTATAATGTTTTAAATTAACAACCTAGATAAGCACGCTACACTTTTTTGGAAAACATGAAATGTTAATTATGTAGCAGAGATATGAATTATATAAACTCAGCTGAATGTTAGAAGATGCTTAGCAACAGTGTTTTCCAAATATAGGGATTTATTATAAACTTGTCCTTCTAAGGCTGCCTGAGCCATTTCAGGAGAGTGAACATAAATAGAGCTGATTTTTCCAAGAGGGGGACTCGGACGTTTTGTTTACAGGGAAAGGAAGTATTTGCTTCACTACTCTACAGACTTGTCTGCAGCGTCCTTGTTCATGACACGTCGTTTTGCTGTGTTCACACCAGATACTCGGGCATTGATAAGACAGCGGCACCGAACAGGAAGAATGAAATTCACATATAAACAATGATTTTGTCGTTAGTACACTCAAGTAGGTGTAAGCATACTAAATCTAATGACTATAACATAACTTTTTTTTGAGATGGAAAATTTTATCTGTCTTATACCAGAGTTTGAGATATTTGTGGCTGCTAGCCCTCCATCCCTCCCGTTAATAGCTTATTTTAATGGGAATTTATGGTGGATCTGCTTTGTGCACAGTACTTAACTCTTATGAAAGGTTCTCTTTCTAACATTTTCCACCATGTTTGGAATTCTTCCATTGGTGTTTTCTAAGTTAGAATTAAAATACTGATTTTGTGAAAATTCAGCATTTTTAAATAGAGTCCAGGGACATAGTGGGGACACACCTTGTGAACAATTCTTAAGAGGTTTAAAAAAGGCTAGCAGCAGTGGGCGTGGCTGTCTCAGGCCCTTGGTAGGTAGGGCCTTTCTTTTGAAAAAAGTTTCATATTTTTAAATGTATTTATGTGTTTGTAGAAGCTTATGTGAATTTTGGCATTATTCCTGATATCTTATGAAGTATTTTGTGGTTATTTTAGTATAAGAGACATCGGAGAAATTTGGAAGAATTCCCTGCCTGGCTAGAGTAGTGATTTTAACTGAATCTGGATCGGTGAACGTCTTGCCCATCAGTGAGAACCTGTGGGCTGGAGACGGATGTGGCTTGTTATGGGGCCTTCCTGACAGATTTTCCTTTTGAGCCAGAGTCACAGCCTCTCCCCTTCCCTGCCTCCCTTGTCACACACTTCTGAAAGTGGTGGCGGCCCCGGGTGGTGTGGCTCAGTGGGTTGGACGTCTTCCCACAAAAGAAAGGTTGCGGCCAGGTCCCCAGTTGGGGGCCTGGGAGAGGCAACCGATTGGTGTTTCTGTCCCTCTCTTTCTGCCCCCTTTCCCCTCTCTGTAAAAGTAGATAAATAAAACCTTAGAAACAGAACAAACGCGGTGGTGGTTCAGAACAGACCTGGCTCCTGTGGTCAGCAGAGGTCACACCGGTGACTTTTAAATGGGAGTGAAGCCAGAGCCCCGTGCCTGTCCGAGGGCACCCTGCTTGTTCCTCTTCTGTGGACGCGCAGCGGGGATGGAGCGCTCCAGGGACGGACTGAGTGATACTCGACACCTTGTCTGTACTTCATACTGAGTTGAGGGGGAGTAGACTCCAGATAAAACAGAACTTTTTTGATGTTCTGAATTTTGAGGAAAGTGGGCTTTACAAAGGGAGCCTTAGCCTTTGTTACACGTGCTTGCAGACTGTTCTTCAGCACATCATTAGGCAGTTTTACGCTCAGCTCTTAAAATTCAAATCTGAGATCCAGATGCTCATGTTTCCTGTTACTTCTCATACAATTGTCTGTACGCTAGGTAGTAATTCTAAGACAGCATTGTTATTCCTGGAATCAGTTGAAGTTCATTGTGAGTTTTTAATAAAGGAACCTAATTGCACTCTCAAAAAGAACGTCATTATTGAGCGAGCATCGAATAAAATGGTGGGATGCCGCATGCCTGCGGCAGGATGGTGCGTGTTGCCTGGGTCGGGAGCAGATGGCACGGAAGAGCGTGGGTCCGGAGCCACGGCCCCGGCCGGAAGCACTTGTGTCTGGGCGGTTGCAGGCCGGAGGGCAGCTCTGCGCTGGGAGGGTGCGCAGGCCGCAGGCCTGCTGGGGGCGGTTTGCACTCCCTCTTTTCACTGCATCTTGTTTTCTGTTCTCAACTTTTTAGACCATTGGAAAATAAAATAATGAGAACAAAATGACACATTTATTGTTTAATTAGCTACACCTGTTTTTTGTTGCAACAATTTTCAAGAACAGGGAAGTATTGCTTCTGTTTTTATGTTTAAAAAACTTTAAACATAACAAGGAAAGAACATGTCACAGAGTGCTTGCTCTAAGCTATATTTCTGATGACGTACATGTGTCCATTTGCTTCTCTGGTTAATTGTTTACTTCTGCTTTAAAAATAATACGTGTTTTTAAAAACTTAATTTCTTGGCATAGATTCTAGTACGTCCTCGTGAGGAGTGGCAGGTGTCCAGTAGTTTCAGCTTAGCATCACAGGAGTTTAAAGCTGAAAACATAGTTTAGAGAAAATAGATTGTAAACTTTCCGTTGATTAAATGAGATAACTGATGGCCAAAGAGGCGGTCTCAGGTAAAGCAGCACCTGAGCCAGGGGCGGACCACGCTGCAGGACGGCTCCAGGGAGCTTCAGTTTCTGTGAGCTCTGATGTTCGTTTACCGTCTGGAGGCCTGTGACTGACAGCTTTTGCAAATCTGTAACTTACTCATCATTCTTTCTTCCTTGCTGACAATCTGCCATACTTTATCTTATTGCGTATCTGCAGACAAATTACGAAAGTTGGATTAAGGTTATTTAAAACATGTTTTTTCATATTTATAAGAGTGAACTCTTTAAGCGCTGGGGTTTAGTCTTGTTCTAGGACCTCATGGTCTCAGGTGTTAAGTTGTTCTTGTCCCTGGGCCTTAGTTTGTTGTTCTCCCTGCCTGGAATAATACTCTGCTGCTCTTTGGCCTTAGTTCCCATGTTACCGGTTCAACATCAGTTCACTTTCTCAAGTCTAACTGCTTGAACTTGGAGACACCTTTCAGTCTCTCCTCATTTCTGGAATAAAGGAATACACTGACAGTTTCTGCGACAGTTGTCTGAAACTGCCACTGATGCCCCACTGCAGTAGACGTCCCTGCCGTGACGTGAGAGGAGATGAGCATGTCCCCTTGACTGCTGTCCTTTCTCCTTTCCTCACGTGTGCACTGCGTCTGTCACTGTCCTTTATAAAGCTCAGCTTCAGTGGCACCCGCGGGTTTCTGGTTATATCTCACGTATTCCACGCACTGTGGTCGCCTCTCATTTGGACACGTTCAGTTTTGTTGTGTTCATCACAGCATTAATCTTTTACTTTACTACTTGTCAACTTTTGAAAACTCAGGACTCCTTGTTTTGCCTTTTCAGTCTCCCTGTGGGACCACTGCTGCTTTCCTGTCCCCCTCGTAGACCTCGAGTGTTTGCCCCAGCTCTGCCTTCTGTAGTTCACCTTTGAAAGCGCAGAGGTTTTGTTGTCTTATAAACATGTCATTGTATCGTAGTACTGTATATCCTCTTTAAACCCATGTATTACCGCCTTCCCTTTCCAGACCCCTTCTTCGGAGGAAAATAACTGGTCTTCTTTATTGTTGATCTTTATGCTTACACGACATAAATGGGGCTGGAAAATTATTAGACCCCTTCCCTTGTTTCAGTTTTTAGTGTCGCAGTTCCAGTGAGAGGGAGGTGTCTGGTCTAAATTAGACACGCTGACAAATTTTGCCACCTGGCTACTCGGGACCGGAAGAAGAGTGAGGTTCTTCTGGCCTTCTGCGTACTTCCGTTTGTAGCAGGTTTTTTGTGGAAGCTTCGTAAATTCTCTCAGCCTGCCGTGTGGCTCTTTAACACAGCACAATGCCTTATTACTGCCGTTTTACTTACTTAGATTTCCATGCTACTGCACTGTTTAGTATTTCACCCTTTTAAAAGAAATTCTCCAAACAGATCATGTTGATGAACCCTCATGGTCTTTTTTGTAGATGTTGTTTTATAAGTTTGATTTCACACTTGTAAATTACCTACCTTTTCATATTTCATATCAGTTTGTCGTCTTTTCTCTGCCAAACTAAGCACTTGGGGTTTTGCCTCCATCCCCCACATTCATCCACCTTCCTCTCCACCCCCCTGCCCCCCCCCCACAGACACAAGCACAACACATTTGAAATGCTTTGACATGCGTGAGGTTTGGCCTTATTAGTGCTTATGGTTCAGTCTGTACTCGGCGGGTAGAAGGTGAATCTTGTGTTATTTTTCCCTTTGCAGGTCTGTGTGCCTTGCGGAGAGTCCTGAAGAAACAGCCTCACCTCCCTGACAGCAAGGTGGCGGGGCTGGTGCGGATCACTCTGAGTGATTTCCTGCAGGCGATGAATGAAGTCAGGCCCAGCGCCATGAGGGAGGTCGCGGTCGATGTTCCAAATGTGAGTCGTTTGCACCCCCTTGCAGGCCGTACTGAGTTAAACCCTGAAAAAGACAGGGGCTCCAGGGAAACCAGTTTCCTAGGCTAAATTTGGAAGAAGAGTTTCAGTTAAAATACTAATAACATGGCTTTGCCTCTGGACTTCTTGTGAGCGTATTCAAACTAGAGCTACAAGTCTGGCGAGGTATTGGCCGGACATCTCATAGGAAACACTCAGTTGGCAGTTTGGAGATGCAGTTTTGGAATTCAAGAGGGAGGCAGGCTTCAGCGTTATGTACTATTAAGCATGGCCGGGTCCTGTGGGGCGTGGGGTGGCGTGGGGTTGGGGAGATGCCTTTTCTGTGTGGACCACCTGTTGATGTCCTCCATGTCCCAAGTGGGCCTGTTTTCAGGGGAAAAATGGCCTTATACTTTTCTTTGAATGTATTAATATTTCTAGAAAAGGAACAGTCTTTTAATACACTACTACTATGTATTATGAAGTGTCAGAAGAGCTGTTATGGAAGTTCATTTGGTCACAGACCATGCAGAGCAGAGACTTTGTCCATTTTGCAGGGTGGTAGATGGTAAAAATCGATCACAAATTCTTCCCATCGCTGTGTGTTTGCCCTTTGCACCTTGCCTTCGTAGCTCCCACCATGAAAGAAAGGGAGTCGAGTTCTCGACCCCTGGTGTCTGTGCCTGGCTGTGGACCTGAGAGCAGGCTTGAGAAAGCCGGGGGCTTGCCTTCCCCCTGCTCTCAGCCCTTGCGTGGATCACTCAGGGCACTCAGTCACAGAAGAAGGCTGTGCCGGTTCCTGGGGACGAGAGACCACTCAGGGTGGAGGCGAGCCCTCTCAGCTGAGGCTCGCGCTGGGCCAGTGGTCAGACACGGGACAGCCCCGCTGGACTAGCCCCCCCCATCAGAATTGACCCACACCAGAGGAGCCAGCCGGGAAGCACTCAGAGTTGTCTGAAGTAATAAATGTCTTTTGTTTTGGGCTACTAAATTTTGGGGTAGTTAGCAAAAGTTAGGTGATACAGACACTTGTTAACTTCTTACATTACAGAACACAATTGTTTTGTAAATTGAGCCTGGGAAGTGGTGCCCTAGAGGTAGGAACATCCGCAAGGACTAGCTGCTAGTTTAGGCTAGTTAATGTGGTTTTGAAATGTTTTTGAAACGTTTTCAAATTCACAACTGAATTTACAGCTTACCTTTGGGGTTTTTTAGAAGCTCTGTTGCAGAACATGCTAATTTAGTAAGAATAATTTGACAAATGGGGTTATGAAATATGAATGATTGATGTTAGGTTAGTAGAAACTTCTCATTTCTTTGGAATTTATGGTCTAAATTTGGGCACATTGGTATGAGTACTTTTATTTGCAGTATTTATCTGTATTTTATTGGCTACTTTTGCATAGTATAGTGGGTCAGCTAGATGCCTAACCATAAAACGCCATGTGTTTCAGATGGCAGGGTTGTAAATCAGCTGTGCCATCCAGAAGCACCTCACTGTGTAAAAGCTGCAGGGCCTGGGAAAGCACGCAGGGGGGTTTGCCCGTGCAGTGGCTGCCAGTGGAGAAGGCGGCTCCGCAGCGCTTGTCAGCTCCTGGGCCCGTGAGCTGACTTATTCATCACGGGAACTGGCCCTGTGGCTGCGTTTTTAATTGCGCTAATGAAAGGTTTTTTCCTATATTTTCTTTTGATACAGTATTTACAGTGCATGGACCTGTGCCATTTTCCACTTGGCACTTTGTGGTCTGGCCTTGGGCCAGGGTGTGCGGTGATGTGCTCATGGCTGAGCTGGCGCGGCCCCGGCCGAGGGGCTGCCTGGACTGCTTTCTGTGCTCACCTCGTGTTGTGAGAGATCCCGAGAAGTCCCCCTTTCTGTGACTGGGTTCCTCAACTTCACCCTTCTGATTCCTGGCTGCTGCATCTACAGGAATGTCTCCAAATTACTTCTGCAGAAAGTTCACTGCTTCTTTTGCTATAGAAAACATGTTTCAAGTAGCTAGTTAATTGTGAACGTTTTAAAGTAGTACATTGAGCATTCAGTATCTTTTGAGAAAAGATTTTAGTGTGTGAAATTAAAACCTTGAAATCACACTTGCCTAGCTATATTTAAGTTTGAAAGAAATGCCTTAAGATGGGAATGTTGCCAGTTATAATATAATACGTTATTAATTTCAGGAGACTGTAAGTGTTAGCCACTTACTTAAATTAATGTTTCCTTCTTTTGGACGCTCCGAAATGGTGATTATACCACCTGGTGTATTAAAAGTCAAATGTATTTTACAATTAATTGGTGATTAAAGCCAAACGTGTTTCTTTACCACAGGAATTCTTAGAATCCTTGAAAAGTCTAACATACAGTGAAAGTTCAGTTTGTCACCCAGAGATGACAATGGTTAATACTTTGTTTCAATAGATTTTTAAGATTTGTTTGTGTGCATATAGATATCTTAATATAGTTAATCTTAGGGTATAATTTTATATTCTGCTTTTTTCACTTAAAATTACGTGGTAAACAGTTTAATTTAAAATTTATTAGCTGACATCTTTTTAATGACTGAATAACAGACTTACATGTATAAGTTATAATTGTTTTATCCTCCCAATCTCAAATATTTAGGTGTTTTATTTTCATAAATAGTTATAAGCATGTTTTTGTCCAATCTTTGCATTTATGATTCATAGAAGTCGAATTAGTAGAATATCAAGTTTTTTTTTCCAGAAAGGTTGTTCTAATTTATAACCCTGTGATAAAAATTTTAAATTACAAAGAGCTTAAACAAAATCTTACTTTATTTTCACTTTAGCTCTTTTCTTTTTTACTTTCTACTAGAGTTTATTTTCTTGATTGAAGAGGTGCTCTTTTATTGTGAGGAATAATACTGGATAATATTTAGATGCATAGAGATTTTAAAAAGAAAATGAAAACTAACTATAATACACCGTCTCTTTCCTATAAAAATGTTAAATTTTTAGAGAAAGGGTGTAGCTAGATGAGTTTTTAATGGATTTTAAGTTTTATGAGAGCAGTTTCTTTTTATTTTTACCCTTAGTACTTAGCATATGACTAGTACATAAGAAATGTCCAATTGACACTTGTTGAATGAATGAGTGATACAGTTTTTCATGAAAAACGTATTAGATGGTTCATTTCAGACACATCTGAAAAAGTATGTCATCTTTCTTCTACACCAAGGTACAATATAATTAGTCTATTATTTCCCACATGTAACATTCTTCAGATTTTTCATATTTTATAAAGCAGCTGATTTCTAGAGCGAATATTGGCCCTTATTATTTGTTCAGTGAGTATAACATTTCTGTAATTAAAATGCCTATAATAGTGCTAAGATGTCTATTCTGGAAGGATATAGAATAGTCCTTTATATTTTCTGCAGAATCATATTTTCTTAATGTATTAAAAATTATTAAGGTAAAGAAAAAATATGCTTTTAATATTTGTATTTGTATATTATCTTTGCAGTGAGTCATTGCATACATACCCTAGCCATTATCACTGGTAAATAACATTTTAACCAAATATGTACAGTTAATCACTATCAAGTTTAATTTATTTATGCATTTTAACCACCACTCCCCGTCCCAGGCTTTCTCTATTTCATTTTATGCAGTTTTAAGTTATCCCTTATTATTTAGGGATAATCCATCTTTATACTTGTGATACTGCTTTTGGATTACAGTGTCCTGAATGTGGGCATTTGGTTCATAATAAGCTAAAAGCCAGTAAAAAGGTAGGGCTCTATTTTCCTGTGAACCCACTTTTATAAAGTGAACTGCAACCAGAACCTCAGGACTAACTGTGTGGCCCCAAACCCACTTGTAAACGTGGGTCCGGGTCCAGCCTCCATGTAGTGGGCGGTCTCACTGAGCGAAGGGAGCAGGGCGTTAGTTAAATAAACACTCCCTATTCACTCCCTTTTTAGGCAGTAGCAAACTTCTTAATTGTATGAATAACCAAAAGCCTGTCTGTTTCACTAATTACATATTCAAAATTTACTGATGTATTTTCACTTGGCACCTTTTGAGATGAGAGCAGATCTTCAGAATGTGACAAGCCAGGTGAATTTCATAGGATGAGCTCGTTAGCATTACTTTTCTGGTGCAGATTTGAATTAAATAGTCTAATTGACCATAATTACAGTTCATTCTTCATGTACCCCCAGGATAATTAGATGGAATTTATTTGAGTTTCTGTATTTTAAAAACAGCACTGTGTTCTCTATTTTCCTTATTTTTTACAGTTTCAAAGGATTGAGGGTTTCTGTGATGCTTTCCTAAATAACAGATTGCTTTTTTTGGAATAGATAGTACAACCTGTGGAAACTCTATTAACTCCACATCGGTTCTTGGCAGGGCTTCTGGATTCGGTTTCTTTTGATTTGGGTTCTTGTTGTCTAGACAGAAGAGTGTCTTCTATCACTCCCCAGATCCCAGTCTTCCTTGCCAGCTTCTCTTGTACGTTTTTATAGTTTTAAGTAATAACAATTGAACAGGAAAGCACATTTGGGAAAGTAGATTACTTTTAACCAGGAAATACTCTGTGCCAAAATCAAGATTGTAGTTTTAGCTTTATTACATATTTTAGAAGTTTAACTCTTTCATTCCACTTTTCTTTTTATACCTTTTCTCAGGCTTCTGTGGGGGCAGAAAGGAGGAGGAACGAAAGTTAGTGGAAGAATCACCAGTTTCCATTCTCAGATGTGATCCTGGATACCTCTGGTGAAATCAAACACTTTCTTTTAGATTGTAAATGGCAAACTCTTAGTTTGCGGTTTCTTGTGGGTGTCTCCTTCCGAGTTTAGGAAAAGTGCTGTACTTGTGTGTGTAGGTGACCGGTACTCAGTAGGACTTGCTGAGCATTTGCTGAAACACCGATTGTCCTTCGGAGCAGAGGAGACCCGTGGTGGGGGTCTGTGTGGTTCTCATGCGGTACTACGCTGCTTCACACTCCCTCTCCAGGCGCGGGCCTGGCCTCTCCTTCTAGTCCTTCCGCCCCAGTGCTTCTAGGAGCTGCGTTTCTGGAAGAAGTTCCTGCTCTGGCCTAAAGACCCTCAGCAGTCAGCAGCACTCGCTGTTGATCGCCTCTGGGGTGGAGGCTGAGCCTCTGGGTGGGCATGCCTCCCCAGCTCCCGCCTCCGGCACCCCCCCCCCAGTCCCATCACACATCGCTCTCGGCTCCTGCTGAGCCACCCCGTATTCTGCAGGCCTTGTTCCCCCCTCCGCCTGAACTCTCACGTACCACAGGTCTTGTGGTGTGACCTCCGATCCACACTCACACAGAATACACACGTGTGCCTGGAGGTCTTTGGTCCTGTTCTCACCTCTGCATTCCCACTGCTTGAAAGTAGTGGCAACTAATATTAATACATACACATTTGTTAAATGATTGAATGAACATTTTGTGAAGCGTTTTGGTTCATATTGGTTGTTATTTTTTCAGAAATAATCCTTTTACCTTTCTATACAAATGTGTTTTTTTTGGTAAAAGCTTTATGGAGATACAATTCGCATATCAGCTCGCTCACTCAAAGGGTCTACTCAGAGAGCTGTGCGGGGCATTCTCATCATTTCCCAAAGAAACTCTGCCTTTGACCATCGCTTCCCAGCCTGCCCTTCCTCCTCCCTCTAGCCCTAGGTAACCATGTGTCTGTCTGTTTTTATCTCTGTAGATTCGCTTGTTCTAGACATTTCATATCAATGGAATCAGATACGTGGTTCTTTGTGACTGGCTTCTTTTACTTAATATAAAGTTTACGCTGTTCATCCATGTCGTGTCATGTGTCAGCACTTCATTCCTTTTTCAGACAGATTATACTTTATTGTATGGATATAGCACATTCGATTTATCCATTCATTAGTTGATGGACATTTGGATTGCTTCTACTTTTTGGCTCCTGAATGAAGCTGCTACGAACATTGGAACATTTGTGCACACCTGTTCGGGGGCGGCGTGTGCCCAGTAGCGGAGCATCTGGGGCATTGGTAACTGTTCAGCCTTTTGAGAAAGCGGCTGCGCCGTTTTACACGCCCACCAGCAGTGTACGGAGGGTCCCGCGTGTCCACAGCCTCACCAACACTTGTTGCCTTCTGTCTGTTATATGGGGGCCACCCTAGTGGTGTGAAACGCATCTCGCCGTGGCTTTGTTCGCATTTCTAGTGGCTCTTCATTTGCTTATTTGGCCATTTTTGTGCATCTTCTTTGGGGAAATGTCTGTTCAGATTATTTGTCCCATTTTAATCAGGTTATTTGTCTTTTTATCACTGAGCTGTAAGAGTTCTTACATATTTTAAATACAAGTTCTTTTTCAGGTCTGTGGCACCTGACAACAGAAATCTCTGATTTGTAGTCATTTTCTCCCATTCAGTGAACTGTGACCTTTTTAAAAAGTCATATTCTTGATAGTATCCTTTGAAGTACAAACGTGTTGATTTTGATGAAGTCCAATGTATATATTTTTTTCTTGTTGTATTCAATTTTGGTATCACATTTGAAAAACCATTGCCAAATCCAAGGGCACTGTGGTTTTCCCTGTAATGGTTTTGAGAGTTTATAGTTTTAGCTTTCACATTCAGTCTTCTGAATCAGACTTTCCTTGGGCACTTTCCCGTTACTAGCTCCATGCTTTATCTGGGTTTTGTTAGTTTTCCCTAATGTCCTTTGTCCACTTCGGGATCCCACGTCGGCTGTCACAGTGCGAGTAGTCACCTGCCTCCTCAGAGCTCCCTAGGCTCTGACCATGGTTCTCACTTTTCCTGTTTTTAAGATCCTTGGCACTTTGGAGGTCGACTAACCGGTCAGTTCTTTGCAGAATGCCCTTCGGTTTGAGTCTAGCTGTTTTTATTGTGGTCAGGCAGGGATTCCAGGGTTTGGGGAAGAAGGCCACAGAGGTGGAATCCATTCTCACACAGCTTCGGAAGGGTATGGTGTTAATTTGGAGCTTTAGTTACCTGACTTAGAAGTCCTGCAGGCCCTCATTAGCACTCAGAGTTTCAGCCGAGGTGCAGCCCACCTGCCCGTTTGTTCTCAGGGGCCCTTCTTACTGGTGTTGAACTAACCTGCAGCCTTCCTCTTTACTGCGATGTCAAGACCTCTGATTGCACTTGAGATTCACCTGAAGGTCATGGAGAAAGGCCGGCCGGGAAGCTGAGCAGTAACCAGTGTGTGGGGGGGGGGGGGCAGAGTGGCCCCTCCTACCAGATTAGAGTCTGGAGGTCAGCGGAGCCAGCTCCTGCAGTCGGACTGCCGTCACTCTCACGTGCATCTCTTCCTCCCCCGGGTGGGCTAAAGAGTGAGGTGGTGCAGCCCCTTCATCCTCTTTAATTGCCTCGCTCCTGCTCAGCTTCCCTGCCACTGCTTAAATGTCAGGGTGTCTAGAACACTGTACCTGACCCTCTGGGGCCCTCCAAGGCCTCTTACGTGCTCTTATAGTGTCCTGTATTTTTTCTGGTTTTTAATTTGAGTAATTATTGGTGTATTCGCGTAATGTCTGCCTCTTCATCCAGACTGCAAGCTGCCCGGTGTAGAGAGAATGTCAGCCCCGTGCATCCTTCACCCCTCAATCTGCGGTTCTATCTGTGCGCCCAGAGCCTAGCTACGCACCCATATCTGAGGGAGGGAGGGAGTCAGTACATGAGTAAACGCATGCATATCTGATACTGAAACCTCTGCCACCTACACCTCTGGGGTCGGATCCCTTGTTGACACCTGCGATACACGAAGCCCCGTGCTTGTCAGAAATTATGAAAGGTGAAAGTTAGATAGCTTTTATCCCAGGGGAGGTAATTTTTGCTCCACAACCTACCACATAGGCTTGCACAGTTCTCCGAGACTTGCTTCACCTTTCTCATTGTATTCAGTGTGTGCTTGTGGCAAATCTCTAACTTCTCTGGACAGCATCTTCCTCCAGAATCGTCCTGCGGTGTCCTCTTTCAGGCCTGGCTCTCAGGCCAGCCCCGCCCCACGACAGTCACACCCCTGCCTGTTGCATGGAGCACATTTAGCACCCAGGGACAGGTTTAATTATGAGGAAAGATCTTTTGTCCTTTTTCTAAATACCCTTCTTAAGGCTGTGCTCCAAGGCTTGTTTTCTGACATCTCCTTTCCTTTGTCCTCGTACCTCTCTGCCATCCAGCCAGACGTCAGCACAGTCCTCCTCCCCCAGTGCTCTGGCGCCCTGGCCAGCACTGGTGCCTGCCCCGCATGGGAGCTTCCTTCCTGGTCTGTGTCTCAGGTTGCGGAGGCAGAGCTGCTGAGGGGTCTGCTTGCACGAGTTGGCTCAGCTTTCTGACGTAGAGGGGGGCCTCTTCTCTTGGCCTCCTACTTAATGAAAACTTGGAGCATTGCTCTGGCCAGTCTTGGCAAGAGAGGGGTTTTCTTCCCATATCTGCAGACATTTATTGTCCACCAAGCATCAGAGGAGATCAGAGGAAAGTGCTTGAATTTACAGCCCAATTATTTGGACAGATCTGGGCTACAAAATGTCACGCATGCTGTATATCCCCTTGCACGCTTTCACATGTTGGTGACACTTTTCACTAGATGTAACCACACGTGCCGTTGTAACCCTAACTCTGTCTCCTAGTTTTCTCCTCCCACCTCCCACCAGGCTGTCCCCCTGCCATTTCTACCCTTCTGCTGCTTTGTAGTTAAGGTGGTACAGAGAAGTACATGTCTGCCTGTTGGTTCGTCCCTTTCCCAGCCCTCTAGCTGCCGTGGTGCACGAGGCACTATGTTGGGAGGTCCTGGTGGTAGACACTTTCCTAACAGAGCCCTTTCGTTGGTGATCGTGCGTGCCTATCATAAACTCCCAAAGAAGAAGAATCAGAACTAAGTTCATTTAAACCTTTTTACTATTTAAATCATTTTTTCTGGGCCTTTTATATGGCTTATTCCAGTTTGGAGGCATTTGGTTCTGTGTTACATGTGGTTGATTTAAAATTTGCTTGAGAAACGTGTTGCTTAGCATTTGGGCATGGGGGCCGGTCGGCAGGAGTCCCTGTGTCCCGCTCTCTCCCTGTGTTCCTCACTTCCTCTGTCCGCATCCTTTCCCTTTCCCCAGGCCTGCGCATTGTGCCGCAGTCAGAACGGCAGGAGTTACTGAGCAGCTTCCTTAAATAATCAAAGCATTTTCTGCTGATAATCAAAGCATTTTCTGCAGATCACAGTTAAATTATTTATGGTATTTGGTAAATTAGTAAAATACAAAATATTTAATGAAATGTGAAGAATCTTTTTAGGTAAAACTTTGTATCACTTCTATATGTGAGTTTTTATTTTTTAAATTAATGGCATTCTTTTTGGGTTTTTTTTGTTTAAAAGTTTCCATTTTTTATATGAGTTTTTTTTCTGTACTTGTTTATCTGTCAAAAGTAGTTGTTTAAAAGCTCCTTTTGGAAGTGGTTACTCATTTTTAAGTTGGATTAAGGTATAAATGAGATCTAAGACGGGCTCATTCAGGTAGTAACATGTTAGGTAGAAAACGTTGACCTCACACATTACCCACTCGCCAAGGACAGCTCAGAGTAAACTTACTCAGGTGCGCTGGGGATGCAGGGATGGTTTGGGGATGGAGTTCAGGGTCAGTGTGGTAACCAAACCAACTGTGGCATATTTGTCTTGAAGTTGACCGTGTTTTCCGTGTGTTTTGGGATATGTGCATTTTTTTTTACTTGAATAATTCCAGTATCTTAATGTTTTCCTGCATGAATTAGGACTTCCAGGGGCATCTGTCTCTCGTAGTTTTTACAGCGTTTCACTGAGGACCTGAATGTGATTTCCCAAAGAACAAGGTTACCTCGGTCAGTGGTAGTTTGCAATTAGTGGCAAAGTTGTGGTGGACAGTTTTACATTCTTTCTCACCTACTTTTTTAGCTCCCTGTGCTCTCTTACCTGTGAAATTGTTAGCTGTTTTGAACCCGAGCTCCCTTGTGCACAGAGGAAGTGAAGCAGGCAGAGGGGAAAGCTGAGTCCAGAGAGAAAGGGCAAGGACAAACACCAAGGACGTCGCGCTGCCTGCAGGGCTCGCTGCTCCGGGGCTGCCCTTGCCTCATGACCCACCCCCTTTCCTTGACTTTTCAGAGTCCACATGGCCTTGGGGTTTGTATTGTGAATGAAATTTTTATTCTTAATCAATGGGGGTGGGGGAGGAGTAGGACTGTAGGTGGTTTATGACCCTGTAGGAGAACTGGAACTTTGACTTGTTTTTAAAAAATCTTCATAGAGTACATTTGTAAAGCAGAGGGGAAAATACTTGTCATTTTACAATATAAAGCTAAAGGCTCTCAACATATTTTCACTTAGATCTGAGAATACATTTTGAACACTACTGCTTCCTAATTTGGCTTTTCCTTCATTAAAGCAGCATCTAGAAATCTACTGTTTTTCTTTTGGATCTTGGAGGTTGAGTTTTCTCAACTTTCTTTCTGCATTATGTAGCATCTGTAGTGACTTGGTATGTTTATGATTTCAAAACAAAATGAATGCGCTAGTATATGGCCCAGCAGAGGATTTGGAGCAGGCGCCAACCCATCAGCTGCTGCCTGGCTTCTGGTCCTTAATATTGGGACTCGTTAGCCTGAAAGAACAAAATGAACAGTATTCTTTGTTGCAATATTTTCTATAAAAATAACACTTTCAAAAGAATTTTTGTCCCTGGCGGTGGAAAACTTGGCACACAGCAAGCAGGAAGACCCACAGATGTTCGAGGAGCTGTTGGCCTCTCTGGAGTGCCTACTCCCTCTCTCCCGGCGACTCTCCCCTCCCCCCCCCACCCCATGTTGGCGTCCTGTGCTGTGGTTTTCATTTGGTCCCCTTGGGTCTTGTCCGTACAGGGCTTTTCTTTCTTTCATTCTTAGCCCGATCATCTGTGGGTGTGTGGTTTGAGATTTTTGGTGTGTATTGTTAGATTTTTGTTCAGAAAGTACTGAGAGATGTTTAGTGGGGTGGGGTGGCGGGTGGGGCCCTCTCCCTTGGGAGATTCCTGCCCCTGCTCTGTCTGTGCTTGTTGGCCAGCTGTTCCTTCCCGTCTCACTTTGCTGCTGATTCAGAGGGTCACAAAGCCATCTGGGAGCAGTTGTCCCCTGTTTTCACTGGGGCAAAGTAAGAAAGAAAAAGCCCCACTATTAGCAGCAGTGATTTGGGTTAGAATGTAGGGATAATGTGGCAGTTGTGATAGAGCGTCATAACTTGAGTAGAAAGGGAGAGTTATTTAAAAAAATTTAGAAGAGCATAAGAGAGGATTTGCTAAAAGATGAGAAAAGGACTGAAGGTGGGACAGTGACTGGCTAGTTTTTGAATTCCTGTCCTAGGTCTGGGGTTTTACTGTCTCACGCTGTTGTGTGTTCTCTCCCAGACTGACTTTTCCTGTGACTTCCTGGGCTTTGAGACTCTCCTGTGCAGCTGGAAGCTCTTTAAGCCGATTTACATTCATGTCGAAGTCATGTCTTAGCTGCAGACCTCATTTATTGGCACTCTGGTGCTTAAAGTTTAAAACTTGTTTGCCTTTGGTGCAAGAAATGTAGTGATCAGACAAAATGAGAACGAATAGAAGAATGATGGTAATTATATATTGCTTGTGAACCACATGTGTGATGGTTTGATCTTTTACCTTTTGTCACCACTCCTTCAGACTATAACTTTATTACTGTGTTTCAGACTTTTAAATAAAATAATACCTTGTGTTTATTAAATAGGTACTGTGTGCCTGGCCAAATGTAGCTGATTTAATAGATAGCGTACTGTTTAATTCTTACAATAATCCTGGGAATTGTATGTGTATAAAATTGAGAATACATTATGATTTCATTGAAAAAACACACAGAGACACATGCATGTGCATGTAATTTTGAAAGGCTAGAAAGTTCTACACCAAAATATTAATTAACAGTGCTGACTTTTAGGTGTGGGGGAAGGATAATTCTTATATTGTCCTTTATGATTTTTATAGGCTTTACTTATTATGTATTAGTTATCTTTATGATCACGTGAGGTGGGGATCACTACTGTTTCCATGTTCCACAGCCTTGGCATGTCTTACATATATGCAACAATTTCCAAGTCTCTGTCCTCACCGTCTCACATGTTTGGGGACTGTGGAAGTATTTTATGTACCGTCAGTAGTTTTTGTAGTAATTTGTGTGATGACATATTTTATGTCTTTAGACGAAGACTTTGTCTTTTAGGATACTGTTCTTGGCCCTCTCTAGATCACAAAATTTTGGGAGTATGATCTCACTCATCCTTGTACCTTCATAGTCCCTAAGACAAGTCCGGCACATAGAAGATACTCGGAAGTGAATTAATAATTAAGTGAGTTCCTTAATTTCCAAACATGTTTCTTTTTTTCTTTTAAGGGAACTCTCAGTTATACAGTTGCCCACAGCCGAGCCCTGGCTGTTGCCCTTGGTTCCATGTCCCGTTCGCACCTCTCCAAGTCCAACTCATTCCTGTCAACGTGGACGAAGTGGTCGGGTTAGCAAATTAACAATGTGCATTGAGGGGCCAGAGAATAAGAATGTGCACTCCTTTTAATCCAGGGATCTTCTTAAAATAATCCCCCAGAAAGCAATTTAGAAAAAAATTAAATGATCTCAGGATTAGGGTTGGGAGTACAGCATTCTCCTGGTTCTGTGGACAAAAGGAAAACGGCCCAAAGACCTTGCAGGCTGAGCTGGGAAAAGTCATCTTTTCCTGATATTAACAAAGAAACAAACAGCCCCCCCCCTTTTTGCATTTGTGGGTTGTTTTCTGACTTCTCTTCCTCTTCATTTTCTCTTGCCTCTTAATTGTGGGTGGTGCCCAGCACCCACATCCCAGGAACAGAGGCTCATGGCCAGCAGTTTCAGTGGGTCTCGTGGACTCTGTTGTTTGTAGGGAGAGATCTCTGTTGTTTGTGATGCTCACATTTCTCCTGCTCAGTTTTCGTCTTTTGAATGTGCTGTCCTGCATTTTAGTTTTAAAAACCTATTATGTTTACTTTCCCTCCTGAAGATTGTTTTTCTGTGGTCCACATTCTATCAATCCCTCTTGACACCTGCACTTTTAAATTCTCCCTCATTCTTGCTCCACCCTCGAAACCCTGCACTGGAGACCTGCAGTGTCCTCTGGTGTGTCTTCATCGTCTGCATGTGCGCCCCCTCATTCGGGGTCGTTTCTTGTATTTAAGGATGTTTGTGGTTGGTTCACAGTTGGTCACCCTGCACTCCCTCTCCTCCGAATTTTGTCAGTCTTCCTGACGCTCAGGTCAGACCTCATCGTATTCCACATCAAGCCCTTCCGGGGGTTCTTAAAGCACTAGGGAGGTAACTCCTTCATCTGGTCCTTCAGGGCCCTCTGCTTCTGTGCGGCCTCAACTTACGGTTCTAATTTTACTTCTCTCCCCCCGTTTGCTTTTCTCTTATCCTTATCACGCCTCCTTCTGAGTCTTTCCTCATATCTTGGCCTCTACCTGACCATGTGCCTATTTTCACATTTCCAGATCTTATGCGTGCTGCAAGTGTTGGATTTCTGATTCGCCCTCTGGCTGCAAGGAATCTCTCTCCCTGGGAACTCCCAAAGGCCTTTTCTGTCTTTGTTACTGTGCTTAGGATCCTTTCCCTTGTACTATGGTTATTTATGTGTGTGTTACCCGTAGTTGTTAAGTTCTTTAAAGCTTGTGTTCCTATTTCTTAATCATCTACTATGTAGCTCTTAATGCATATTTATTAAGTAAATAGTATGTGAAGAGCTATCTTATTTGGGGAGTATTTCATAGTTGAGAGAGAGGAACAAAATTTTGAGGGTATTTCATTAATATGCCAAAGACAGAAAACATTGTGTGTTCCACTAGGACCTACGGAAATAGATTCGCAGGTATTTGCTAAAAAAGAAATATAAGAAATTATCTATGTAGACGAAACGTTGGGTCCCTGATTCAAACCATTCAGACAGGCGAAACCTAGTATTCACAGCCGTCCAGGAGAGAAGACGGACTTAACAGTGTGTTCACTCATAGGACAGCCATCCGTGTAAGACTTACAAGCAGAAGCATTTTGTCTGTCTCTAGCACTTCTGTAATATGCAGATTGCATTTCACGAGCTCCTAATTAATCTTGATGTTGGGATTCCTTTATAGGATCTTCCTGATTTTTAAGTGATTCTGTCCCCTTTCTTGCATTTCTTTCTTTTTTTTTTTAAGTTCTCTGTCCTGCCAAACTTATGTTTAGGAAACGTTCTGTTTTGCAGGTATCCTGGTCAGATATAGGGGGACTGGAAACCATCAAACTGAAACTGAAACAGGCTGTGGAATGGCCCTTGAAGCACCCGGAGTCTTTCACCCGGATGGGTGTTCAGCCACCTAAGGGAGTTCTTCTGTACGGGCCACCCGGATGCTCCAAAACAATGATTGCCAAGGCTCTGGCCAATGAAAGTGGACTGAATTTCCTAGCCATAAAGGTATGGTGTTAAGTTTTTAAATGCTGCTCTCTTTTCCTGCCCCCTAGCATCCATCCTGTGATTCCGTCCCTTCAGAAAACTTGAGAAGGTGACTTAGGAGTAGCTGATTTTCATTTGGGGTTGATAGTAATGGAATAATATAGGGAGATGAGTAAGGTAGCGTGAGCCGTGAGTGCATCAGGATGGACAGTCAGGGCTTAATTCAGTTCCTTGATTCTCAGTATTTCTTACACTCTTGTGTAATAGGAACTAGTCTTTTTTAGTTTTTACACTTTTAAATTATACTGATCACTTTTGCTTAACCAAGATTTAATTATAAGTAAATAGGATTGTGAATTTAATATTTATATACAGAGGATTTTCAGAGAAATCCAATACTTTATATGGTAAAACTAAATTTCTTAAAAAAAGACTTTTGCACAGGAATATACATGTACATTGTTTATACTCTGGAGCACATGCGTACATTTTATCTGTTCACCTCCCTGCCCTGTTACTTGGGGCAGATGGTCCCATCTGATATGCTGTTATACAGTTACCTTAGGAACAGATAGTAATTTTGTTATTAGTCTTTATGGAACACAGTTATGTAGCCAGTTACTAAATATGCATACGTAAAACCTTAAGTCTACTTCTGTGGACTCTACCACAAGTATATGTATTTAAAATATTAAATTGCAAATTTATTTGAGAAGAAGTATGTGATAATGTTTTGATATCACCAGAGACTTTGTTAAATAACAAAATATATTTTCTGTCTTACAACATGGAAATCTTTGGCAGCTTGAAAGCACAAAACCGATTTCACAGTAGAGTATCGGTTTGTTACTTCTTAGAAGTTTCTGTGCAGTGATACGTAGCTCTGTCGAACTGTTTCCTTCCTGAGCATCAGGGTCTTCTCAGTCCCTGCTGTCTGCGTATGGTGTGTTGCTGCCTTCTCTGGGGAGGATCCTGGACCGTGCAGACTGAGGGGAGCGTGTGTTCGAGAGTGTCAGCCGAGCCGAATCCCAGCCACGGTGCTTAATGTTGGAGGGATGGGCGGCCTCGAAGTTTCCAGAACTGTGCTGATTATTCTTCAGTTCCTGTCCTGTTAACCTTGTGGTAGTGAACAGGGCCGTTTTGCTGGCATTTTGTACTCTTCACTACTGTCGTCTCTGCTTTCCTGTGCCTGCCATGTCCTATACTCCCCAGTTGTGTGTGATAAACTTGGACTCTTCCCTGTCTACTAGAAATTTGAACTGTTCAGTTAGGACTTCGCTCATAGTTGTTTTCTCTTGAATCTCAAGATTACATATATTTTCTTATAAACTGGCACCTCACTTCTCATGACCCAAGGTAACAGTTCCAGGTGCTACCAGGACTGTTCCCTGGCCTATCCTAGGATTACTTAAAAATATATTTATCACCATTTTTGAATATGATACTTCATAACTTTACATAGTTTCACTTTTGTCTGTTTTCAGTGTGAGAAAATGATTCAAAAGGTTCTTTGAAAGGTTTATCTTAGACACTGTTCCTGTAAAGTAACCAATCATGTGTTCAGCTTTTTTCCCCCAAATTTTCTTGTTGATTGATTTGAGAGAGGGGGGGGGAGAGAGAGATAAAATTGATTTCCTGTTGCACTCACCTGTCCATTCATTGGTTGACTGCTGTACGTGCCCTGACCGGGCAGCAGCACGGCGCCTTGGGGTGTCAGGACAACTCCACCCAGCTGAGGCGCCTGGCCAGGCTGTGCTCCGCTTTGTAACCAAGTTTCTAGTGCCTTTAGGTCACCCACACAAAAGACAAGTGATGTGAAGAAATTTTCTGAATAATTTTCTTTCGTACTCACTTAGATTATCACAGCCTACTTACTAATTTTTATTTAGTATCGATTTTTGTTCAGTATAGAATTTATTGTAGTTTCACAGTATTATTTTTGAATTTGGGTGGAGGATATATTTAATGAACAGTGGGTGTTCATTTCACCATTTTTCAACTTTCCTATATGTCTAAAATTTTTCAAAGGTAAAAGCTGGAGGAAGCATGTAAAACCAATTTGCTTTTCTGTGCTCTTTCATCGGTGCTTTCCTCTTGGTCTGACTGTGCGAGAAGAGGTAAAGGAGCATGGTCACACCGCTTACATGTGGGGGTGGGGTCAGAGGGTTGGGGGTTCGTGTTGTGTTGTGTCTCTCGTACCTTTCCACGAGACTCAAGGTGCGTTTTGGGTCCAGCATACACATTTGTTTAGTAAGGGTTTCAGTGCCGTCATTCAGTGTGAGATTTTTGAAATAACAAGTCTTATATGTTTTGAAAGTAATCAAAAAAAAGTAGTTAGACGCAGGGATTTTTTAGCCAGTTGGAAAACTCAAGTAATTTAGATATATTGAAAGAAGGGGCTCCCTAACTCTTTCTCAGGGTTAGTTAATTACCTTTACTTCCCAAGATGAAGAATTGAAAGGCCTGAAACACTTTAGTCTGAGTTTGCAGAAGTGCCCTCCAGCCGTCTGGTCTGAACAGTGCCTGAGAGGCGCGCGCTCTGCTGCGAGTGAGACGCCACCTTGGCCGGCTGCGCGGGCTCCTCACGCCCTTTGGCATCTGTGTGTGTCGTGTGCGGGCGGAGCGCTTGACAGAAGCTTACGTGTAGCTTGTCGTCTGGGTCAGTTACGTCAGAATGTTTTCCAGCCGACATTTCCTCTCTGCTCCTCTCTTGCCTTTGTCTGGAGTGCTGCCGTGGATTAATTCCCTGGGTGCAGCTGGGCTGCTCTCCTGGGGTGCCTGCTGCTGACTCCAGAGGAAGGGTGGCTGGGCCTCGGACGGGGACGGGGAGCTGGAATTAGACATGTAGCATTCGGAATAGCTTTACACAGCATGGCAGGCAGGTCCTGACGGCCATCGTAAGTACGGGTTTGTAGCTGGAGAGAATGGCCCTTTCTAGAGATGGCAGTGCAGATGCTGAGACCCAGTGTCGCAGGTTCTGCGTCATAGACAGTAAAGGAGATGGGGAGAGACACGGGGTTGTCGTGGGCACGTGTGCGGGGACACTTCCCTGGCAGCCCTCGGACGGTCAGCACGGTCCTTCTGGAAAAGCGTGGTTCTTTCCCTCGGAAGGGGAGTGAGTTTGGGGGAGAGCTTGGATTCCACTTCTGGGGAGGAACAGCTTGAGTTCTCTTCCCTTCCCTGCCAGCCTTGGTTGCTTTTTAGGGTTTTTACTTCCCCACAGCCTGGTATTTAATGCCTGTTTTCAAACTCTTTGAAGTGCTTTCCCAAAGTGGCCTTCTGTATGTGCTGATGCTGTTCTTTTCATTAATTTTCGAGATCCTTTACTTACATTACATACATGTAATTTTATCTCATGTGAGTTTGGGTTTTTATGGGCATATTCCGTAACATTTAACCATAGTTAACACTTAGGTTAACTTGCCTTCCCTAGACATTTTAGAACTTAAAAAAACTTGATTTGAATTATAATGGCCAAAAGCAACAGGCAGGTGTCAGACACATTTAAAAAGCCCTCGGGAAGACCAGGAGAAACCCAGCAGATTAAAGGGGTGAAACTGCAAGAACACAAGGCGTAAGTATTACCCTTGAATTTGTGACTGATACAGTGTAAAACAATGAAACAGTAACAGACCAGTTTAGTTCCCGTCGGATTCCACAGCTGGACAGATATTTCACGTGTATTTATGTGTTTCTGTTGTTTTATAAGCATGAACACTTGATCTCAGCCATGGAAACAGCTAGTAGTGCCACCCCAGCTAAGCCCATTTATGGTGCTTCCTTTCCGTGTTTTTTCTTGCTCACCCTTATCAGGGAAGCACCTGGAATCCAGGCAGGTGGAACATGGCAGGACCCACACGCCGTAGTGTCTGGTAAGTGAAGCTGGAAAAGAAGTAACCTTCCCCAGCCTCGTTGGCCTGATCCACCCCTGGGATTCATGTGTCCCTTACTAAAGAGTGGAGCAGCTTAGGAGCAAGTGTGGGGCGCGCTCAGCCCCTGCCAGCCGCTGCGACTGAGAGTTAGACTTTGCCCTGCCACACGATCTGCTCCCGCAAACACCTTGCGATTTGAATCGCTGGTACTATGTGAACTCTTAAGAGGACATTTCCCTTTTTTTTAAGGACTTGGCAAAAGCAGAGGACATCATGGTTTTTGGAAAGAGCAGCAGTCTGGGAGCCGGAGCCTGCGTTCTCGTTCCCACCGTCCCGTCCGAGATGGACTTCCCCGGGGCCTGGGGCGTTCTCGCGCCCGCAGGCTGGGCCCCCCGGCTCGAGTGAGGCAGGCTGGGCCTCAGGGCTCCTGTCGCCCTTCCTCTGACCCCTTTCTGTGGCTGGCTCGTGCAGTGCTGCTCCTCTTAGGTGTCGCTTGTCCTTCATGCCTGTTGGTGGCTAAGCACTCAGGGCATTTTCTCGGATTGTCAGGTGTGATGAGCAGTGAAGACTTGAGTCACCGTTCTGCTGTTTTCTAAGCTGCGTGACTTTGTGCAAATTACTTCCCTGTGTTGTACTTCAGGTTTTTTTCTGTAAAGCTGTAATCATAAGAACATCCATCTCAGAGGAACATGGTAAGCTGGTAAAGGAGAATGGATATCAAGCCTTTAGCAAGACTTTATAATATTGGCTGATGCTGCTTGTTGCTGCTTTTTTCTGTTTAAGAATTGGATATATATTTGATTGCAGATTGAACAAAAAAGTATGACAGCCCATTTTAGATTCCCTCAAGTTTTGTATTAGTTTTAGAATAAAATGTAGTACATATCTTTGAAAGTGAATTTAATCTTTTGCAACTCCGTGTACCAGAATACAGCGATGTTTGGCAGTTTGAACTTCAAGCTCAAAATAATCTTCCTTAGTGATGATACTGTTTGATCTTTTTAGAGAATTCTGGACCCACGTCACGTATCACTTTAGCCTCTGGGACTGCATTTCACAGCCCATCTCCCAGGTGACGTGTGTCAGTGCGGACGTGGTTCTGCACGTGATGCCAGGTGCTTCAGGGGCCCTGACGTGCGTCCTCACTGCCTGTGAGCCACGCATCAGTTACTTGGACACAGACTGTCGTCACAGTGCTCGGTTCTAGTTAGATTTTCAGATGTCTTCTTTCCTTTTTCTTTGTTTTGTTTTTAGAGAAAAAGCACCGTTCCTTCTGCACAGGTTCCCCACAGCCCTCCTCCGTGCGGGAGAGGAGGGAGCCTGCACTGGTTGTGTCTGTTTGCCGTGTTTCCCCGTTTCCACCGGGGTACCGAGTCTGTCTGCCTGCACACCAGATCCTCGACATGCAGTGGTCTTTCTGGCGTCACGGGCAGGCTGCTGGGCGGGTTCCCCGAGGTCACCTGAGGTCGTGGTCCGGTGCTCTCTGGCAGTGGTGCTGGAGCTGCGTTCTGTGTGAGAACCAGTCTGTGGAGCACAGCATGGTTTCTCCAGATACTCTGACTGCTTGCCTGCAGTTAGGCCAAGTAATTAGACAGCAGAATAAATGCATTGAACGTATTGCCTATGTAGAAAAATGTCTTCGCCGGATTACTGTGTCACGTCATGCCCTAGACTTTTATGAAGAGTTGCTGTAAAACAGTAACAGTAATGCACAGTTGGGATGGTAATAATTATAACACAAACAACACGGACGCCAGTAATTTCCTTTCTGAGTATGATCAGGCCACACTTGCCTAATTAGTCACCCTAAACTGAATAAATTCTGCATAAGCATTTCTTCCTCCTCCCTCCTCACTCTCCCTGCTCCAACCCCTCCCCAGCACAAACCCACTCTCCCAGTTATCTGAAGCTTATTTATTGAGTGGATCCTGATTCTTGTTTTCTTGTTCAGATCCTGAACTCTGTCCACAGCCCCCTCTGGGTGAAAGTGTCGTGTATCTCATGTAAATGAATGGCACTGCCTTTGCTCATGTGACTTTGTATTTTATATTACTGGCGGGCAGACCTTGTTCTGCTCTGCGGTGCAGGACTGGGACTGTGAGCGTGCAGGGCGAAACCGCGCAAAAATGACCTTAGTAATCAGTGAGGAAAAGTTCCACTTTTCCGTGGCCTTAAAAAACTCGGCACAACATTTGGAACTCCGACTCTTGTTTGTAAATGTGTAAGGCGTTGCCCGTACGACTGCTTTCTCGCTGGTTCTTCTGCTTCCAGACCGTCTCCTTAGGCCAGCCTTCCTTCACAGTTTGACGGTGCAGTTCTCCATTTCACGAGAACACTGCAGTTCATTTACTCACTTTTATACTAACCAGTTTTTATCTTCAGGTTTAGTTTTTGTTGTGAACAGTGCTTCAGTAATACGTTCTTGTACAGCTCTTGTACATTGAAGTAGAAGTTCTTGTCGTTGGTCATCGTAAACATTACTAGATGTTATGAAGTTGCTTTTTAAGTGTCGTTTACTTTTTCGTTAATGTTTTGATCAGTTTTCTTAATATTTTGAAGTCCAGGTTTTTCACTCGGGAGTTGTATCATTGATATTTTTTATGATTTTTTAAAAATGTAGATTGGGGTCAGCTAACTATTGTAAGCCCTCACTTAACATCATCAGTATATTTTGGAACCTTAAAGGAAATGATGTATAATAAAACTAATTTTACCATAGGCTTATTTTTTTCTTTTTTCCAATTTATTTTTTATTGATTTTATTGGGGTGACATTGGTTAATAAAATTGTACAGGTTTCAGGTGTACAATTTAAAAACACACTGTCTGCATATCATATTGTGTGTTCACCACCCAAGTCAGGTCTCCCTCCCTCACCCTTTAATCCCTCCTTCATCCTCTTCTGCCTCCACTAACCACCCCCCTTGTCTCTGGCAGTCAGCATATGGGTAACTGTGTCTGCGAGTCTGTCTTTCTTTGTTCAATCCCTTTGCCCTTCTCCCCCAGCCCACACCCTTTCCCTCTGACGGCTGTCACTCTGCTCTGCTCAGGCTGGTGATCTTGTGTGCTGTTGAAGCGTCAGTGTGCTCTGAAGAAAGGCCTTAAGAGCTTCCTACAGTTCAGGTGCACGTAATGCCATCTGTTCAGGCTGGTCAGAGACCTTCCTGATTTCTTCCTGGGTTTTGACGTATTTCCCATTTGGAAGGCGCAGAATAAACCCACCGAGGACTCTCCTGCAGTGTGTTTCTCCAGGAGTGTTCTGGATGGGGCGCAGTTCCTCTTCTGTGTGTTGGCGGTACCTGTGTGGCCTCTGTCCTAGCAGCACTGGTCCTGCATGTGGTGGTCATCTCCGTGCAGCGGTTTCTTTACGGAAACTAAGCATCACCTGTACCAGTTTGTGGCATGAGCTGACATTCTGCTAGCGTTTGCCAGTGTGTCTCAGTCAGGTGTTTTTGGTTGATGTACATCATGTAGCCGGTGCTCAGGCCAGGGCCTGAGTACGTCCCCTCAGTGCCTGGAGCCATGGCATGCATGGGATAGAACGTGAACCTTTTTCAAAATAAGGTGTTCGCAGAAAGAGAAACACACACACACACAACACCTGTTGGGTTTGCAGCTGGATTTGGGGAAAGGGCGTCACGAGGAGCCAGGTGCTGGGCAGAACCGTGAGTGTGGTGAGAGGATGCTCCCACGGCCGAGGAGGACGTCGGGGCTGTCGGACAGCCGCTCCACCGGTGTCTGCGGGATGTGGTTGTGGGCCTCAGGCAGAGGTGTTTTGTTTCTTTTTAATATCCAGTGACTTCTTGTGATGGGATGACTGTGTAACGTGAGAAAGTAGATAGGTGTGCAGTAAAAAAGGAAACCCACTGCTTTTCCATGCCGTGTGTGATATGTTAGGTATTTAAGAAAGAAGAAAGTGTCAGACTTCAGAAGAGCTGAATGTCAGAAATGTGCGCCCTTGAACCGGTGGTAGGCAGCGGGTCCCTGGGAGACCCGCCACCTTTACAGGACCCGCCTGCTGGTGTCCAGTCACTGACGATTGGTAGGATTTTGTTACCCACACCGTTGCCCTGTAACAGTGCCCTTGTAACATGCCTGGACTCAGAGGGCAAGAGGGATTGCCCCTCACCCAGGCGAAGTGCTGAGTGGCAGATAGCTGAGGAAGATGCAGACTTTTGAGGGTGACGAGGGTCATTGCCACAACGTGACACTGCCATGGCCCTGCGACACTGTTGCACAGGATAGGTCTCCTCTGGCCAGGGCACGGCTGAGGGGAGCACGTTGGGCCCTGGAGAGGCGTGTGGTCAGCCTCTGGGTGGCCAAGTCAGGGAGAGCAGACAGCAGCAAGTCTCAGGGGAACCCTGTGGCATCCCGCCATGGACTCCGTGGTTTCCACTCTGTTTCCAGGAGTTCCATGCAGTCCTAGGGACAGAAGCCCTGAGGTCGGTTGATCTAGCGGGCTTCGACCCTAGCAAATGGACCCACTTGGAGCGGGCAGCGGCTCGGCCTGGGAGCTCAGCATTTCCTTTGCTGACCTCCAGTTTGAACCACTCTGTCCTCAGTGCCCTGGCCGTGCCTGACAGAGCATGAAGATGTGGGCGATGGGCAGACAGATGAAGGACACATTTACGGTCACAGCCTTTCCTTTGTATGGATGTCGTTTTGGGACACGGAATAGCTTTAATTTCTGAGGCACAAATAACACCCAGTGAAAATAAGCATGCTGAAGGAATTAATTTAATTAAAAGCAGATTTTTGTTTATCCTTCCCCCACCCCCACTTTTTCTTTCTAAATGCATGTATTTGCTCTTTCCTCGAACTGAACACTTGTTTCCTCTCATGCAGGGGCCTGAGTTAATGAACAAGTATGTCGGCGAGTCGGAAAGAGCTGTCAGAGAGGTAAGAAGATGATTCCTCGAAGCGGAGCTCTGCCCGCCGGGAGAGCGCACTTCTTCGGTCCTCCCGGAGATCTCCGTCTTCCTTTGGGTCACAGATTTCGAGTTCCACATCCCAATTCTAGTGGTATACTTTTTCTTTAGGCAGATATTATTTTATTATTTAGAAATGCAATTTTGATTAATACTTTGTTTTTAAGCCTCATAGTATACCACCCTTTAGTTTTACCGAAGATTTTAAAAGCAAGTACCAGCATTCTGTAGACGGGCCGGGGTGTGTGTCTGCTGCTGTCTTGTCCGCTGTGGTGTGCATGTATCGGGCTGATTGATTGCACATCGCGGTCTAAACCGTTTTCCAACGAAAACCAGCCGATCACTGGCTAACATGGCACTCCTTCCCCCAGGTCTTCCGCAGAGCAAGAGCGGTGGCTCCTTCCATTGTTTTCTTCGATGAGCTGGACGCCCTGGCGGTGGAACGGGGCAGGTAAGCACCGCCGAGTGGGCTCACTGGCACGGCGGCCGCTGCGGTGCAGAGTGTGTGCCTCTGGTGCTGCTTTGTTTCTTCGTCCCTTGGGCCTCCAAGAAAGCGTTTCGCCATTCAGGCAGTTTTTCCCGTTGCACCCATTCAGTTACTTCACATGTACAGTTCCATATGCAGCTAAAAAACACTGGTATTCATTCGGGGCATTGAGTTAATTTTTATAGTTTATTATCTATGGAAGGATCCTTAGTACTATTTATCAGAATTTGAGTTTTTATAAATATATGATTAAAACAATAAACAAAGGTCAATTAAGTATAAAAATGATAGAGCCCCATTATAATAAAAGGTGTTATTACACAGATTTTAGTATTCTCTGGATTAAATCATATTTCCTAAAATATAATTAGGTATAATAGAATAGAAATTAATATTAATAGTTTTATTTCTGAATCTGAGGCAATAAAGAGAATTACTTATAATAGTTTAAGTTTATGGTCTTATAATCACATATATCTCACAAAACTATTTGTGAGCATGGTAGTTTTTTCTCTACAAATGTTTAGAGGCCCTTCCAGGAGCACGCACAAGTGTTTGTGCGGGAGAATGATAGTTCATACGCCTTGTGCAGAGCTGCCTTGACTCTAAAAGTCCGCCCCTGGCGGTGGCTGTGATGTCAGAGGGCGCTGTGTGAGCCACAGGCGTACATGCCGCAGGAAGCGTGGCCGCTCTCCCCCTCCCTGGGAGCTTCACTGCTGTCCATCCACCGTCCCAGCTCCCGTGAACACCACCATTGGCCTTTTTATTTGATGAGTTAATGTGCCCGGGCCCTTTCAGTACTTCCGAGGGGAGTTGGTCCAACTGCAGATGTCACATTTTCACCTGTACTGCAAGAGAAGAGACGGAAGCCAGAGCAGTTAGCTGGAGCCGTGCGACCTGCCACACTCACGAAACATTAGGGGCATGTGTTTGTGGAGCATGCAGAGGAGCAGGATGGGATACAGTGTTAAATATGAGCCAGATGGGGGGTGAAATATGTAGCAGATTCTCCTAAAATGCTTTTGAAATAAAATGGTACGAGAAACCAGACAAGGCACTTGGTGGAAATTGCCTGTTTTTGCAGGCAGTTAGGCTGAGAGGGAATTTGTGAGATGCTAATGATTTGTATCCTTCAGGTATCATTTCCTCTGATCATGTCCGTCTTATTCTGTGCTGTGTGCGTCCCTCCCTCAGTGGCTCAATCTGATCAAGTACAAGTGAATTCTGTCAGTCACCTTTGTAGAGAAAGTTTTGGCTCAAAGGCATTTGACATTTCAGAAAACAAAGATGGGGCTGGTAAGCAAATGCAATGCTAATGGTCCCAAGTAGAGGGTTTGGGTTGCACCTCAGCTGCAGTGAGTCTCTCATAGTTGGCTTGTTCTGGCCACAAGAAGCGCATAGAGTGATGCTATTTTCGGGGGTCTTTTCCTCCTCATTTTGCGATCAGCCAATATTGCCTAGAAAGCGATTGTTTTATCTACTTAGGTTGCTATTACCTGAAAACTAAAGCGGATAAACCCCCCACATGTATGTGCATGTTTTTTTTCTTCACCTGTTTAAATTAAACAGTGTCTAGGAACCGTAAAAACAGCTGGTGATGATCCAAAAGTATAAAATTTTAAAGATACTAAACCAATTTTACGCACTATTAAAGAAATGGAAAAAAATTCCATAAACTAGGAGACATTTCTGCATAACATTGGGCTATAGAATAGTCATTACTTTCATTTGTTCAAACAATAACATTTAGATAAAATCCATATGGCTAGACCAGACATGACAGTGTGTAAGAAGACTATTTCTTTTTATAAAGGTTGTAATTTCCAAACTTAAGATGCCTAATAGATTGAGCAGAGAATTATGATATATATATATACTAGTCTTTATTATCCTGTGCATATTAAACCAATTACTTTTGGCTATTTCAAATTACTCATTAGCCGTGAAAATGGAGGATTCAGGCAGCGCATTGTGAGTGGAGTGGAGACACACTGTGTGCTTAGCTTTAGATGTAGTTGTGCTTTCAGACCTATTTTTTTCACACTCATAAAAGTGCCTAATGACAGCCACTGTTTTCTCGTCCTTCCTGCCCACTTAAATTTCTGTGGGATTTGAAAATAAAGAAGGCTTACACTTACCTCTCTCTCTCTGTGTGCCTGTTGACACCACGGTGCTCTGAAGAAGGTTTTTTGTCTGATTTCACGTTGGGATTTGGAAGAAATGTAAGATTTCTTTTGCTAAGTGCCTCAGTGATCTCTGACATTTGGGGAAATTGGAAATGCTGTTAAAGCAACACAGCTCTTTGGAAAGTGGGTGATACGGGAGGAAGTAAGGTGCTGAGGTAGGGACGGGTTTGAATTCTACAGGGCTGGTAATATTCAGTAACATGCATCTAGTGCTTATTAGGCCCTAGAAACTTTTAAGTGCTTTACAGGTGAAGAAAAAACTCACAAAAAGACCCCTGCATAAATGCAAAGTAAGACATTATACGATTGACAATTGTCTTCGGTATTTTGCCTGCACCCCCCCCCCCGACCCCCGTCCCCCAGCTCCCTCAACTTTCTGCCTTCTTGAAGATTTATAGTGGAGATGGGAGGGCAAGCTGGGCAGTAAGTCATCGGGCAGCCTTGTTTTGGGGGGCAGCCCCAGGGACTGGGTTCTCTTGGCCTGGCCTCCTGTGACTGAGGACATGGCCATTGGCTAAGCTGCAGACTCCTGCAGTAAAGCTTCCTTTGTCGCAAGTCTTAGATCAAGTTCATCAGCTGACACTGGTTGCCTGGTTGACCCAGACTTCAAGCAGAGCTAGCAGATATCTCTATGGGAACATAGCTCCAAACTGAGAGTGGTGAGCTGGAGGGGCCCGTCTTATTTACTTATTTAACTTCCAAATAATCCCTTCGTTGCTCTGGAGTTGTGGCCTTTTGCTGTATTACATTCAGATCATCACAATAGCCCCAGGAGGTGCAGGCCCTATTCCCACCTGCATTTTACGGATGAGGCAGCTCAGGTGCTTAGATGTGTAACAACTTCCTCTCTCTGTCTCACTAGTGGCAGAGCTGGGACTGGAATTCAGGCACTTACACTCCGGAGCAGACCCTCTCAGCCACTTTTTGACTTGATGACCACACCATAGATTCCAGAATTCCAGGTCTAAGTAGTTGACTATCTTACCTCTCAAGCTTGTGTTTATTGTGCATTTTCTCAGCAACTTACATAGTAACGACCCTTTCTGTCTAACTGGGTTGTTGTTAGACTCCTTTCAAGTAAATATTTATTGAATGCTTATTCTGCGGCAAGCTTGGTGTTGGGGATAAAACAGCGAATAGGACCTAAGGCAATTTTCGTAATCTTTGTAAGCCACAGTTTCTTCACTTGCAAAATGGAGTTGACGGTAACATACTCTAGGTTGTCGGAATGAAATGAGTGTCCAGAATGTGCAGCCTTTCGGCATCTCTGGGCCACACTGGATGAAGGGTTGTCGTGGCCACACATTGAATACTTTGCAACACATAATCAAAAAAAAATCTCAATCTGTTGTAAGTGAACTTACAGTTTTGTGTTGGGCCACATTCATAGCCACGCTGGCCACGGGTGGGGCCTGAAGTGTTTCACATAGTACCTGGCATTTTGTGACCACTTAAAAAAAAAACTTCAGCATCTTTTATAATTTCTGCATGGGTATTTTTATAATAATAATTTTCATATAGATAGAAATACAGTGCTAGGGATAAAAACGAGTCCTGCCCAACAGAGTTTATATTTTAGTGGAGGAAACGGACGTGTGTTGGAAATTAGGAAAAGTATTCTACAGGTGACAGGCACTGTGAGATTTCAGCCTAAGATGTCACATCAGCTGTAAGGTCATGGATGTAGCATTAGCGAAGGAAAGTGCAGCTTCAGACTGTGAAATGGTGCTGAGAAACCAACTCCAGGAGACATTCTGATTTCAGAAATTTTAAATATGAAGAAAGTTTGTGTTCTAGAAATAGAAGTAAGACGGTGTTGTTATTTGGGCGAAAGAGAGGGTGATCTCTTCTGTTTTACAAAACTAATGCTATTCTATACAAAACGGTTTAGGATGTTGTTTTAGGACCAGAATATAAAAAAGATGAGTATATGGAGAGTGACAAAGATTCAGTGCTTGGTCAGAAGCTGACTGACGGACGTCTCCCGGGAGGCACTGGGGGATCTGCGGTGCCGGTGACCGGTGACCGGTGTGGCCGTTCCCGCACCGAACGGTCTCCACTTGGCGTGGCTGTAACAGCGAGCAGTCTGGGGCCAGCGTCCGTCGCAGGCGAGGGCTCCAGGCCCAGCAGCACTCTGAGAAGAGCTCTGAGGTCTGCAGTAAAGGTCGGGAAACGGGGCGGCCTTTTTGCGGTGTGTTTGGAGCACAGGCTGAGTCATGAACCCACGGCACTGAGCTCTGCAGACGTTTCCGTAGGTGTCGTTTCTCTGAGTGACACTTCAAGGAGGGTTCTAAATTGTTTTTATGGTGACTTAAAATTTCATAAAATTGTAAAGTTTTATAGCTGGAAAAATCCTTACAAGTCATCTAGTGCAAGGTTTTATTCTTGAGAAGGAACAGAAGCCCCTAGAATTAAGAGAAGAGGCACGTGAACTCCTTTGAGGTCTCAACAAGACTAGAACTCATGTTTCTGGTGTACTGCCCTTCGAACGGCCTCTTAACACTGTCAGGATGTGGGTGTGTTTATCTGGGTGAGAATTATCTAGTTATATAAAGAATAATTCTACGTATTACAGACTTGAACAAAAACCACTTATTAAAAATTCTAGCCACTATTATTTTGTATGTCTGTGTTTCAAGTCTCTGAGTACAGTGCCTGTTTCCTGGCAGGCATAGTTTTCACATTGGTAAACTCCTAGCATTAAACAAATGCTGCCGAAAGCAGCAGAAGAAATGGGAAGTGTCTGACGGACTCTCACTCTGACAGCTGCATGGCGTTCGCAGCGGGGCTCCGTGAGCGCCTCGTTCTGTGCTCCGTCTGCGCTGAGTCCTGCGGCCGTGCAGACGGAGGGTCCGACTCGCTTCGTTCGACACAGGGCCCGTTGTGACGTTTGCCTGGGAACAGAGACTCTTCTTTGTTGACTAGGACAGGTAGTTTCTCTTCTTGTTTCTGTCCTGTCTTTACAATGAAAGTTTGCTTGCATTTTACGTGAATACCAAGAGAATTGTTGTAGGTGAGGCTTGTGCTCAGAGTGGAATTTCTTTGGCTGGCCTCCTTTCAGTCCTTTTTAGGTCTCTCCAAAGCCCGACTAATGACTGCGAGGGTGTGGGTGATGGATTTTAAGAAACAAATTCAGATGCCTACCATTTGGGGCTCTTTATGACATTTTAATATGTATACTAGAAAAACACTGAAAGTTTTAAATTGGGTAAATGAGATGTTGGTCTATAATTTAGAAATCATGATAGGGCATTTTATTTTATTGGAGGAGTTGAATAGAAAATAAATTATCGTTTTTGTGAAATATTGAGTATTGCAAAATAAAAAAATCGGCGTACGAATTACCATCGTGGCAGTGAGATGTCTGCAGCAGGCCGGAAAGCACATAGTTCTGACTTTGAGGGCCTTGCAGCCTCTGCCGAGACTGTTTGTCTCCACCACTGTAGCACAGAAGAGGCCCCAGCGAGCACGTGATAAACACAGTTGGCCGGCTGGACGGCTGGACTTGGTCGGTGGCTACGGCTTACTGACTTGTTTTGAGATACAGAGTCCCTTCAGTCTGTGGTGTCATGTGACTTTTGCACATGAATGATTTGAAAAAGTGGCTTGACTTCTTAAGAGAAAAGAAGAAGTAATGTTTTGGGAAAGTGTAGCTTCAATATTTGCTACAGCTGAACATTTTCCTCCCATTTTCATGTTGACTGTCTCTAGCAGATAATAAAGTTTTATAAAATCATTTCATTATGTTAGTGATTACACATTTGTTTTCAAACTTTTTCTGGGACTTGATTTCCTAGGATGTCAGTTTTATGGTTTTTGTTTCCTACTGCAGCTTTGAAATTCTGCCAGGAATATTTCTCAGCCCATAAAACATTTTCACTGTGCTGTTCTCCGGCCAGCTCTCAGTGATCTGTGGAGAGGAAGGGCGGGGCAGCACGGGGTAGCGGGAATCCAGAGAATCCCATCCGCCTCCTCTCCCAGGTATTTACAGCCACCATTCCCTCCGACAGCAGACAGCAAAAGGACAAGTACGAGTTCACCTCTTTTGGTTTAGAAGTGCTCGATCAGGGCTGTCAGTAGTAAGTTTCTGAATATGCATTTTTTTTTTTGTTAAAAATAATGAGTTAAATTACTTAGGTGCTGCATAAAATACCACCACAAAGTCACAGAATTCTAGAGCTAGAAGGATGTGTGTGTGGGTGTGATCTGATCTGACTTCCTCACTCCTGCTCGCCAATAACGATCACGTCCTCCAAGGAGCAGTGATGTCTCCAGCCTCTTATCTCAACGTTCTAGCCCTGTGTCTACCTGCGAGCGCCAGACCTTTCCTTCTCAAATAAGGAAGGAAGGCACAGAGAAGCTAGAGATTGGGTTCACTCAGCTGGTTCTTAGAGTCTGACTTCACCAGTTTTTAGTGTCATTGCTTAAAAAATTAAACACTGGGACTAAACTGGGAAATTTTGTGACCTGCATTTGTGTGCATAGAAACATCATCATCTTCATTGTGAAGAAGCATTTGTAAGCTTTGGGATACGCTCGTCTGTCAAAGAGCTCCAAAAAGAATTAATGAAGTGCTAAGCAGTGCTTTCTCAAAACGCTTCGAGATCGTGGGCCTTTGGGATGGAACTAGGTTTAGATGAGGTCAGGCGTGATGGGCCTCGTGTCCTTGCAAGAAGAGACACGCCAGACAGCTGGGTTTCTCTTTTGCCGTCTGTCAGCCCCGAAGAGAGCCCTCACCAGAGCCCAGCCATGCCGGAACCCTCACCTTGACCTTTCAGCCCCCCAAACTATGAGAAGGTGAATTTCTGTGGTTTCAGCTCCTGGTCTGTAGTATTTTGTCCTGGCCACCTGAGCACACTAGTACATCACCTTTCCACAGCATGGTGCTAGTGTTCTGTGCATAGTTACCCATGTAGTTCTCTTCACGCCCCACCCATTCCTGGGCGGTCTGTCCCACTTCCGTCTCTCCAGGTGCCATCTCTGTGGCAGAGGGTTCAGAGACATACTTCTGCGCAGACCTCTTTCATGTCCACGTCTCCAGGTGCCCCACGGGCACTTCACATCCAGTGTGTAGACCGTTCAGGTTCTTTCCCCCTGACTCCATGGAGACTTCAGTTTGTCATCCCTACTGACTGTGTCTCCTTCAAGTTTCTCGCATCTACCCACTTCTTTTTAAATAGTTGTACCTTTCTTCCCTGCTCTGTTGCGTTTGATGTGCACAGAGCATGTCGTTGTTGGAGAGAAAATGCACCTGGTTGATGATGAGGGAAAGAATTGGTTTGAATATAGTTAGTTTTGGAATATGATAATTCAACAAATAATGGATTCTGAAATGCATTTTATATTTTGAAACAGGATTTTTCTTGTTATAGAATGAACAATATTTTCAAAAGAATGGTGTATTTGGGGACAGGTAAACATACTTTTTAAATTGTGTTTTTACATGGCAGCTCTTCGGGTGCAGGGAATGTGGCCGACCGTGTGCTGGCGCAGCTCCTCACGGAAATGGATGGCATCGAGCAGTTAAAGGACGTGACAGTTTTGGCTGCTACTAACCGCCCAGATAGGATTGACAAGGTAAGAGGGGGCGTCGGAAAGCCAAGAATGGGGTCATTTGATTACATTTTTTATGTTAAATTATTTCGTAATTAGTTTTCTATCTAGAGGATGCTGAAAGGTTTTAAACAAAAGGGAATGAAGAGGAAAGAGAAAAGCTTTTGTGGTGTGTGTTTTGTTTGTTTTTTTTTTTTGCTTATGGTTTTGGTGTTAATGAAACTCTTCTGCAACCCCTTGAATTTCCCCTCGCCCATGGTCACAGCAAACTTAAACAGTATATTTCTCTAGAGTATTGAAGTTCTGTGATTCTTTTTTTTAAGATTTTATTTATTTATTTTTAGAGAGAGGGGAAGGAAGAGAAACATCAATGTGTGGTTGCCTCTCACACGCCCCCTGCTGGGGACCTGGCCCACAAACCAGGCAGGTACCTTGACCAAACCAGCGACCCTTTGGTTCTCAGGCTGGCACGCAATCCACTGAGCCATGCTAGCCAGGGCTGATTATTGTGGGGGTTTTTTTATTGTTTCTTCTGGCTTTTTTTATAGAAGTTTTCAACATTTCCATTCATATTAAGACAAATTTCTGGCTATTTAGTACTAGACTCCAGTTATTATTAACAACTTTCCAGAAGTCCTGGCCTAGCAGTTGATTTCAGAGCAATTAGAATAAAAAGGACAATGAATTTTTCTTCTCTAAGAATTTACTTAGGCTGCAGCATTAAGTAAGCCTTATAGGTGCAAAAGTAACCCTTTTAAGTTTTTGCTGCCTCCCCCAGTCCCGGTCATAGCTTAATAAAAGAACCAACTAAATTTTAAGTGTCTAATTTATCCTGAATGCATAGCTTTTTAAACAAAGATTTAAATTGAGAGTAATAATTTGCTCCCAGAGCTCGAGCCAGTTTCTCCTTTTTTGTTAACATTGTGTGACCTCACGAGCTTCTCCCACCCTGTGCGCTACACACAGGCTTCCAGTTTTCAGAGCGGGATTGAAGAATGATCCTTTTGAAGATATCAAAGGGACTGTTATGTGCAAAGAGAGCCTTGCTCTCGTCCATTTCGGTATTTCACTCTGTGACAAAGACCCTCAGTCACTCTTTTTTCTGACGCAGCACTCTCTAGGAAGCTAGGTGAGCCCTGAGCATCTGTAGGGCCGGGGTCAGGGCCCAGGCTCCTGTGACGCCTGTGAAACAGGTAGGGCTGTATCTGCCCAAGGTATGGAAGGCGGGGAAAGATCCTGTAAAGATGACCTGGTCCCACCTTTTGGTTTTGCAGATAAAGAGGCTAAACCCCAGAAATCATCTTTTTCCTGCTAAGACTACATTAATTTTTATGACATTTGTCGCCGGGTAACTCCATGGCTAATGAAATCTAAAACTTCTCAGGTTTCCTGTGCTGCTAGCCCCCTTCTTTGGTTTCTTAATATTGTCTGTCTTTAGTGTTGGATCCATTTCTTAAAGTAGGATGTTGAGCTTACAATAAACTTCTCTGGGTTCTCCTAAACCCCGCTGTATGACTTAGCCTGGTTGGTGCTTGTGTTTGTTCTCTTGCTGCTTAACAAACACCTCAAACTGCCCAGCACCCACTCACTACTGCCCCTGTGGGTGGGTCTAGATCTGGGCAGTTTGTGATGGGCTGCTGTCTACTTGGGGACTCGTTGAAGGCTGAAACTATTCTCAGCAGGACCTGGTGTCCCTCCTCGGAGGACACCTGGGTGTGATGGCACTCACTTCCTGTGATTGCAGGCCCAGGGCTGAGGTTCCTCACCGGGCTCAGTGGGGTGACCTCTCTGCCCCGGGGACCACCTGCGTGCTTCCCTCCCTCTTCGCAGACAGCGGTGGAGGAGGTCCGCCACGCTGTGTCCCTCTCACGGTGCCTGTTTCCACTGCCAGGAGAAGCCACCTTTTCAGTCCCCTGAGCGGATTAGGCACCCCTCACTCCCAAGTCAAATTTCTGTGCTGTTACAGAGTCAGCCGGTCCAGGCCCTTGACTGTGTGTGTGAAGGCTCCTCGCAGCGCACCTGGGTCGGCCTTTGAATGGCTGGGAGAAGCGGGGCTCTGTCCGCCGGGGGACCAGAGCCTCGTGGCCATCTGTGTGGGAATGTAGAGTCCATCCACCACGTGCTGTTCAGCATCCCCCCATGGCTTCTCTCCAGGGCTCCAGGAGCATACCCTCCCCTCAGACCAGCGGGTCCTTGCCTGTCGTGCCCGCCAACAGACCAGCTCCTTGGACGTGTCCACGTTCCATGGGATCTGCGGTCTGTCCTCAGATGCGGCATTTCACTGCCTCTCCTCGTCCCGAGATGCACTTTCAGATTATACATATAATCGCTCTTCAACTAGAAAAGGGCAAAACAAATTGAATTCCCCTTTTAAGGGATACATTTTTTCATGTTCTCTATATGTGTAACACTGTGGAATGGTTGACTTACAATGTTTTCTGTACATTTTTCTGTCAGACCTAAACTGAACCCCAGCTGCTGAGTTTTACAGTGAGGTATGATGTGGCCTAGATTTTACCGATACCTGGTACCAGAGACCTCGAGAAATTCCTGAGATAACCCTGGAGATGAGAGATTATTCTTGGGCCTCTCTGAGGTCCGGGGCCCTTCTTTAGGCTCCTTGCAGAAGCCAGAACCCCCAAAGTAGAAGACTCCCACTCTCTTGGGCACGTCAGTCTGCGGCTGCCTTGGGTCTTGTGGGGGAAACAACCAGATTTTGGGCAGAACTTTTCTCAGAAATGTGAGGTTGAAGTGATGGATGTAGTTCTTTTTTACATTTTGGATTATTTGCATGGTTTTTGTGTTTCTTGCGTGCTAATATCTGCCCTAGAGGACAGGTGCTGGGTTTCATTGCTAGCAATGCATAAGTGGCACTCTTCCACATCACAGACTTTGAGAAATTAAAGTTTGGGGAGTATCTTGCCCAAATTCTAGTCATATTTTTGATCCTTCATAAAATGTTACCTTGAATACCTCAGTTGTAAAAACACTTAATTGTCCAAAAAATGTTTTAAGAGCCACTATTTGTATACACTGTTAACACTTCTTAACTAATTAACCTTCAAGAGACTTCAGAGAGAAGTGCAAAAATATGTGTGTGTGTTTGTGTGCATGGATGAGTCTGTGTGTATGTGTACGGATGCTTGTTTCATGTATGTACACGTGCACATACAGAAGTTTATTAGTTTTTAAAAATTAGAATTCATGTCTTTTAATCAATTAATTTTGGATGAGCACATTTAAATTAAGATGTTGAAAGCATTTACTAATTAGATACGAAGATTATTTTCACATCACAGGGAATCTAAAGATCTTTAATTAACTACTCAAATTTTTGAAAAATTATAATATTTGATTTGTCATAGACAAAAATAAAATTACTAGCAGCAAAACACAAAATTGGTGAACGGGAAAAAGTATCTGTAGAATGGTTTCAGCGCGGCCGGTGTGGCTCAGTCGGTTGGTTAAGCACCATCCTGCGAACTGGAAGGTCGCTGGTTGGATCCCTGGTTGGGGCACATGCAGGAGGCAACCAACTGACGTTTCTCCCTCCCATCAGTGTTTCTCTCTCTTCCTTCCCTCTTCCCTTCTCTTTAGAATTTTTTTTTAAAAAAGGAGGTGGGGAAATGGTTTCAAGGTCACCTGATGAGATGCTGTGTCTTCAAGCACAACTTCGAATGCACTTCACGGAAACACGGCCTAAATGTTCTGTGTCTGTCCTGCACTTGTTTAAAATCACTACTTCACATTTGTTTTGTTTTTTGAAAAGCCTTTATTTTCAGAGAAAGGGGAAGGGAGGAAGAAAGGGGGAGAGAAACATTGACCTGTTGGTGCCTCTTGCACGCCCCCAACTGGGTGCCTGGCCCACAACCCAGGCGTGTGCCCTGGCCAGGGGCTGAATGGGTGAACTTGTGGTTCACAGGCCGACACTCATTCCACTGAGACACGCCAGCCAGGGCCAAAATACCTAAATAACCAGAAGTTGTTTTTTAGAATATTTTAATGCTTTCTCTTTCAGGTAGAATTTCATATTCATATGGATTATGCCTTTTTAAACTGTGCTTTTTTTACTGCTCCGATGATATATGGTGTAATAAAAGTCTGTTTCCTTTCTAGACTTCTTCCCCCCGGAACTGTTATAGAGTATTATTTGTGTATTGTGTAATAGTACTATAAAAAAGCTTCAGCACATGTGTGATTAGAACATGGTGTCCAAAGTGTGCCCTGAATGTGCTAGTAGAAACAAAACAGTCTTAAGAGGCAAATTTTTAAAACCAAAAAACAATTTCCTGTTATGAATTGAACAGACATGGTTTTCACCACCTGTCTTGTCTGGAGGAAACTGTAGTAGGAAGAGAACAGGCAACAAGAATTAAAGCAAATTTCGTGGGCTGATATTGAAAGGCAGAGGTTTTGCTTTTAGCCTGAAACTGGAAAGGGAGAGGGGGAGGGACCAGTCTGGTGTCGGAGAAATTAAACGTTGAATTTAACCTTGGCTGCGTGTAATTCAGGTGCCCGGCCTTGTAAATGAGCTAGTGGACGTCCCCGCCCTGTTGCCTGCTGGCCTGTAACTCTGTGTCACAGCAACCTTGCGTCTGTGTGTTAGAACCTGGAGAACTGATTCTCAGACTGTCAGAGGGGTGACGATCGTGATATCATGTGGCCCCCCTGTGTTGCACATAGTGTGTCTTTTGGACAACATTTCAGTTTCGTGTAGTGTGGGGAGACTGCAGCTAGTTTTAGCTTCAGTTTATGAGGATCGTGGTGAGTCAGCACAGGCAGTGGGACGCAGCTCAAGAATCCCATTATTCTGCTTCCTGTGACATCGTGTTGATGCGTCAGCCCCGTTAGCTGTGCTGTGGCGCACTGGGCCGAGGGGAGTGGTCGTTGGGGTCTCTGGTGGCATCTCGGAGCCGCCACAGACCTCTTGCCCTCACCCTGCTCCGGCGGAGAGGTGAGTGAAGAGGAGTCGCAGCCCAAGTGTCCGTTTTGCTGAGAGCGACGGGAAGTGAAGGACAGATGAAGAGTGACGAGGCTGTGACTTTGAGCAGACACAGTGGCTTCAGATTGGCGGTGGGCTGGGCTTCCGCCAGCAGCGTCGGGAGGCTTTAGAACAGCAAACAGCTACATTATTGTTGACGCTCAAATGAGGGGTGACGCACAAACTCGAGGGGTCATGCCGTACTCCCCCAGCTGTTGCTTCTGGAAACACTGTGCGGTCCACGCCCTCTCGTGCGGGTGTGTTGAATGTGAAGGGAAAATGGCCATGTCTACTCTTCTAGATGTTAAACAGCCTCAAAGCAGTTTAATTTTATGAATATTTTTTAATTTAGGCCCTTGAATTACTTTTAATAATGGTGGCTAGTACGTAATAGGCTCTCAATGATTATTATTGAGAGTATTATTATCCCTAATCTATAAACACCTAATTTTCACGTACTAGTAAACCTGTAGATTTTTAAATACTGTTCTCTAAGCTGTTTATGGGAGGGGTTGAGGGAAGAGCTGAGGGAAATTTCGGGAGTTACGTGGAGGCCTTGGATAGCGCAGGTTCAGAGTTCGTTGCCAGCTCAGTGTGCTTGTGTCATGGAAACAATAAACTGGCATGGACTCCCTGTCAGTTTTTCTGGAAGAAGAGACGTGCTTGATGAGTTAAATATGACGCAATTTTTCAGTTCCTAAATATTGCAAATTAGAAGTTGATTTTATGGATGTCTTTGTTACATGGAAAAATTTAATTAACTTATTAGAAATGTCAGCAAACGAGAAGCTAAATATATGTAGCTTCCAATTTTCAAATGAATTGTGATCCAAAAACACCTTCAGAAAGAAGGTTACAAATACATTTGTGAACAGCTTTTCTCTTTACCCTTCCTATTAGAAGTGGCAGGTCCTGTTGTCAGCTAAGTCAGAACTGAACAGGCTGGTTGACCTAACGGATGCAAGAAGTCTATGTAAATTAGTTTATTTCCTGTGAGTTTTCAAGGAGAGGACACTCACTAATCTTCGACAGTATTTATTGTCATGACACGGAGAGTCCTTGGGGGTTGGAAGGTGAGCTGCAGCATGGTCAGACCTGCGAGGCTACCTCCAGGGTCATCTTCCAGTTTTAGCTTTCCTGTCATTTTACAGCAGCTGGGAGCATCTCAGCTTTGGGGGGTGGAGTTGGAGCGAGGAGAGAAACGGGCCAGAGGTCCTACCTTATTCCGGTGTCGGCAAGGTGAAGACCGTCTGTCGCAGGGGGCCAACGCACAGTGGCTAGGGACTAGCCCTGGCCCGCCACCTGATTTGTGTGCCCCATGATCTAAGAGTGGGTTTACACACTGAGATGGTTGGAAAAATGGTTCAGAGAAGAGTAGTTTTGTGACATGTGAGAACGATAAGAAATTCATACCTCAGTGCCCGCACCTACAGCCCCATTGGAACCGGGCTGCCCTAGTCCGTGGGGCTCTGGCTGCTGCGCACTTGGCCGGGGGCCTGGCCTCTGAAGCTTCAGGTCCCTGCCACTGGGTGTTTATGGAGAAGCTTCACTGACCATCAGTCTACCCTTAAAAGCTTTTCGACGTTCAGTAAAGTCTCCGGCGTATGTTGTTCATACACGAGCTACACAGTTTTTCTAAATACTGTTTAAATATATTTATTGCATGAGTCTTCTGAAGATAAATTACATGAGTCAACAGTATAATGGTCAGCCAAAAATATAACCCACACTAGTAGGAAGACTGCGTTAGCTTGTTGTTCTTTCGAGTGTGTTTCATCTCCTTAAAAGTTCTTTTAATATTTAATGTTTGAAAACAGTAATTATCTTTCCAACTGAATGACTCACCAAGATCTATAAATCTAGAAATGCAGGTTTTATGACAGTATATGAATAATGTAAATATTCATGGCACCTGAATCTTAAAAAGTTCAATTGGTTTTTGTTTTTTTGTAATTGTATGTTCAATGCCCTTTTTAGTATATGTGGTCATTGGGATTTTCAGGCTTCAATATTTGAATTTTGAGAAGTTAAAAATCTGTGGTTTAAATATACTTGTTTGGTAAATAGTATTTGGTGGTGCAGCATGCAGATGGTAGATTTAGTCTGCTACTAGAGAAAGAACAGGGATAGAGTATGAGAAGTTGCCCTTGATAACCAAGACCTGAAGCTACGTTTTCAAGACTGGAGAGAACTTGGAGGGCTAGATAGTCTAGTTACTTTTCCGATGCCCTGACCCTGTTAGTTCCTCCCTAACATTTCTCCACCCTTTGCTTGCTTGCTTACCTGCACTGATGGGGAACTCATCACCTCATGAAATAGACCACTTCATTGGTCTCTCAGACTCCTAGGGAGCTCTTTATTCTGCTGAAGCAGCAGCTGTTCGTCTCCCTAAAGCTCCTACCCAACAGTCTGATTTTATTCCATCTGCTATGAAGACCAGTTTTTAGTCCCTTTTTCACATGGTTCTTCCTTGTTTTTGAAAACTGTGCTACATGTCTTGTCTTTACATCCTGTGTCACCAACCAGTATCCTCTTCTTTAGGCCTGATGTCTTGTTTACTTCCTCTTATCCCATCTTCGGCATTCTTACTCTCCTTTGTTTCCCTAAGCTGGTGTCCATTTTTTCTCTGCTCTCTGAGATTGTGAACGCACCACAGTAGGTTCTGGTCTGGTCCAGAGCTTAGTGAGGCACGTCCTGCCTTTGGCCTGAACATTGCACTGCTGCACATGCATCCCAGGGCCGGGGTCGTTCGTCCGCCCGCTGCTTCACACCGTGGACTGCTGTGGAATGCTCTGGAATTCAAGGTCGTCAGGAACCAGTCTGAAACACCAAGATCTTCCCTCAGTTTTCTGCCAAGTACTAGCTTCCCAGCCTCCGACTTGTGCTGTTAATTTCACTTAAGTCTTAGAAGTTGAGCAACGTTCAGTTGGATCCTGAGGTCTTCCTTCAAGTTCAGCACCTCCTCGCCTGTCCTACTTTTCATACATGTCCCAGAGGTGCATTCTCCTTCAGTTCAGGTGGCTTCCCCAAAGCATCCGTGGCGGCAGCTGCAAGAGCTTCAGGACTCGGGAATAGGAGAAGCCCCCCTACCTTCATTTCACGAGGTTCGATAGAGCTCTCTGACTTGTCGGGGGTTGTCCTGTTCCTGCATTCCGTGTGTCTCTTCTGTGCCTTGACACCGGAGACTCATGCCTTAGAAACCATGGAGAATTTGTGTAGCTCTCTGACTTCTGAAAAACAGTTTAATGTATATAGCCAGGTCCCCCAATTTAGGTGAGCTTCGTGATACCTTTAATTAGAACAGAGATAGGGGGTGTGTTTGAAGAGGTACTGTACGCTCGTGTATGGAGGGAGAACAGTTGAAAGTAAAATTACATAGTTTACCTTAAGAATACGTATTTGGGTACAGAAATGCTTTCTGTTTTCTCTGGTGGAAGTAGACATGACACTGAATTTAGTGAAATTTGGGTAAGCTTCTTAACTCTAAGGCTTTATGTACTGTTAACATGAAGAGCCCAACATTAATCTGGTTTAAACCTTCTAGGTATTTAAAACATTTTCTTTTCTTTTAGCTTTAGTGCAGGACTGAAAGATGTAATTAATATCCTCCTCATTTGCCTCTACGTTTTTATTTATAGCTACAGTTTCCTGAACTTGTGATATTAGACGTATTGTATTGTATTGTATCGTATGAAGAGTTGTGTGATTTTTACCCTAGAACATTGTGTTTATTGTGTTTATTGTGTTTATTGTGTTTATTGTGTTTGGGGCAAAACCATTCCCGAACCTTCGTGTTCAGCAGAGGTTTTGGAGTACGCGTCACGTGGGAGAGGGGCTTTTGCATCATACAAGTGGCATGCCTGGGAAAATGAGTCTACAGGATAGTGAGACTGGCACCTGGAACAGATGACAAAGAAGGTAGGGACTATAGCATGACATGCAAAGTGTAACAGAAAGACCTGAAATTGACAGTGAGCAAGAGGCGGTGGCGGGGTGTCGGGTCCAGTTCTGGCTCTGGTCTCACACTGCGTATTCTTTGAAGTTACTTAGCCTCTCTGGGCCTGTGTACCTGTCGGAAATGCACTCACAATGCCTGACACAGCACTCAGTTCTACAGTCCTCTTTTTTTGTGACCTAGAGACAGAGAGAGAATGTAAATGCTATATAAAAGAATGGCATTTACTAAACATTTCTGATGGTATTGTTTTGTTTTTTCAACTTCTTTAGATACCACCTTTTCAGACTTTGTTAATGAAAAGTTCCTTTCTTCAAACAGGTTAGAAATCGAGCAAATATTATCCAGGTGTGCAAAAATTACTTTTCTTTTAAACCATTAGATTGTCAGAAAAGGGTGGGGAAAGTTGTAAATCAGCCTCCAGGCTGCTATTGTGTAGTAAAGTCCTTGGGTGACAGTGGAAGAACACTGAAATTTTTACTGAATATTTATTGCTCTGGGAAAAAGGGAAACTGGTTGAGCTGCATGCTTTTCCTTTCACAGACATGCCATCAGCCTGGAATATTTTGGTCTATATGCTGTTTTTGTTTTTTTTTTTAAAGATTTTATTTATTTATTTTTAGAGAGGGAAGGGAGGGAGGGAGGGAGAGAGAGAGAGAGAGAGAGAGAGAGAGAGAGAGAAACATCAATGTGTGGTTGCTGGGAGACATGGCCTGCAACCTAGGCATGTGCCCTGACTGGGAATCGAACCTGCGATGCCTGGTTCGCAGCCCGTGCTCAATCCACTGAGCTACACCAGCCAGGGCTATATGCTGTTTTTAAAAACTTCAGTGAATGTGGAAATAATTTTGAGTTAGAACAAAAATGTCTAGTTATATGATTATTTAAAGTTAAATTTGAAAAAGCTTCTTATCTTCCATTGTTAAATCCCTGGATGCTTCTGTTTGGGAACCAATGTTTAGTGTGGCCAAGAACAAAATCTGAAGTCATGAACGTTTTAGTCACTGGAAGGGCTAATTTGATCATATTGGAAGTACATAGAGAGTATTAACAGTAATGTGCCTGTTCTATGCCTAGCATTTTATTCGGAGTGAGTGTGTGTGTGTGTGTGTGTGTGTGTGTGTGTGTGTGGAAGGGGTGTGTTTAAAGTATTATAGTCATAAACCATGAACTGCCCCCAAACCTCGTGGGCCGCTCCTGCCCACGTCTGCCCCAGAGCAGGTCAGGTCTCCCCAGCCTCTGCCATCTCGGTCCTCTGCCGACCTGCACTCTGTGTTGCAGTGACTCTCTGTCGACACCAGATGGAGACGCGCACCTGAAATGTTGCCGGAGTGTGGCAGCTGCTTCCAGAGGCTGCCCTCCTCCCAACCCAGGGTGCGGCTTCAGGGAGCCAGGGAGCCGGCTTTGCTTTTCCAAGTGACAAGAGTGTGTGTGTGTGTGTTCCGCTGTGGAATGTATTTAACAGATAATGACTTAAGCCTAAGTGCGGATATGTCCGTTTGGGTCGGCGGGAGGTAGGAGCATGGGAGAAGGGCAGGCGGAGCAGTGGGGAGAGAACCGGCAGCGGTGGACAGGTATGGACTGCACACTGAGTGTGCAGTGGGCCACCTGCGCAGGGGAGCGCTCCGCTGCTGGTCAGCTGTCACGTGAGCGCGCCGTCTGCGTTTCCACGGCGCCAGCGGACTCAGCTCACTGGTTGTGCAGGGCTAGTAGTGCTGTGTGCGTGTTCTCCGTCAAAACTGTGGCTGTTACCAGCCAACGCAGCAGTTTTTCAAGTTTACCAGTCCTCACTTAAAAAAATGGGGAAAACTCAGGAGAGGAGAAAAGGAGGGAGAAGTGCAGTTTGTGTGTGTGTTATTGTTGTGACTATGATTCGTTTTGTTGGAGTTAATTAGAATTGGAAAAGGAAGCATTAGCAAGTAGATGATAAGTGTACATTTATACTTCCAGGGAAATTGAACAGAAGACTTAAGGCAATTAGATAGATACAGAGTGAACTAAGCAGAGATTGGGAAACCATGGTCTTTGCGTTTTTCTGTAAATAAAGTTTTATTGGAACACAGTCACACCTATTGCTGCTTAGACTGTTGGGCTGTTAAGATGAAAATATTCACTGTCTGACCCTTTAAGAAAAAGTTTGCAGGCCCCTGAACTAAATTTTTGGACCACTATTCAGATAAACTGTGTAGTGGCTTGGGTTGAGTCATTCAGCAAATATCTATTGCATACCTGTTGTGTGCCAGGCAGTGCCATAGGTGACCGGCAAAACCAAACATTTCCAACAAAAAGTGTGACATTTTTCATAACCAGTATAACACAGGTTGCAAAAAACTAACGGGAGTAGTAAGAGCTCGGAGACGCTCCTAGGACAGCTCTCACCCCAGTGAGGCAGTGATGCCTCTCTTCCTGGGCAGCGTGGCCAGGGGCCTGCCTGCGTGCAGGGATTTGGCCCCTACCGCTCACCGGTGCCCCACTTCCCACGGGTGCTGCTCCAGGCTTTTCTGCAGTCCACTCGTTCATTCCGTCTGTCTCCCTCTGCTCCAGTGTGAGCCCCAGGAGGACCGGGCTTTTTGTTTTGTTTCCTGATGTACCCAAGTGCTGGAGCACAGAACTAACAGCAAGCGGGAAAGAGACTTGCCTTCCCTATTCTTCCGATTAGCTGCGTTACTGCCAGTGGAAGGCCTCGGCTTTTTCATGTTAGCTGTGGTTTGGTGATTCAAAATGAAAATGATCTGTGGAGCTAAATTGTGTGTCTTTTTGTTTTATATGTTCTTCACGGAGAGTACTAGTGTTTCCTGGATGTTTACTTCCTCACTTTATCACCAGTTGTATATACTACTGTTCGCATAGATTTTTTTTGAGAGCAATAAATGTTTAGTAAAAGCCAGTTTGGGTAGCTGATTTATATATTTATTGAACAGAAAAGTGTACACGAAGATTAAAGCTTCTGTTAACTATTCTGATGGCCTCGAAGTAATGTGGTTGTGTGTTTAATCACCACTAAAATAATTAAAAATAATTCCTCATAAAACTTCTCTTCCTGCAGTTGCATTCGTGAGCATGTTTTGGTGATAGTTGATCACCCTGCCTACATAGTTTGCAAAATCAGTGAGGAGAGCAGTAATCTGCAGCCAAGTTTCCGTGAGTTGAGATTTCACATTCACGTTTGTGACCTGAACCTGTGTTCCTTCAGACCGTGAGAAAAGCCAAATGTTCGCATAAGCAACAAGGGTTTTCTCTGTGGAAAACAAAGAAGTGAAAATATAGTCTAAACAAAAGTATGAGTATATGGAATATTATAGTTAGATCTATGTATGTAATTCTGAATAAGTGATTGGTATGTGCTTGTATGTATTTCATTGCAGGAATTTTTCTTAGGTATGACATTTGAAGTAAAAAATAAAATAATAAAGTTGAATGTATGCAAGGATCAAACAAATCCAGAAATACTACTGTAAGCTAAAAGAATCATTGCCACTTACAGCTGAGTAGGCACGATTATCTATAATTCTAACAACAGGGCCCTGCCAAGTAGTATGTCTGTGTACAGTGCGGAGAGGAGGAACACTGATGCTCAGAGAGGGTGAAGAGCTCGCTAGGGTCCGAGAGCTACTGAACATTGAAGGCCGTCCTGTAAGGTGGGCTGCCGCCTCTCTAGCCGCCTTTCTCTTCCTCCTTCCACACTGTTGGGGTTATGTTACCAAGGGAATGCACTCTGTACTTGTTTTCAGAATTGTATGCTTTATAGCAGTTATACCATCGAATTTTAGAACTAAATTTTCTTAGAGTAGCAGTGCTTCTCAGTAACCCCTTGAGAGTGTTGTGCGGTGGGAAGAGGTGTGCGGAGGGACAGCGCCCCCTGTTGGTCATTTGACTGTGTGGCTGCTGTCCTTCTGTCTAAAGCCAAAGGGACCCCTTCCTTGTCCTCTCTCATCCTCATAGTTCTTAGGCCCTGTGCAGTCCACAGGCACCAACACGGTGTGTAAAGTTTGCCTAAAACACTTGGTGCTTCAGAAGTTTTTAAATGAAAGTATTGTGCATGAAGGCATTGCCTAAAGACTATCTTTATTATGTAAAATGAGTCTAAAGGGACTGGGTTGTTAGGGAACTTCTTATCACTGTAATTCATTTTCTTCTTATTCCTAACCAGGATTAGCATGCCGTGTTATCCAGGAAACTGGGATCACTTCATTCTACAGCCCTACTACATACATTTCACTTCTGGTTTTTCTAAATTCACATGTTTGTTTGTCCAAGGACGAACACTTTGACCCATTTAGTGAGTTTCCCTTTTTCAGAGCAATGAGAAATAATGCGCTGTCTCTACCGCGATTCCAGGGTATGTGACCGCTGCATCCCTGCACCCTGGTTAGGAGAGAGTGTGACAGACACCGAAACTTTTGGGTAGCCCGCAGATCCCACATTTGGTAGTACCGTGAAAGGACTGAGTAAGCTTTTGGTTTGATGAAAGAGTGAGAAACCACAGGGTGGTGAAGGAGCCAGCTTTCCTGAAAAAGTATATTCAGGTCACATAGTGGCATATGAAAAGGATAGACTTAAAAAATTGGGAAATTAAATATTAGTATTCTCTTTGATTCTGTAACTTTCAAATGACTGCCTGTGACTGCCTCCTAGTCCTGCCTCTCATTCGTTGCAAATTTAACTTTTCCCTTTTACAGTAAATCATAAACCAGGAGAGAGCGAAAGGTTAATTATAATAACGTAGTGAAGATATTTCTACATACTTAACCATTATATGAATGTTAGCTCTTGTTTATAATTATAATTATTATTACTATAATAGGAGGATCTTCCAAATACTGTTTATTAATACCAAAGAGTACCTTAAGTTAGTATCTGTCGAATGACTGGTGAATGAATTCAGAGCTCTGGACTCCAACAGTATTAGAACTTCCCATCAAATGGAAGGTCCTTCTCCTTGGTTTAAGAAACATTAAATTAAAAGATAGGTTAATATTAGTATTTAGGTGTTTTCTGTAATTGTCAAAAAGGAATTAGGGAGTCCTAAAAAAGGAAATAAAAATCAAAACAGGTTGGTGAGCTACATTGTTCATTTTTCTTGGTTTTCTGTGTCCCTCAGGCCATTGCGATTGAAGTGCAGGTGGGGTGCAGTCCCCTCGTGGGGCGTGTCCTGTGGGCGCTCTCCCATTGGATGGTAATGCTGCCCAAGATCATCCTTGTTCCAGGAGGTGATCTTTTATGGTCCACATTTGTTTATGTATCGTTTAAATCTCGTGAAACCTAAATACTTCCATTATTCAGGTTTCAGTTCCTCTTCCCTCAGAGAGAACAGTGGTAGGGAATCCTTTTTCCTGAGTGGTTGGCTAAAAGCACAAAGTATAGAGGATGGAACCTTAAACACAGAATGGTGAATTAAAAAAAATACTTCTTCTTCTGATTTCCAAGCATTAACATTTTTTCCCTGCTTCCAGTGCTTTAAAGCTTCTTCCAAAAGTATCCCCAGAGCACAACAACTGTCCAGGTTTTCCCTGTGTGCTTCTTGGTGTTGTCATTTTGCAGTGTGGATTCGCCGTTTACTTTTGGTGAAGGTGGTGTCTGTACAGTACCTTTAGATCCTCAGTCCCCAGAGTTGGAGGGTAATTTGAATGCTAGATTTTAAAAGGCTGGTGCATAGATGGCCTTTGGAAGCCAAATCTGGTTTGTAACTAATCTATTTCCACTTAGTTACTAGGGGCTGGTGGAATGTTATTCACATATTTATATTTCCTGTTTTACATATTTACAAATGTTTGATCATTGTCCTTGACCTTTTTTCTCTGTCTTTTGGACTTCAAGGAATTATGTTTCTGTACAAATACTTATCTCTCTGCATATGCATTATTTTCATTGGTTTTAAGTAATTTACTATGTATAGAAATATACATTTAAAAAGATGGTCCTTCCCAGAAATTTGCTGGGAGGGTCATTTTGATGGATGGAGGGGTTGCTTGCTTTACTGTTTACCATTTTCCTAGACAAATCCATGTAGACAGGCTGCTGATAGGACAGGAGAAAAGCAACAAAAACAAATACAGTGCTTTGGCCTGGAACTGAATTGTATTATCTCTGCTGTCAGCCAGAGTCTCTGCTCACTTACCCAGACAGTCTCCCCAGGGATTAAACCTTCCCCTGCATGAGCGATAGCTTTAGTGTGCTGCAGCCTCATACACGGTTTTAGAAATATCTGGCTATAAATGGGTTTTAATAGCTTGCAAAATCCTCACCAGTTCAGCCTTTGGGGAGAGGGATTATGCTGATGAATCAAGCAGGAGTGTCAGTAATTAAGTCCCTCATCACCTGGACTTCATTTTTAGTTTCCATGTATATCTCCTCACAACCACCAATCTTGGGCCTGATTTGGAAGGTTTGTATTTTTCCATCTTGGTCAAAGTTGAATAGAAAAAACATGGGCAATATACAGCAATGAGTACAATTTGAGCGTTTTTTTGAGGACATTTCTATTTTCAAAAGAGTTCGTAGAATTTTGACTCTGAATGAAAGTTTAGGATAGGATTATAGAAACAAACAGCAAGAAAAACCTCAAAAGACTGTAAACCAGACAAAAACTATAAGGACCAACTTCTACATCAAGCAGTGAGTATCTGAGCTATGCAGGACGCTGATTCTTCTTTTCCTAAAGATTTCCTATAGTGGGGGTTTTGTAACCTTCGGTAGCAGTGGTTGTCACCCTGATGGTCCCTCCACCGCACAGCACGGGTGGTGACGTCCGGGGACCTGGCTGGCTGTGGGGACGTTGGCCTCCGGAGGCAGAGGCCAGGGTGCACGCTCGTTCTGTGAGGGGCAGGGCAGCTCCCCGCCTAAGTGTTGAGGTTGAGGTCTGTGTCTTGATAGGAGATTTTCTAAATGAATTGACACACTGAAGTTTACAGTGTTTTATGGGGAAATGTTTTGTTTGAATTGCTAATAAGGGAGAACAGCTTTAGACCTTGATTTGGGGATTTGTGGAGATGGTAAACGAACATTCTTTGGAAAATGTTCCCGGAGACAATCTGGTGGTCTCAGAGGACTGGAAGACAGTCCTGTTTCATCATAGAAGGACATGAGGAATTTCGTATTACTCTTTTTTTACCTTCACAGTCCATTTATTTTTAAACTTATTTGACGTCTAACATATCTATAAAGTCTGGTGGATTTTTAAACTTGTCAGGTAGTTGTTGGCTACTTTTTATTTGGTTATTTGCATTGGCACTAAACTGTTCTCAGAATTAAAAGAATCATCTGACCTTGAACTGGTGGCTGCATTCCCTTGTCCCTCCCCAGACGGAGCCACCGCATCTCCGACATCATTTGCACCGCCCCAGCGGTTTGCGGGAGAGGAAGTGTATGTGACCACACACAGATAAACACACGTGAACACACCAGTGCCTGAGGGGAGGCAAGGCGGAGACGGACAGAGCATGTTTACGTTGCCTTCCAGAGATTCAGGTTTTCAAATCCTGGCCCAGGATCAGGGCACAGCCGTGACGACTGTGGAGACTCATGGGAGGAGAGCAAGGGGTAGAACGCAGGGCCCTGGAGAGATTCCGTGATGTTCCATCCACTGTGCTGGAACAGAGACACACTGGAGGTGATGTGTACGCGATCCTCTTAATCCCACTGCATTGAAACATGTTGCGGTTGGTCTTACTTTCCAAACAGTGGTGTTGTTATCGGCCATTCTACTCATACCCCATTAATTAACTGAGTGCATGCTATGAAAAGTCATGTTTTCTGTAAAACGAGAACAGGTGGAAAAAATGCAGCCCGGAGTCACAAATCATAGCAAGTTGCTTTACCGTTGTTTACGTGTTTGAGAACGAGTTGCCTCTCTGGTGGAGACAGGCAGGAGATCTGCATTCTGTCACCACCGAAAGTATTCTTAGGGGTTTGGTTTGGTTTTGTTTTTAATTAAGGGACCAGCCAGAGCTATGAGGTTAGTATAAAGAAAAATTCAGATAAGGAATTCACTCTCAGCTAGAGGTAAAAAATGCAAAGTTTGGTTGATCTCTTAGAGGTTGTAGTGTGTAAAATACCTTGTCTCACTGATAACAGAAAGCAAAATAGTAAATTTCATGTCATCCTATATTCTGTATATTCTTTAGTCATTGTTTTTTATTTTTAAAGAATAAATGGGTGATATTTTGAATAGGTAATATACATATTACATGATCTTGGATCGAAACTGTGTGGAGAGATACACACAGTGACACCTTGCTCCCTCCCCTGCATCTTAACGCTGATTGTTTTCACGGCGTTTCTGTTAGTCTCTGTCTTCTTCAGTGGTGTTTTCCAGTACAAGCACACGATGTGTGTTTACGTACTGCTCCCGACCCCCATGCCCCCCACCACACGCACAGGTGGTGGGGACACGGCACACCGTCCAGCACTTTACTTGCTCGTTTAGCCTCTGTCTTGGAGATCGTCCCCTTGCCGTATGTGGGTGTTTCCTCGTTCTGTGGGCTGCATGGGTGCAGAACCGCACACGGATCGCCCCGCATCGATGACCGCTTAGGCTGGTGCCCGTCTTTGGCCATGCCGACCCCCGTGTGTTGCTCACTGCCTGTGCAGATTTGCTGCCTGATTTCCTTCTACAGAGGTTTTACCTTTTTGCTCTTTCTTCAGTAGTTCCAACCATGCTGGGATTTCTAGGTTGGTACCAGTAGCTAGTGGTTCGTTTACAAAGTCAGTTAAGTAAAGAATTGTTAAAGTATTTTCCATAAAGTTTAATGATTTTATTTTTACATTAAAATTCTTTGAAGTGCAGTAGTTCGATATTTATTTGTTTTAGGGCAGATCTTTTCTTTGGGACTAGCCCACTGATTGGAGTTTCATGGTGTCTCTTATCTAAACCTCAGCGCACTGGTGTCAGGGTCTGGCTGTTTCAGGGGGACAGTGTCGAGCATGGTCAATGCCCCTATTTTTTTTTACACAGGTATCTGCTTACATTAAACTAACAGGTACTTTAGTTATTCACATTTATTGAATTTTCCTGAGCATTTGCCTTGGTTTTCTCAGAAATAGTATTGTACTTTTAATAGTCATATTTTATTGGTTCGTATAAGTATTTATATTGCATTATTTTAATGTTTAAACAATTATTATACTAGAATTTTTGACTCAGGATGTTTTCGTTGTTCACTGATATGCCACTATGTTTATGAGGGTGTCTGGCCATGTTAAGTGCTCAGTAAACACTAACGCACAGAGGGGAGGGAGGAAGGAGAAGAGGTAGCACGGGACAGGTCCTTGGTCTGCACCCAGAGCACGAGAGGAGAGGTCAGGTGAGGAGGAAGGAGGAACACTGCGGAGGGTAATCTCATCCAGGGACCTGGAGCCTGCCATAGCTGGCACTGTCCTGTACTGGGAATTAGGACTTCTGTGACATGCACTTCCTTTGTGATCCAGTTGGGAGAGCAGTGGCCTGAGGGCAGCCTCAGTGTTAAGTTCTAACTCATCCACGTAGCTTGAGTGCCAGGCTGGGCTAGACATCTATGTCTCACGCCCTGGCCCAGCGAGCCGCTTACTCTCTCCTTGAAGAAAGATAACTGCAGTTGGTTGAGTGTTTTCTACATTTCATTTTCTCCCATGCAACAGCATGAATTTGCCATGTCCGTGTACCTACCACCTTCCTGCTGTTTACTTTGTCATCAGATTCAGTATTTTCTCCTGTAACCTTTGCCCAAGTAGACTGTTTCCATTGAGTCAAATTCCACAGGCCTTTTTGTGTCCCTGTGGAGGATAATGAACTTTTTTCTAAGTTTTTTTTTATTGGTTTTAGGGAGAGAGGTTGATGTGTTGTTTCACTTACTGGTGCACTCATTGGCCGGTTGTTACACGTGCCCTGACCAGAAATTGAACCCGCGACCTTAGTGTGTCTGGACGACATCTGACCAGCTGAGCTACATGGTCAGGGCCGTCCTTTTCGGTCTCTCTTGTTTGTGCTTTTTTACACTGTTGCTCATGCAGCTCCTGCACCAAAGACACCGTACTCCAGGGCAGGAAAGGGCTGCGCAGTGTTTAGTTTACGCTTTTCTCAATCTCAGTCTCTCAATGATCACTGTGTTCAAGGTTACTTGTTTACGAAACTTCGTAGGGGACAGATCTGACTTTTGCTCTAAACTGGCCGTGTTGCTCTGGGACGCCAGTGCCCCATGTATGTCGCGGCTGGCCCAGCGCCCTTTGTGCCCTCCCAGAGCCTGCCCGCTGGGGGTGGCGCTGTTGTCTGTCGCGTGCAGACATGTAATCACTGCAGCACTTTCCTTCATTTTGCAGGTACTCACTAGTTCTTGATGATTTTACCTTTTTTCTAGAAGTGTCTGTTAGTGCTGGCCTCCCCTGTCAGTTTGTGGTGTATCCAGAATACTCAGTCCCGAGGAGGAGTTAGGCCTCGGCACAGCCGGCATGCTCTCCAGTAAGCATGGTGCATTCCTAGGGAGCCTCTGAGCACCCAATATTTCTTTCATTATTTTGTGAATGTGGGTTTTGAGAGGAAACCTCATTGTTCAACATTCATTTTTAAAAACTGATAATACACTGATACAAGACAATGAACTTGGGCCAGAAGCATTGCAGATGATTTGCTCTACAAGCAAATGAATTCATTGAAATCTAAGTTCAAATATACGGTTCTTTTAACAGAAATTCCTTTGCAAAGAAAATGTAGCGTAAAATTCAGAATTTATCATGGTTTTGTTGGGTGATTCCAAAACAAGCTACTGTTTTATTTAGGGTACACATGACTTTTCCATGAGATCTTCCCGTGACCATGTTTACCTGGGGCATGCTGGGATGGTCTGCTCTGGAGCTCCACGCTCAATTCCAGATGTCTTCATGTAAAACGTGTTTGGAAAGGCTGTACTTGTATGTGTAGGAAGCGGTGTCAGCAGTGAGTTTGCTTTGAACTTTGTTATGAAATAGCACACAGATTTTTCTAGACAGAGAAAAATGAGAGGCCTTGGCTAAATGAAGCAATCCCTGGGGACGAGACATCTCCACTAGAAATTGGACTCGTGGGTAGAAAAGTGATATCAAACATTTTCCAAGTTTTTTGTGAATATTATCTATCATTCTGTTTTAAGAAATGAGCTTAGGGAGTTCCGGCTAAGATGGAGGCATAGGCAGTCGCATTGTGCTTCCTCGCGCAACCAAAACTAAAGACAACAAAAATTGAGAAACAATAAACAACCAGAACAGAGAGAAATTAATTGAACAGAAGTCGGGCTCCAGTACATCCAGACCGGTAAGGAGCGGCGGAGTCGGAGGCCTTCGGAGAGGGGTCGAGGGGTCCCGGCGGGAAGAAACTCTGGCTGGCAGGCCCGGGCGCGCAGGGCACAGACGGCAGTGGACGGACCGGTGGCGGACCCTGGGCGCGGGAGGCGACTAGCAGACCCAGTGAGGGGCGCAGGGCAGCTGGCTGTCCGCAACCAGCCACATGTTTGCGCACAAACTAAGCAAAAACGGGCAGCGCCGCCGCGTTTCAAAGCTTAAGAGCCCTGTCTGGGAACTGAGGCCGGGAGACTCTCTCAGCCTCACAGGAGACTTCTCGGAGAAGCCCACAGAGTCCGAGAAAGTGCACAAGCCCACCGCTCGGGAGCCAGCACAGGAAGGGCCCAATTTGCTTGTGGGAGGCAGTGGAGGGGACGGAAGTCCTAGAGAGAGCGGAGCAGGCGCCATTGTTCCCTCTCAGACCCCGCCCCCACATACAACGTCACAACCCAGCCACTGGGGTGCCCCGCCCTGGTGAACACCTAAGGCTCCGCCGCCCTTACGAAACAGCCGCATCCAAACCAAAGGAAAATAAAAAAGATGGCTCAAACAGAATTGAAAGCCCCAGAACCAATTTTTTTAAGTGACCAAGAGATAGCCGAATTACCGCACTGGTGATCAGGATGCTCACAGAATTGGTTGACTTTGGAACCAATTAGATGAATTAGATGAACAAATGCAGGCTACGATAAGAGAAATGAAGGAAAACGCACAGGGGAATAATAGTCAGGGGAAGAAAACTGGGACTCAAATCAATGGAGTGGACCAGAAGGAAGAAAGGAACAACCAAACAAAAAAGAATGAAGAAACAAGAATTAAAAAAAATGAGAAGAAGCTCAGGGACCTCCAGGACACCTTTAAACGTTCCAACATCCGAATTATAGGGGTACCAGAAGGGGAAGAGGAAAAGCAACAAATTGAGAACTTATTTAAACAGATATTAAAGGAAAACTTCCCCAATCTGGCAAGGGAAATATACTTTTAGGAAGTCCAGGAATCTCAGAGAGTCCCAAAGAGGTTGGACCCAAGGAGGAACACACCAAGGCACATCATAATTACATTAGCCAAGGTAAAAATGAAGGAGAGAATCCTAGAAGCAGCAAGAGACAAGGAGACAGTAACATACAAAGGAGTTCCTATCAGACTGTCATCTGATTTCTCAAAAGAGACCTTACAGGCAAGAAGGGGCTGGCAAGAAGTATCCCAAGTCATGAAAAGCAAGGGCCTACATCCCAGATTGCTCTATCCAGCAAAGCTTTCATTTAGAATGGAAGGGCAGATAAAGTGCTTCTCAGACAAGGCCAAGTTAAAAGAGTTCATCATCACCAAGCCCTTACTATATGAAATGTT
>PVIA01000926.1:0-21359 GCA_004024845.1 Tonatia bakeri | reverse complement strand
TGGAAAAGATAAAGAGAATGAGTAGCATAGACAATAGGTAGAAAATAGACAGGGGGAGGGCAACAATAGTGTTGGAAATGTAGACACTAAAGAACTTATGACACATGGACATGAACTAAAGGGGGGAATGAGGGTGGGAGGGGATGGGCAGGGTGGTGGGGAGTGAAGGGGAAAAATGGGCCAATTGTAATAGCATAATCAATAAAATAAAGAATTAAAAAAAAAGAAATGAGCTTAGAAACTGATTTTTAGAGATAATTGAGACCATTTGCTGTGAACTTCCTTGTGTATCCCCATCTTTAACTAAACACAGCCCTGCCTTACTGTTTACGTGCCCCTCCTCTCCCCTCCTCTGAGACAGACGTGGTCCTCCAAAGTGACTTCACTTCACTTAGTTTCTGCAGCTCATCTCCATTCTAAAATTTCTCAGCTCTCTAGAGACTCCTGACCGTACTATTTTATCAAACGTGGGGAACTTGAGAATGTCCCCAGTGACTATCAAACGAACCCTGGTGGCTTCTTAGGGTTCTCGTTTGTCTGGCAGTCACAGATTTGGCCCTGCTGACGACCCGTGTCTTCTCGAAACTCTGCACCCCTGCAGTTCAGTGACGGCACAGCTTCCCCGTCTGCTAACTATTCGTGCACTGCTCCCTTTTTACGTCGGTTACATGTAACAGTCATTGTGGCATAGGAACTGCGCCAAAATCTGAATCCGGTGAGGCACCCAGCTTTGTTTTGAACCCAAAATGCATCTGCTTCAGTTTTCTTGCCCGTTTCCATTGCCTCCCTTATGGTTGCGTCCTTTCCCTGGATTAAGACAGTTGTCCCCTTCACCGGCTTCTCTGCCCCCAGACTCTTCCTCCTCCCTTTTGCCCTTTTTCCCTTTCCCGGGGTTCTTTCTGGAGGAGTGTTTTCACCCAGGGTGGCATTCCGCTGGCAAGCCCCCAGTGTTCCCTGCTGTTTGCCTACAGACCTGCTCTCCATTCTGGCTATTGTCGTTTCAAAACTTGGGCCCCATCCTCTCACCAGTATTTTCTGTTTTCACTGAACATTTATCTGTTTATCCTGGCAGTTAAGTCTTCCGGTGTCACAGGTGCCATACATACTGTGTCATTATTTCCTCCAGGCGTGTGCCTATTCTGTCTTGCTCCTGTTTGTCTAACACCATCCTCATTACCTTTCTCAGCTGTCTCGGTCTTCACAACCTTTTGCATTAAGTTGGATGTTTTGAACTAAGTTGGCCCTAGTGGTCTTTTTTTTTTCTCTAGCTTCTCTTCAGTACCACTTAATTTAGTTCTCTTTATTCAATGTATTTTATTCGTTATGCTATTACAGTTGTCCCATTTTTTTGTCCCTTTCTGCCCCTCTGCCTGGTACATGTCTTCCCTCCAGCAATCCCCCTCCCTTAGTTCATGTTTGTGGTTTGTGTAGGTTCTTTGGCTTCTCCATTTCATATGCTATTCCTAACATTTCCCTGGCTATTTTGTACCTACCAGTTTTGCTTCTTAATCCATGCACATTTCCCTCCAGTCTCCCACTTAGCCTCCCAGCTGCTAACCCTCCAAATGATCTCCGTATCTATGATTCCATTCCTGTTCTGGTTATTTGCTTAGTTGTTGTTGTTTTTAGATTCAGTTGTTGATAGTTGTGAATTTGTTGCCTTTTTAATGTTCATAGTTTTGATCTCCTTTTTTCCATGTTTTCTTGATTTTCTCTAACAGTTTCTTTTCTGGATTTATCCTGATACCTTGTAAGTATTTTGAGGTCAGAGAGATGAAATATTTTTGATAAGTGTTAGGAAATAGATATTCCACAAATATTTTCTCTTTGAATGGAAGTAAGACACAGCAATTATTTAAATCTCCTTAGTTTTCATTAAGAAATTGAAACCAATTTCTGAGTAAAAAATGGTTTTAAAAAAATAATATTGTGTCCTGGTTGGTGTGGCACAGTTGGTTGGGCATCATTCTACAAACAGAAAGGTTGCAGGTTCAATTCCCAGGCACAAGCCTGGGTTGTGGGTTCGGTCCCCGGTTGGAGTATGTGCAATAGGCAGCCTGTCAGTGTTTCTTTCTCACACTGATGTTTCTCTCCCTCTCTTTTTCCCTCCCTCCCCCTCTCTCTGGAATCAATAAAAGAAAAAATTTTAAATAAATTTTTTTTTTTAAATCACACTTTTATTAAGCCAACCTGTATAATTTTAGAGATTTCACATCAGCAGGGGGCAGTCAAACCCAAGTACATTCTGTCTTACGGAAAATTAAAATTTGTCTCTGTAAGAGTTATTCTTAGGATACCAACTATACTTTATAATATGTTTATAAACTTTAAAACTCTTCAGCAGGTAGTTTTGTCAAATTGTTTTGATCTTTTAATTTAATAAGATATTTTTTAATGAAAAATGTGTTTTAGAATATGAAATGCTTTATTTGGTGTTTCTGATGAATGGTTACTTTACATTGAAACTTGTTTTTCCTGCCTTGGAGTCTGTATTTCAATGAAATTAACTTCTTATTAGGCAGTTTTTTTATTCAGTAAAATATTAACTTTTATAAAATATTTTTATTTGCCCCTGTGAACTTGAAAAGATGTGTTTTTCTTAGAGGCAGTGGTATGACACTCAAACGTAGTTGGGCAAAGCCTTCGCGTTTTATGGAGTTTGTTGTTCTGGACCTCTCCCGGCCGGCTGCAGACAGCCAGTGGTGTGTGTTGACCGACGTGCTCGTTTTCACCTCCTCCTCTTATTAAGGGAGAAACACAGTTTATACTAAACAGTGTTTAACATACACTGGTGGTATTACTGTATTTCCTGTTTTGTGTTCACAGTAAGAAGATTCTGAAAAAGTGCCTTTGTATAAATACTTCACTGACATTCCAGACAAGTGTAATCTTGTCTGCTGGTAGGCAGGAAAGAGTGGCGTCCTGGAATGCTCTGAGAGAAGGAAATCTCTTTGTGTTCCACAAATGATAGCCCTAAACCTTTTAAGAATATAATTTTAAAATGACCAACTCTGTGTTTGCTTTTCCTTCCGTTCATTAACTTTGCATGCATCTAGTTCACAAATGCAGCTAGCCAGAAAAAACACATTGTGTCTGAGAGAGAAGCATCTTCCTGGTAGTGTGCTGGGAATTGTTGGTAGAAACATCAGAGGTTAACATAGAAACAGAGTTAGTAAATAATTATTACTTTTCTTCTCAAAGCTTAATACCTTTTTTGATACTTGAATCAGACTTTGATTCTAGATGCAGGGTTTCCAACATTTTTACTGTAAAGAAATACTTTGGAGATTGTTTTTAGAACACAGATTATAATTTTTAAAAGCTAGATTGGGAGTTTTTATGTCACTTTATTATTTAATGTGAGTCAGTAAGATATATAAAAATCAATTGTGTAACTTTAACCTTATACTTAAATATGATAGCTAAGAATTCAGTTAAAATTCACTGAATTTTCTTTTCAATGACAGAAAGAAATAGTTATGATTAAACTCTTAAGTGATTGCCCAAACAGATATCATAGACTAGACCTGTGTCTAATTTTTTGTCAGTGGTTCTTTTTCTTCTTTCTCATTATTCCCATCATTATCATGGGAAATGACCCAATTACTTACATTGAGTCTCTCCCTCAGCCCCTACTCTAAAACCCGAGTCACCTATAAGAATTTCCATGTATGAGGTTAAAATGCCTGTTGGTCACTTTCAAACTGGAGAAAAGTTATCATGTACTTTCTATGATCAGATAGTTCTTAATGTGTATATGTTATACCATTTGTTTAAATATTTGCTTAAAAATATGTTGATATTCTTATTCCAATATGCCCTTTCTCATAAATCTGCCGTGATGAGTTCTGAAATACTGAGGCTATTGCATCTTCAAGAAAGAGTCTTTTAAAGGGAGTGATTTTAAGACAACGGACCCACCAGCTGCCCCTATGATTCCACGGTGTCAGAAACTCGGATACCTTCTAACTTGTGGCTGTACCATCACTTCAGCCACAAGATTTCAAAACAAAACAAAACCGAAGACCTCACCGCCCTATCATCCGGGTTCCCTCCCGTTCTGGTGAACAGGGAGGAGGAGGTGAGGAAGGGCGCGCTCCCTCACTCCAGGGACAGAGCCTAAGTCACGTGCATCGCTTACATGCCGTGCCTAGCATCTGTCTTAGCTACATGACCACATTTAGCTACAGAGGAATCTGCAAAATAAGTATGTTTTCTGTTTGGATTGGCTGGGCGTGCTGCTGGCATCGAGGGTCTGGTTCCTGAAGGGAAAGGCGGAAGTGGCAGTCCGAGCCCTGCCGTGTTGGCCCCATGCAGCGTCCGCGCACACTCCTTCCTCCTAGAGTCTGTCTCACTTCGTCGCTCTGCATGACCCAGTCATCTCCCAGCTGGTATCTGTTTCTGTCCCCTCCTGGTGCCTTTACATGCTCCCTCTCCCTGCCTAGCCATAAAGTGCCGCAGGCCGTCAAGGCTGGATGCTGGGACCCCTTTTCCCTCCTCCGTAGGCAGCCTCATTCACATCCACGGCTTCAGGCGCCACATGGCTGCGCTGGGTTCAGCTCAGACCTTTGCCATGCCGTCTTCAATGAACTGCCTGCTTAGACCTCTCAAAGGCATTTCAGATTCATCGTATCTAGTATTTTAATCATTAAATGCTCTTAACTTTTGAGGAAAGTACAATTATCATATTTGATCCCATAGATGAAAAACAGGCATAGATAGGGTAAGAAACATGACCGATACAGAATTTGTTTTTTGTGATGGGCCTTTTCACTTAGCATAATGTCTTCAAGGCTCATCCATATTGTAACATGTGTCCTAATTTCCTGTCTTTCTAATGTAGAGTAGTATTCTGTTGTGTGTATATACCACATTTTGCTTATCTGTGTATCTGTCGATGGACACTTGGGTTGCTTTCACCTCTTGCGTATTATGAATAGTGCTTTTGTGAACATAAGTGTGCTTCTTTAATAATTACTTGAACTTCGATATTCCTGAGATCCTGCTTTCAGTTATTTTGTTTTTGTTTAAAAAAAGATTTTATTTATTTTTAGACAGAGGGGAAGGAAGGGAGAAAAAAAAGAACAGAAACATCAGTGTGTGGTTGCCTCTCATGCACACCCTACCAGGGACCTGGCCTGCAACCCAGGCATGTGCTCGGCTGGGAATCAAACAGGAGACCCTTTGTTTTTTGAACAAGGTATCCGAGTTTCTGACACCGTGGAATCATAGGGGCAGCTGGTGGGTCCGTTGTCTTAAAATCACTCCCTTTAAAAGACTCTTTCTTGAAGATGAACCCTTTGGTTCACAGGTTGGTGCTCAATCCACTGAGCCACACCGGCCAGGGCTGCTCTCGGTTATTGTGGATATATAGCCAGAGGTAGAACTGCTGGATCATATGGTAATTCTATTTTTAGTTTTTTGAGGATCTACCATACTGTTTTCCATAGCACCTGCACCAGTTTACATATTTTGTATTCCTACCAACAGTCCACAAGGGCTCCAGTTTCTCCACATCCCTTGCTAACTCTTGTTACTGTCTGTTTCTTGTTTTGTAGCAGCCATCCTAATAGCTGTAAGGCTGTTATCCGATATCTAATTCGGTTTTGATTTACATATCCCTGACGATTAGTGATGCCGAGCCTTCTTTGTAAGCTTGTTGGTCCTCTGTCATCTCTGGAGAAATATTCAAGTCCTTTGCTAATTTTTTAATCTGATTTTTTTCATTGAATTGTAGGAGTTCTTTATATATTCTAGATACTAGCCTCTCATCAGATATGATTTACAAATAATTTATCCTATTCTGTATATTACCTTTTTGTTGATTTTTGTCCTTTTAATTTTTATGTAGTTCAGTTCATCTGTTTTTATGTTGTTGACTGTGTTTTGGTGTCATTCCAAGAAGTCCTTGCTAAATCCAATGATGTTTGAGGACTTCCCCTTGTGAGGTCTTTGGAGCAGTCTGTAGTTTGGGGCCTTATGTTTAGGTCTTTGATCCACTTTGAGTTAATTTTTAAATGTGGCATAAAGTAAGTCTCCAACTTTATTCTTTTGATGTGATACCTGGTTTACCCAACACCATTTGTTGAAGAGACTCCTGTGTTGTTTTGTAAAGGTTTTACAGTTTTTCATTTAAGTCTGTAAATCATTTTTGGTGTAAGTTATGTCTGTAATGTGACTGTAGAGGTCCATTTTCGCATGTGGATACAAAGTTGTTCAGCCACTTGGTCGGAAAAACTGTCCTTCATTGGATTGCCTGGACAGCTCTGGCAAACTCTGTCATACTCGTGTGTGGGTCAGGTGGCTTCTCTCTGTCCCCTCCCCAGACCACGTTGTCTTGGTCATAGCTTGTTAGTAGAACCTAACATCAGAGAATGTATATTCTCCAACTTTGTTACTGGTTTTGTTTATCAAAATTTGTTTTAGCTGTTCTAGTCCCTTGGCCTTGTGAAAAATAGCCTTGAATTGTTAATGTCTTTGAAAAATTTTGTTAGATTTTAGCTGGAATTATTTTTAATCTATAAAACAGTTAGGGGAGAATTTATAACTGCAGCAACATTGAATCTCCACCGTCATGAACATTGTCTGTTCATTTATATAGATATTCTTCTATCCTAGTGCATTGCACTCGGCAGCACGGAGAACTTGCAGATGTGTTGTTAAGTTTATAGCAAAGTAATCCTCTGAGGTATATATATGATAGTGTTTAATTTTGGCTTCCAGCTGTTTAGTATTAGTATCTAGAAATAGGATTGATTCTTTGTGCGTTGATTACCTCTGCTGTACTCACTGTTGGTCCCAGGAGGTATCTGTAAGTGTCTTGGGATCTCCGTGCCCAGCCCTGCTCTCTGAATGCGCACAGTTTTAGTCCTCCCTTTCCACTCGGCATGCCCTTGTTCTTTTTCTTGACTTGCTGCCCTGACAAAGAGTTCCAGTGCCACGCTGAAGAGAAGCGGTAAGAGTGGACATTCATGTTTTTTTCCAAATCTTAATGAGAAAGCATGTAGTATTTCACCATTAAGTGTTATGGTAGCTCAGGTGTTATGGATGCCTTTTAACAGATTGAGAAAGTTCCCTTCTGTTCCCAGTTTGATTCGGGGTTTTAACCATGAACAGACTTTGAATTTTGCTTTTCCTATGTCTATCAATACAGTCATGGGAATTTTCTTTAATAGACTGTTACAGTTTTGGATTGCATGGATTTGTAAGTGTTAAGCCAGTGTTACACTCCCAGGAATAACACCACTGAGTCATGTTGTATTTTTATATATTACTGCAGTCAGTATGCTAATGACGGTATACATTTTCCTAGGATAGTAGAGTTGAGTAAACAAAGGGACATATCAAAGAACTCTTAATTTTTATCAAACTTGGACCTATCATTGAAATGGAAATACTCTGTTAATCACCTGAAGTGTTCTTATTAACTGGGAGGTATTAATAGGTATAATTTTATAATTTTTTTTTAGTCCTCACCTGGGGATATGTTTATTGATTTTACAGAGGTGGGGAGAGGGAGAGAGACAGACAGACAGACATTGAGAGGGAAACATCAATCGGTTTCCTCCTGCATGTGCCTCGACTGGTGATTGAACCCACAGCCTTGTGGTGCACAGGTTGATGCTCCAACCAGCTCAGTAGGTACCTTTCTCTGTCAGATTTGATTGTATTAATAGTCCTTTTCAAGTAGGGAAAGAAACAGATTTTCCAAGTATTAAGACAAAAACTTGATGTCTGTGAAATATTATTTTCAGAGATATAGAGCTAAAAGGTGTGAAATCCTTTGAGTTTGGCAACTCTTTGTTTTCCCCCTCTCTCTTCTCTAGCAGTCATTGTCTTGTTCCTGAAGAATTAGTGCTCAAGGTCATTCGAACGAGAGTCACTAAACCGGCAGTGACTCGGTTGTGTGACCAGATTTCTTGGGACCTGCGTGTTGTGGTGGTGGTTGTCAGCATGGGGCACAGTAACACGCTGTTCCCCTCCCTGGGATCGGATGAGTTTTGGAGGTGCACGGAAAGCAGCGCTGACATTTGGAAGGTTAAAACCTGATGCGCTTGACAAAATTGTGGTTTAGAAAAGCTGGAAGTAAAAGTGTGAATTCTGGTTTCACAAATACGGTAATGAAGAACATACTTTAGTGGTAACTTCATCTTCATATCGATCGATACTCAGTCTGTTTTAAAGTCTCAGACAATTAAAGTGACTCCTGAATTAATGTACTCGATTTAAAGCCACTGTGAAGGAGTGACTCATCCTCATGAGGCGAACTTTTATCCTCCACGTAAGGCAGAACCTTCGTTGTATTTTATGTTCTGCAAAAATTGACACATTATTACACCACTATTTATTACCAGTCTGAGAAGTTTATTTTGTGAGTGATTTTCACTAATTTTCTGAATTATTTAGCGTATACGTTCAATTAGATTTTGTAAGTTTATTATTTAATAGGAACTTTCTCCTGTTTTCAAATGAGATCTGTTGCTTTTCAGCCATATCGGAGGAATAGGTTTATAGGATAAAGTAAGTAGTTTAAAAAACCATGCCCACAAAGAGATAAGTACATACCCAGTAGGGATAGGGCTGAAGTTAGAGAACCCACATTCTCTCTTTCTAAGACACAGAAAGCGTAAAACAAGATAATTTGCCCTGTTCACTGCCATCAAGACATGTCCGATCTCTCTGTCAAAGTGCCAGCCCTGCAGAGGCCGCCTGTGCGGAGCACCCTGCAGAGTGCTGCAGCAGGCTCCCGGGGGCTGTTCGGTGCTCACAGAACCCCAGGAGCAGGTGGGTAGTCCATGGACAGGCCATTGCTGGGGCAAGGAATTCACCCTTTTGGCACGTCATAGCTTCTGACGGCTGACATTTGGGTGTCTCTTTCAGGAAAAGACACTGTACTATCGTTCCTTTCTTCCCTTTTGTCCCTGTTACACAAAGCACACAGACTTGTTTACAGAACATTCAGCATTTGGTTGAGTAAATGCTGGATAGGAAATGAAGCTGTTAATACGGGGAGATGACTGAGTGAGGAAATCCGCCTTTTGTCAACCACTCTTATTATCTTAAAAATAGGATCTGCTTTCGGTTTCAGTGGTTGGGAGTGTGAGACATACACAGTGTAATGGGTTTTTGTACTTAAAATTCTGGTTTCCCTCTCTCACCTACAGTCCAACATCGTAATAGGAAATACTGCAAATATATTGTCTTTATAAATGATTGATATAGGATGATGGTTTAGGCTTATTTATTGAGTCAGAGCTTCACACCTGTTCTGTCTCATAACAACTTCCTCAAAGGATGAGTTAAAAAAAAACTGTTCTTGCAATGCCAAAGGCATTATAAATCTCTTAAATTGAAAATGTTGAATTAAATTTCATTCTTTCAAAAAGTAACTCTTTGGATACTTGATAGTTTCTAGAGTGGATTGACATTTACCACATTGCTTTATATTATACTTCCTTTGTTATAAGCTTGGATAAGATATTAAACTTTATATTATGGCAATATGAAAAATAACCCTAGCATTAGATAGGACAGTCCTTTGAAAACATTCTTAAAATTTTACATTTAAGTTCAGCAAAGTAAACACGTGTAGGATAAAAGAGATTTTCCTTGTGTGATGAAACATGAAAACTGGAGCTCACAGTTAGTGCGACCTTGTCACGAGCCTGCTGAGACGACGCCCGTGTCATTTCAGACCGCGTTGATTACAGCAGCAGACTGCACGAGTGCATTTCCGGTGCTCCGCCCTGGTCAGTCACACCTGCAGTAGAGTGTGCAGTTTGGGGATCTCACGGTTTGTAAGTAATTCTAGATGCAGCAGGTGCAGACCAGAGCATGTTATATTCTGGAGAATAGAAGAGCAAGTGTAGACACAGTTATCGTCTTCATATATTTAAAAGTTCTTCTATAGAAGAGACAGATTTTAAAAGGGTTCTGGACAAATGAAATAGTTTTTCAATGAGCTAGAGTTGGTTGTTCACCTGCTGGACTTGGTGGCTCTGGGCATCGGGGACTGCCCTGTTACTCCAGGTGTTTTACAGAAGGGTTGATTGTGCTAACTACCTGCCGGATTGAGCAGCCAGTTAAAAAAGATCGTTTCTGATCTGTTTTCAATTCTGAACTGAGGAAGCAAGCATAAAATGATTTCATGGTTCAGCCACTTAGCACATATGTAAGAATTTGCAAATTTGGGATTTGAATTTTGAGAATAATCATTGAAAACTATCTTTGACCTTATGAATTTTCAATGTTTTTGCTCTTTTGTATTTTTCTTGTTTTCAGAAATAGTTCAAACTATCAAAGAGAAAAACAGAACATAAAATGTGGGCTCAGGTCATGTAAGTGCAGTCTGAAGTTAGAGGTGGGAGTCCCTGTGAGTGCTACAGGTCCTATGTGTGACGTGGGGGCCCCTCTTACCCCGACTGTGACAAGTTGGACGTTGTGCACTCAGTGGCACGGTCCGATAACCTGCTGCTTCATTTGTAGCAGATGTGGCTCCCTCCTGAAATGAGGGGCTATATAGTGGAGATCATTTCTTGGTGGTATTGTACGTTGAACTTCAGGCTGATTATTTGAATGGATAGGCTCATCCAGTCATCTAAGACTTCTTGACATTCTTCCCCTCTTTAATGTTATAATATTTGGGAAAGCCGGCAGTGAATATAGGGTATATGTTTGTGCAGAATACTGCAAAAGATATTGGCTGTTTAGCATTAAATATTTCTATTACTCTAAAGTTTTAAATTTCCTTTAAATGCTAAGTAGCGCTGAGTAGCACACACAAAATCCCTGTTACTTAGTTCCTCGTTCTGGAGTGAGAGAGAACCGTGTAGCGCACAGTGCTGCGCATGCGTGCTTGCGTCCTCGGTAGTCGCGCTGCATGGGCGGCGCGCTGCATGGGCGGTGATCCCACTTCTCCGTGGTCTCCTCTAGAGTGGTGCTGGGCACTCTTGAAGTCCTGGTGAGCCCTTGCCATGTAAGCAGATGTATTCGATTTAGATACCACCAGCTGGATTTAGCATTTGGATACAGCAGATATATTGTAATTTTTAAATGATAGATTAGTTACTTTATTTCATCTGGACATTATTGTTTTTTAGGGAATCTATATATGTACATGTTGATTTCAGTCTAGAACAACTTACTGTGTAGGTATATTATTAACTGGTAAACTTCATTCTTGTGTTCATTCATTTAGGGAAATGGTAGTTCTTTCTACGTGTATCACTGAAAGGGCATTAATCTCTGCATGAATCTCTCAACAGCCGAAAAACCAAGAGCAGTTATGAAAAGTACTTCTTGCAGGCTGCCATAGCTGCTTTTTCCCTTAAAATAACCTACAGTATAAATAGGTCGTAAATCATTTGCAGCTGGATTTCCATTCTGATTTGGCTTTGCTGTGTGATACAAGACACTGTGCGGCCGCCTGTGAAACAGGAATACAGCCCTCTGTGCAGAAACGCTGGGGGACTGGACACTGGAACGCATCCGAACCGTTCGGCTGAGAGCCTGTTACACTCGAGCCCTTCACACACAATAGTGATTATTACCGTTTTCTCCGGAAAAAGAAAAAAAATATTATTGGGTTGGCCAAAAGCCCATATGATGTTTTTTTTTTAATATAAAAGACACATTTTCATTTTCACCAATAACTGTTGATTTGGGTATTTTGAGTATGTCTGCTCTCTGTGTAGTATGATGTTGATTGTTCTCAATGCCTTGATTTGACGGCGCTCAACTTCCGCTGGTCTACCCGCCCGTGGAGCATCATCCAGCGAGAAATCTCCAGCATGAAACTCAGTCACAGCACCTTTTCCGTACACTGCACATATCTTTTTCTGCATTTCAGTTGTATTTTTACCTTTCTTGAAATAATAAAGCATAATATGCCAAAAATGTTATGTATTTCCTTCCATCTTCGGTATTAAAATGGCTACACAAAAACTCACCAGTTTTGATAAGGTTTTTTTGCACACCGATATGACAGCTGTCACGGTACAGTCTCATAAAACTGTTGTGAGTGAAGTTAAAGACCACTAAGCACTACCTGAGCCATCGGGGGGGGGGGGGACACTGAACAAACTTTTTGTCCAACCCACTAAAATATCACAGGTAAGTATTTGACTTTGCACTTAAAAGTTTAAGTTGTTGTGCTTTCGGTGGTTTTATTTTTTCCTTTTAATGCTAATGTTGAGGATGTTTCGCTTGTTGCACAGGATACATCCGCAGTTGTCATTAGTTGTTGCTGTAAGTGAGTTGTGCGTTGACTGAGCAGCGCTTCGGGAAGCCTGCTGAGCTCTCCTCTCTGCGCGGCGTCGTGGTTAGTGTGCCTTCCTCTGCACAGGGTGTGTGAGGTCTCAAGGAATCTGTCGTGGTTACGTTCATACGGTTCTTACCCATTGGCAGGAACCAAGCTTCTTTGGGGGTTTTCCAGTTTTTTGGCAGGTAGCTGTTAGAGTGTTTTGATTCCTGAACTTGGAGACTGACCTTTTTATGTTTTTAACTGACCTGATTTGATTTGAGTCTATTTGAAGAAGGGTAGGCAGGGACGTGTTTGGCTGGAAGGGAGAAGACTGAAGATCGAAACTCCCTGCCCTTGTCACACACAGGCACGTGATTTTCTCTGAGGGCCCTGTCCGGCCCATCTCTGGCTCCATGCTGACCCAGCCACACGTGTCCTTCCCCCACCGACCCCATATATGATGGGCTTCATGCCTGCACATGCGTGCACACACTCCACCTCCTCCCTGTGAACGCCAGCAGATGGCCCATTTTGCACAGGCACATTGGTTTTCAGAGAGCACTTAGCTGACTCCATGGCACCCACAAATGATTACAGTCTCTGATGGTTATCGTGGGACACCGTGAGGACCTACATATCTGTACTGACAACTCTATCAACACTGCTGAAAAGCGCATGGTAACTTGACTCTGTGGCAGGAAATTAAACCAAGGGTTGTGGGTTTTGAGAATTACAGTTAATTTTACAGTTCATTATATGTTATACTGAAAATTAGAGATAGTAAGAGTTAAATCTAGCAATCATAAAAATTAAATTATGTAAATATTAAGGTTTTGAGAATTGTTTGTTACTGAATCTTCTGGGTTTGGGGTTTTTTGTTTGTTCTTTGGCAGGGGGAGCATTGTATCTAACCAATCCAGAAAGAGTGGCTACTCTAGATTTTATTCGTAACTATTGTATATAAAAATTCTTACTGCTCTTTAATATTAGTTGAATCTGTTCAAGGTAGGAAAGTACATTGCATATGTATGTATCTCTTAGGAGTGTCCTATTTGCGCCCCCAGAAGGACTAGTTTATTCTCTCACCAGGAAGTTCAGGCCAGTGTCTTACTTTGCCCAGACTCACCATGAAGTCCTTTTTCCTAGTGGAAAGACCGGGGGACAGAAGGTGTTAGGCAGTTTGCCGGCAGGCAAGTAGTGACCGCTCGGAGGAGCCCAGGAGTGAGCCGGGCCAGCGGGGGGGACGGTTTTTCTGGCTGCTCGTGGCTCACTAGCATCATTTTGTTTTTACCAAACTGTAGCCGGGCAGGCACGACGGAGATGTGGGGAAGAGCCCATCCTCGTGAATCTTTAGCTGTCTGTGTGTCTGTTGGTGTCATTTGCTTTTAAGTATTCTAACAGTTACTCTTCTGTTTTTCTCAGCAAAGTTCAATTAATTTAAGGATAAGCTGTATACATGATCTAATTTGGTTTATTTACATGCTCTGAGTAATATAGTAATGCTAATTATGCTTTCCCTGGCTTTTGTTCTGTCATTATCTGAGGCCAGATTATAGTTTTGTACACTGTGTCCTGCACTGGGTGCCAGATGCAAGGGAAGCCAGTAAATAACTTAATATCTAGAGAGATTCCAGCTCTAGTTGAAAAAGGAAGATGCCTTGTAAGTGGGCCTGCTGTCAACCACACAGTAATTGTAAAGCTCTGTGATTCTGAGGGTGTTTTCCCTCCTTTCTTTAACCTGTCTTAAAGTGTTAGATATGATTAGAAGCAGAAGGGTTTCAGTAAGAAGAAAAAATACTTGTTTTTACCATCAGTTTTTGAAACAAGACTTCACTGGGAAGAAGAGTATTCATACAGAACCTGTCATGTCAAATTTTTCAGACTGAGGGATTTGAACCCTGTTTCTTGGTAATTGATGAAATTGCTCTTACTAGTTTACGAATAGTTCTAAGTGTTCTTCTGTTTTTCACCAACCATATTAAAAAGTCGACGGTTTTGGTCTCGCGTCAGCAGGTGGGCCTGTGGAAAAGCGAGACATGCTTAGCAAGTGCATTGAAAGGAGGCGTTTCCCAGCCTTGGATAATCTGTCTTCTCCTCCTTCCCGTCTCTGGCAGGACATGCCCTCTGGAGCGTCTGCTGACCGTCTAATGCAGGTGGCTTTAAATCGCTGTTTGTCTTGTTGTGTGTCCCTGAATCGCAAGCTCTAAAGGCAGGAATCCACCCTCTTACTTGTGGTGCCCCTGGTGCCGCCATGCTACCTGAACCCGGGCTCCCCTGCTGCTGTCCTGTGAGCGTGCGGGGCGGACGCCAGACCCCCTGTTTTGCTTCGGTGTTACACCCCAGCCAGCGTGCGGGGTCTGAGGTGGGTGCTGCTGCTAGGGATGTGTGCCGAGGGGTTGCTAGGACAGCTTTCTCGTCGTCACGCCACACTGTTCACAACCTGGAGTGAACCTCTCCTGAGCATAGATCCACAGTTCTAGACCCGTTTCCAGCCCGAGCTGCTTTTCCTCCTTTTTAGCTGGAAGTTCCGAGATACTGCACATTTTATGGAAAACTTGATCTTGTTCTATTGTTGTACATTTGTATTACAGTTTCATTCTTCAGTTATCTGACACTAACACGTAATGCTGCGTGAGCAATCTTGGAGGAGTTAATCTCTTTATCCCAGGAGACTTCCCATGCAGGGGTGCATGTACGCGCAGGAATGGTGGTGTAAGGAGATCCATTTCCAGATTTTCCTGGTCTAAAACTGACCTGCCTGGGGATCCACTGGTGATGAGACTGGAGAGTCCCCTTCCCACCGTCCTCTCGGAAAACCACTGCGGCCTCAAACGGGGGGAGCAGAGGGAAACACAGGTAGTAGGTCTGAGAGGGCCGCTGCCTCAGCAGCACCAGTGTTCTCAGTGGGGTCCGGAGCTCGTCCTAATGGCCGTTTGCACGCCCATTTTCTCAGGAGCTGCAGGGAAGAAAGGCATTCAGTTGTCATTTGTCATCTCATATATAACTCAAATTTCAAAGAATTGAAGGCTGTTGTACCAATATTCCTTCTAATCTCACCTACTTATGTATGTGGAGAAGGTCTATCTGTACTTCATTCTACCAAAAAATGAAGTTGAACTGAAAAAGAATCGAATCCTAACAATCACAGCCCCCCATGTTAACAAGAATACATCGTGGAGAAGACTAATCAAATAATTTCATCTGCCTCCTTAAGAAATGAGTTTCCAAATGTTAGCTTTTTATGCCTAGCATTTCCCCTAAATCTCTAATATATATAATTATACATAAGTAATTGTAATGCTAATTCAAACCAGAAGAAATTTAATCCTTAGAACCTTACTATAGTATGATTTAAAAAATGTATACTGTATATATGTACGTTTTATTTCTGAGAATTATTACAAAATGATTAGTGAAGAAAAGACATTCTCTGGGAGTGGTAGAATAGAAGTACAAATTTAAGCAGAAGATAAAGCAGTGTACAGTTTCTCCAAGCCAGTTTTAGACAGATGGTAGTATCAAATCATGGTCGTTTTAAATCTTCTGAATACTTGGGAAAGAGTTGATACAAGGGTCTTATTTTAAAATCTCAATATTTACAGTTCTCTGGAAATGACATCCTTTGCAACTATTTAAACATGAGTACCCAGCAGTCTCGGTTTCTTTTCCAAGGACACCATTCCTTTCCAGCACTGCTGAGAGCCACGCGTGCACGCCGATGGAGGCCAGGGCTCTGCGTTTTTGGAGAACGGGAGGGAGGTGAATGCGGGGGGAATCATTTTAAAATTAAGCAGTGAGGCCTTCCCAGAGTGTTGAAGGGTGGGCGATTATAAATGATTTTTGGAAGGAGGTCAGCAGAAAGGTGTAAGGACCCGAATGCAGGAAGGGCAACGGATCCAGGAGTTGATCCCCCTCCAGCCTACGGGAGCTGCCTTATTATTGTATTTCAGCATGTGCCATTAGCCCTGTGTCTTGAGTCCTTCAACTTTGCCAATAGGAGTGAATCTCATTTCCGTGGTGACCAGGGTGAGTTGGCTGGCCCTCTGACACCACCACAGCCTGTTCTGAACCTCAGTGTGTTTTGCCATCTACCTTGGCAAAAACATTTGTGACCTGATAGAAGTCAGAATAGAACACACACTGTTTTCTCTACTTTGCCTAAGTTATAACTGAGAGGTCAGTTACACTTAGTAATTGGAGGAGTTGCATGCTGGGGATGGGGAAACAGCGGACAAGGGGACTGAAGTGAGCCACAGCTAACCCTGCATGGGGTGGGTCTCTGCTGCAGAGTGGGCAAACCCTGGGCAAAAGAGTTAGAGTCCTCTCACTCAGAAAACGTCCTGAGCTGATGAGGAGGAAAAGAGCACAGGAGGGCGCTATGAAAGAGAAAGTGTAGGAAAAAATCAACGCCTGAGGAGCAAAATAAACCAAGAAACTTGCAATAATTCTTTGCCAGTGGTTATAATAGCTAACATTTATTGAACACTTATGAAGTGTCGGGCACTGTCTTAAATACTATACATAGGTTTAATTATTTAATTGTCACAGTAGTAACTAAATATGTCTTACCATCAAAGAGATGTCCCTAATTTTCCTTTTATTATTCAAATATTTTTTAGATCTTCTCTTATCTAAGTGGGCAGTCCTAGCTTCCTCTTTTATTTTATTTTTTAAGTTTTATGTATTGATTTCAGAGAGGGGGGGGGAAACATCATCTTGTTGTTCCACTTACTTATGTATTGATTAGTTGATTCTTATATGTGCCCTGACTGTAGATTGAACCCACAACTTTGGCGTTTTGGGGCGATGCTCTAACCAGCCAGGCCCAGGTTCCTTTTTTAAATGCAGGCTTGACAGGCCCAGAATGGCAGAGTGGTGGAGCCATTAGTCTGGCGCCCCTGGAGCATTCTCCCGGAGCACCCTGGAGCATTTCCACGGGGCCACTCTGCAGGCGCGGGCTCCTAGTGGCGTGGCAGCTGGGCTCCTGTTGGAGCGTTTGGAGCCCAGCAAGCCGAAGGCTGCCGATCTCTGAAGGCCCTCCTCTTAAGTTCCACCACATCGCTTTACTTAGTGCTTTTGCCTGGTTTCAGTCAGACCATCTCACAGGCTAGTGTCGGTGAAAGGAGAGTAGAATCAGCCCCTCGACAGAGGGGATGGGAAGTTTTTGCAGCCATCTGTGATCCACAGCAGACGATATGACAGCTTCCTCTGCTGTTACTGTTTTTACACTCTGTTTTTGAGAGCTAACCATCTAGTTTACTTGGAATAACATAAGCTATTTCAAAAATGCCTTGCCTATGACAGTTTTCTTAACCGCTCTCTGACAGTTGGATAAGATTTGGGTCCTGGGAGGGTGGAAAGCAGGGAACCTGAGTGTGATTCTGCAGTTTCACTTACGCATGAGTCTCTGCTCAGTCTTGGCGTTCCTGGAAGCCACTCTAGGGAGTATGAGGTCAAGAAAAGGCGGGGGTCACTGTATCCCAGTACTTCCCAGACACGAAAGTTTCTGCTCTGTGGAGAGACAGAGATAGGGACAGATGATATCGCTCATAAAATCATTTAATGTGTGTATGTATAGCTGTAGTTTTCTGTCTATTATCATTTTGTTTTATTATATGTTTAAAGGTCAAAAAGAACAACACGGCTTCAGAAAAAACAAGTGTACATCTCATGCACGTTCCTCCCCATTCTCAAGTTTCTACTTCCCAAGATAAACCACTTTCTACTCACTAGGTGCCTCCACCATTTATCTTTAAAATACCATGTTTATACTCTATTTCTTTTTTTTTTAAAGAGCCAAAGGAAAGTTGCAGATCTGAGAAATACAAAGTGTGAACTGAAGCATTCATCCAGTGGGTTTAGCAGCAGATAGATACTGCAAAAGTAGGGCCAGTAAACACGTCACGTTCTTGGCAAATGAGCGCATTCAGACTGAAGCGCAGCAAAAGAAAGGGCAAAACAGAAAGCCACACACAGAAAACAGAGCCTCGGCGATCTGTGGGACGTGATCAGGTGATCTGACGTAGATGAAAGTGAGCTCCTGGGCATGGGCTGCGGAGAGGATCAGAGAAAATATATTCGAAAAAATAGTGGCCGAAATATGTTCAGATTTGCTAGAAATAGCACCCCACAGATAAAAGCAGCCCCAAGGGTAGGCAGGCACAAAGAAAGTCAAGCACGGGAAAAGCACTGGGACTTCTCTGGGGAGCCACCACGTGACAGGCGTTACCACACCTGGAACTCCACTTGTCGAGGAGAAGGATGAGAAACTGTAAAGATGTTTTATTCGTCTCTCCTGTTGTTATGCCTCAGTGAATTAATAGCTTAGGAAACCCCAGGGTTATCAGAATGAAGTTGCTGAACCAATGATAGAAAGAAAATCTTAAGAGCAAACATTGAAAAAACAAACACATGTTAAATGCACGAACACAGATAGGAGTTGTCAGAAACAGTGCAAGCCAGGAGACCATGGAATGGTATCTGTAACATGCAGAAAGAAAAAAAACTGCCAATACAAAAAGAATAAAACCTATTCAACCTAAATAATGAAATAGGTTCTTGTCAAAAGAACTTTCCATTCATAGTCACAGAAACAGCTCCTGGAAAGGACGGTGGTTGGGGGGGTGCTGATTAGCCTACGGCACTGGCAGTGGGGGTAGAGAGGGGGTTAGAGGGACTGCCCTGCAAACTCGCACCTCTCTAGAGTTTCCAGGTGCACCTGGGAGCCTTTCCCACCACCCGCACCCCTCCCCCTCTCCAGCACTGACAGGCTGGTGCGCCCCTCTGGGCACTGAGACTAAGTAGGGTCATCTCTGGTGTGTGAAGGCAGAGAATGGGCTGAAACCATTGACAGGCCAAATCCTCCCCTGATGCACATGATCATTAAAACTCAAAGAAGATAGCCCTGGCTGGTGTAGCTCAGTGGATTGAGCACGGACTGCGAACCAGGCATCGCAGGTTCAATTCCCAGTCAGGGCACATGCCTAGGTTGCAGGCCATGTCCCCCAGCAATCGCACACTGATGTTTCTCTCTCTCTCTCCCTCCCTTCCCTCTCTAAAAATAAATAAATAAAATCTTAAAAAAAAACTCAGAGAAGATAAACTGACTTGTCCAAATCACCTTTGCCAGAAAAAATAATAACCTGGCATCTCAGGTGGGTTGTTCGCTATTTCTTTTGGACGTTTAAGTTTGGGAATCCTCTTGGAATTAATCTTTGGCAGTGTATTTGCAACAAAAGGTGAATTGGGAATTTCTGAGCAAAGGTTGCGTTTCTGAATGTGTGCAAGTCGTGGGGAGGGAAGAGGAGACAGTTTTTGTAGCAATGTGCTTTCACGTAAACTTGCAGCGTGAGGACTGGGGTTTACTGAGCTATTAACTCACTGAGGCATAACAACAGTGGAGATGAACAAAACATCTTTTCAGTGTTTCGTCTTTCTCGCTGACAAGCGAAGTTCTGGGTGTGGTAGTGCCTGTTATGTGGGGCTCCCCAGAGAAGTTCAAGTCAAGAAATACAGAGTGCACGGGCAGTACATAAACACGCTCGTTGTTGCATCATGTCAGTGGAGGGAAATACAGAAGGAACATGAGAGCACAATAAATCTCTCCTGAAGAGAGCACTACTTGCTGCAACCTGTCTGCAGCAAGCAGAGGAAGGAAGTCAGCAAGAGAGGGAAGGAATGCCAGGTCCGAGTGCCAGAACGTCTCGTGGCTCGCAGCGGGGAGAACGAGCAGGTTTCTGTAACTCGAAACACGGTTCAGGTTCAGCTGCTACAGTGACAGCAGTGTCCTAGGTTTTTAGAGAATCTCCATGTTTCCCTACCAATAAAGATGGTCTTTACCCGATATTGGTACTGAACACCAGAGAGGGTAAGTGTCGAAAGGGACTCAAATCACCGCTAGCCCTTATTCTCAGGTGTGGAAACACGGCTGGGAGAACGTGATTTGACCCCCAGGGCCCAGTGCTCTGTCCCTGACACTCTGCTCTGAAGAACCATTCTGACCACGTCATTTTCAGTCTCAGCAAATCACAGCCCCACCGAGGGGTGTGTCTTTGTTATTTGCTTGTAACTAGTGAGTGTTCCTGAGAAGCTAATTCTGAAGGATCTACAGATAATACACAGTATTATGTCGTTTTCTTTTGTAAAAGTTTTAACAAGTTCTTTAATGTGATATTCAGACCCATTTGGAAACTATCAAATGTTGCTTTTAAGAGTCTCATTTCTCACTCAATTGCAGTTCTGTTAAAATAGTCAAGATTCTGTGGGGGTGGATTTTGGATACATACAATAATACTGGGCAAAGAGAAGGCAGCTGGGAAAGAGGAGACTCAAGTTGAGATGGACGGTCCCCGAGAAGCCGCAGGCTGAGTCTCTGGGGCAGAGCAGGGCCCTGAGGACGGGACAGGGTGGACATCGAGAGTCCATGGGGTCTCCAGGGGTCGGAGCCCACTCTGCCACGTGTAACACGCAGGAGCCGAGTCAGATGGAAGTCGTGCCCAGAAGTGTACAGTCCTGGTGCCACTGATGCTGAGGCACACTGCTGCCTTGCAGATGACTGAGATGGAAAATACAGCCCAGTAGGCTGCAGTGTGCACCGGTGACAGGACACGTGCTGACTTCTACGGTGTTAGTGGGCGAACAAATGTCCTTAGGATCCTGGGCGGATTGGAGGTGGTTGGTGAGGGAGAGGGCTCCTCTGAAGGGGCGGAGGAAGGATGGAGGAAGGCGAGTCGGCTGCAGCAGACCCCTGGGGGCCATGGGGTTACTTCCAGGCAGCAGCACGTGCACTGTGGGTGAAGAGGGAGGACTGTGCCCACAGCGGAACTCCTGGGCCGGGGCCTGGGCCTGCGCCTGAACCCAGTTGTGAGCAGGAGAATGGATCAGAAATTGAGGCTTAACATTTAAATGGGAGCAACTCTCAACGTCTTTGAGACTCTCCTAGGGTTTTGAAGACAAAGGATAGCATGCTAGCATAAAGCATTTAACCCTTATCTTTCCATGAACAGTGAGTCTCTGAAAAGGAGCAGCATGAAATTCATCAGTGTTAAGAAAGGTGTGAGTAATTCTAATCTATACTTTTTGGAGAAACAATAGCAATATGGTGACCTCCCTCCCTCCC